>RWGZ01001034.1:0-100515 GCA_009725065.1 Utricularia reniformis
GTTGTGTCCTTTCGCCTTTGGTTTATAATCGTTCTCCACACATCAAATAAATTATAACCGAGTTCGTCTTGCAACGAACCGGTCGACTGTTAACACCCCCGGTTTTCAAACCACAACAGTTTGGCACCGTCCGTGGGGACGAGTTTCTAATCCCCATTTGTGGTCTTTACATGGGATAGAATAATCAAAGACATGGCGACTGGAACTTCGACGAACGATAGTGATACGCTTCCCAGCAGCATTCTAGCTTCAACGTTCTCTTTACAGGACCTGGAAGCTGTTGTTAGGAAAGTTATATTGGAAGTTACGTCGGAGAGGAGTGGAACAGAACCACTGGCTATCACAAGCCCTGTTCCAGCAAACAGATGGTACGAAAGCGACCCAGACGCGCCGAGCTCCGATAAAGAGGAGATTATCAGGCGCGGGATAACAATGAGGAGGCCGAGATACCAATCTACTCTGCCTCCTCCAATTAGAACTCCAACTCCCGTTCCTGGGACGGACCAGGAACAGATGCAGAGACACATCGATGAGCTTACCAGGGAGTTGAAAACCCCGCAAACGCAGAGGGATTGCGGTCCTAATATGGGGCGCAATCCTGGACTATTTGATCGGGCCATGGATGCCCCGATCAGGCGGAGCAAGGATGATGACTGGTGGCATAATCTGCATATGGCCCAGGCGTCATCCCAATAATCTGGAGGCGTCTCCGCCGCGCTGGGAGATTTGATGCTCCCGTTTTCAGAAGAGATCTGGGCGGCAGTCCCCGATCGATACTACCATAACCATGAAGGGTTACCAGTATTCCGAGGCGGCGGTGATCCGATCGATCACGTCACGGATTTCGAGCTGAGGATGGGGACCGTTCGGGCCTCTGACTCATTGAAGTGCCGCATCTTCGCGGAAGGGTTGCAGGGCGATGCCCGGATCTAGTTCAAGAACTTGCCGGCCCGATCCATACAGTCGTATGGCGGATTCATCCTGGCTTTCTCGGAGCAGTTCGCTCCAAATGTAGGACCGTCTCGTAGCAGGCAGAAACTATATGACATGAAGTATATCCCGTCGAAGATGAGTCTCCGTTCTTTTATGGAGAAGTTCAATCGAACTGCTCGGGGTATCAAGTTGGAACTCCGGGACAAAATCGATATCTTGCAACAGGTTTTGGGACCTTGTGGCCTTTCGGCCAACCTTGTGAAGAGCCCACCATACACCTTGTTGAAGCTCCTTCAGAAAATCAACAAGTACATCAACGTGGATGAAGCGCTGGGAGTGGGATATCGAAAGCCTGGTAGGAATTCTGATCCCGCAGGTGACCATAGGGTATCTTACCCTAAGAGACAGTTACGGGAAGTTACTGTTGTGGCTGAAAAGATCGTTCCTCCGAAGAAGGAGGATAATCGGGTCTATTGCGAGTTGCATCACAACCGCAATCACCCGACGTTGAATGCCCGCTACTGCGAGAGACAGTAACGACGATGAACAAGGAAAAGTCCGATCATGATGATCGAATGGGCAAGCGGGCTGACTCTCCCCGAGCGGGCCATCAGATGACATTAGTCACAGGCCAAGGAGAAGAGACAATCGGGGTCAGCCCCGACACTACAACGACCTGGCGGGAGACCGAAGATCTCCCCAACCCGAACAGGATAGAGGCCAACACGGTCAAGAGAACCGTGGCCAGAGCCGAAGGAGGAGATGGCGGGGCCGCGGCGGCAGGGCCCCGCGAAATGAAGGAGACAGGAGGGAGCAGCCAGCTCCCCCACCTGCCGAAGTGGGCACCCAACCTCCCCCAAATGAGGAGGTTCCCAGAGAAAGAGAGGTCGCCGGAGATATTTATGTTATCTCCGGCGGAATAAGGATTAACGAGTCGGTCAGGGACCAAAAAAGAGCAGCGCGTGAGGTGTTTCTCGAAAGCTCCGAATCTGTGGCGCTGGTCAAGTACGAATCGGTTGAGCGGTCCTCGACATTTGAGGGCGATATCATCTTTACCGCAGCCGATCGAGAAGGGGTTACCGATCCATGTGATGATCCCCTCATCATCACTGGAGTCATCGCCGACCGACGGGTCCATAGGATTCTGGTGGACACCAGGGCTTCATGCAATCTGATAAAGCTTGAAGTGGCGGAGATGCTAGGAGCCGCAGGCCATGATCTCCCTATTGCCAATATAACCCTCTGGTCGTTCGACCATAGAAGTGTTATCCCGTGCGGGAAAATTCTTTTCCCAGTCACACTAGGAGAACCGGGCAGGGACCGATCGGAGACTTTGGAATTCATAGTCGTTGAAGTCGATCTGGCTTACAACGCTATCATTGGACGGACCAGCCTCAGTAAGTTTGAGGCGGTCCCTTCTACGTACCATATGATGCTAAAGTTCCGGAGTGATTTCTTTTAAGGGGAACCAGAAAGTAGCAAGACAGTGCTACATGAGCTCGTGACAAACCTTGGCACCAATCAAGAGAACTCAGGTAGATTTGCTCGAAGATCCCCCGCATCCGAGGCAAGCTATGGAACCCGTCGGGTTCAAGCTTATCAACTTGGTTGAGGATGACTCAACCAAGACTACTCGCATCGGGGCACATCTGGCCCCGACCTTCGAAGAAGAACTGGTCTGCTTGCTGAGAAGCAATGTGAACATCTTTGCTTGGACCCCGGACGATGTTCCGGGGATTGACAGATCCGAGAGTGAGCATCGGATCAACACTGAGCCCGGAACCAAGCCTATAAGGCAAAAGAGAAGACACTATTCTCCTGAGAAGATTGAAATCATCCGGGTAGAGGTGAACAAGTTACTGCGGTCGGGTTTCATCAGGGAGATTCACTACACTGAGTGGGTTGCAAACCCGGTGGTGGTCTCCAAGGCAGATGGGAAGCGGAGGATGTGCGTGGATTTTACCAACGTCAACAAGAGCTGTGAGTCAGACCATTTCCCACTGCCACATATTGATCGATTGGTGGATGCTATGGCGGGCAGCACCATGATGAGTACCATGGACGCTTACTCCGGGTACCATCAGATCTTCCTTGTTAAGGAAGATCAAAAGAAGTCATCATTCATGACAGAAGACGGCGTTTACTGCTACGAAGTTATGCCTTTTGGCTTAAAGAACGCCGGAGCAACATACCAAAGGCTGGTCAACAAGATCTTTAGGGAGTTGATAGGCCATATTATGGAAGTGTATGTTGATGATATAATTGTCAAGTCCATGAATGATGAAGCTCACATTCCTTACTTGTCTCGCTGTTTCGAAGTATGCTGTAAATATAAACTCAAACTAAATCCAAACAAGTGTTGCTTCGGGATTCGAAGTGGCAAATTCCTTGGATATTATGTTTCTGAGAAAGGCATTGAGGTTAATTCGGAGAAAGTCCAGGCTATTATTGACATACAACCTCCGAGAAACAAGCGAGAATTTCAAAGGCCGATTGGCGGCGCTGAGCAGGTTTATTTTTAGGTCCACGGACTGGGCTCTACCTTTTTTTAGGACATTGAGGAAAGCTAGTCATATTGGCTGGACCGAAGAGTGCGATTGGGCATTTTCCGACTTAAAGACTTATTTGAGCACTCCTCCTGTCATGGTGAGCCCAACGTGCCACGAACCTTTAGGGTTATATTTGGCCGTGTCAGAAGCCGCAGTCAGCGCAGCCCTGGTGACCATTGGGGATGATATTCACCGACATGTCTACTACGTGAGCCATTCCCTGGTACCATCCGAAACCAGATACACAACATTGGAGAAATTCATGTTGGCCTTGCAAAAAAGCTATATCCAAGCTTAAGCACTATTTCGAAGGCCGAAAGGTTTATGTGTATACTGATATGCCTTTGAAGGCGGTTTTGAGTCAGGCGGATTCTAATGAAAGGTTGGCCAAGTGGAAGATCAAGATCAGCTCCATTTATCTGGAATTCGTTCCCCGAAGGGCGATCAAAGCTCAAGTCCTCGCGGATTTCGTGGTCGAGATGACCCAATCGCTCATATTTCTGAACCAAGAGGACGACCGGTGGGTCATCTATGTTGATGGATCAACCTTCGGGGGAAAGGGAGTGGACATCACCCTTACTACACTTCAAGGCGACGTTATCCACTCCATGGTCAAGTTCTTGTTTTCTGGAACGAATAACGTGGTGGAATACGAGGCCGTTTTTTCGGGGATGACCTTAGCTCAAAAGATGGGAGTTGCAAAAGTGCGAATGTTCTCAGACTCCAAATTGGTGGTGGAGCAATTCGCAGGACGATTCGAAACAAATCAGCCAACCATGAAGCTATATCATGCGAAGATCTTGGAAATGGCAAAGAAGTTCCGTGAGTTCTCACTTGACCACGTGCCTAGAGAACAAAACAAGGTGGCCGATTCGTTAGCCAGACTGGCTGCAGGCTTACCAGACGTTGGACTAGGCACATTATCGGTCCATACTCAGGATCGACCTTCAGTCGAAATTTTTGTGACCGAACAGTCGTTCGAGGAGGTGGGAGCTTTATGCCATGAGCTCCAAGACTTAAAGATTAACGCCGTTGACTTACCAGAAGATCCCACGTGGATGGCCCATTTTATCAAGTATTTGACCAACGGCCATCTACCGGAGAATGCATCAGAGGCCAGGAAAATTGAAACACGGGCGACGCGATATGTGCTGAATGACGGGCACTTATTCAAGAAAAACTTTGAGGGACCGCTCATGCGATGCTTATCCCCTTTAGAGGCTGAGGCCGTCATGATTTATGTTCATGAGGGGGTGTGCGGTATACATTCTGGGGCCCGATCGCTATATCATCGAGTCATTAGAACCGGTTATTTCTGGCCAACGCTCCTTGAGGATGCTAAGAAGTACACAAGACGTTGCGCTGCTTGCCAACACCATTCCCCAGTTCCCCAACTGCCAGGGGCATCTTTGTCGATGACCCCACTTCCTTGTCCATTAACAAATAGGGGATTGATATTTTGGGACCGTTTCCTCGATCGGTCCAACAACGAAAGTTTTGCATTGTGGCTGTTGAATATTATACAAAGTGGATCGAGGCTGAAGCGGTGGCTATTATCTCCGAAAAGGTTGTGAAGCACTTCCTATGGAAGAACATCATAAGCCGCTTTGGAGTACCTCGAGCTTTTGTATCTAATAATGGACTTCAATTCCGCGGAAAAGCCGTTCGGGATCTTTGCGTCAAATTGGATATCGCTCAACACTTCTCATCGGTGGCTCATCCCCAGACCAACGGATTGACGGAGGTCTCCAACAAAGTTATCCTGAAGAAATTAAAAACTAAGTTGGAAGATTTGGGAGGAAAGTGGCCCGATCATATCTACGAGGTGCTATGGGCTTACCGCACTACTCCCCGTTCAACGACCCAGGAATCTCCATTCTCTTTGGTATATGGGTCCGAAGCGGTCAGTCTAGTGGAGGTAGCCATAAGGTCACCTCGGATAACCCAGTATGACGAGTATCTGAATAATGAACGAAGATCCCTAGATTTGGAGATGATTGAAGAAAAAAGAAACGTCATTTATGCGCGCATGTGTGCTTATCAAAGAACAATAAAGCGAGCTCATAACAAACAGGTTGTGCCCAAGGAATTCTCGGAAGGCGACCTCGTTCTCAGAAATGTTAGAGTTCAGAGAAATGTTGGGAAGCTGGACAGAAATTGGGAAGGGCCCTATCGGGTCATAAAGAACCTGGGTGCTGGGGCTTATAAGCTAGAAAATCTGGATGGAAGTGAGATCCCCCGAACCTTGAATGTTATGAACTTAAGGCGTTATTTTATATAGAGAATTTGACATATTTGGTAACTCTGAACTTTAAAACGTTTCTTATGCATGAATATGTTACAATGGATGCAATATAAATTATTTCCAACTAGGTGAGTGACCGATCTTGGAGTTGGTTTTTCTGGACGAGTTTGGACTGGTGACTGTAGCAATCATCCATAAGGCTCCCAATTAGTGTGACCGCTCTGACGAGTCAGTTGCTTCCACGCTTGCTGAGTACTTAGTTGAATCGCATACTCCCAGAACTTATTACGAACTCAATTTCCCCCTTCAAACGGCACTCATCACCTAAAAGTAGCCCTTGCGCCATTGTGCTTAATCCATGAACGAGATAACAATGACAGAGTTAACCTGTCAAATTGCGAGCCAAAGCCCGCCATGGTACTATTTTAAGAACTGGGGCTTTGGCTAAAATTTGTCGTGGGACTCATGGAGAATCGTTCTAATATTTTGGCCAAAGTTATAATATTTTATGGGACGGATTCAAGTGTGATCTATTGGTGTAGTTGGGGTTCCCTAACTTACTAGACTTAACATGATTCAGAGTTAAGTTGAGAAGACCGTTCGGTCTAGATTTGGCTTAAGCCCCGACCTTATACTTAGCAAATGCAGATTTAACAAAAGGAAGATGTTTTATTCAAGAACGTGGAGTTTACAAATACAATAAGAAAAGGACTGGGAAATTAAATCATAATCTATTTGTCATTCTTCCATATCTGTTCCACTGTACTTCTCTGCAATCCATGCCTTGAGATCCTCCACTTTTTTCCCCTTTCCTCAACTATTTCGTTGACCGATTTCTCCATCAGGTCAAAGAGGGGATAGTTGGGATCATTCTCCAACGGGGGCTCATCTAATTCGGGGATCTCACGAAAGTTTTCATCCTTGGTTAAAGGGTCAATCACCTCCCAACGATCATCTTCGGGATCCAGACCAAACTTGCTGACTATTTAGTCCTTCATATTGTCCATATATTGGAAGACGTTCGGTCCGTAAACGTTTGCCGCTAAGGCAAACATCAGGGGCGATCGAGCAAAACCCAAAAGGGCTTCCCGAACCGCACCCTCAGTTGATCCTTGGACCCTAACCAAGTCTTCTTTAAGTGCTTCCCTTTCTTCCTTCAAGGCATTTCTTCTCTTCCTGGGATTGCAAGAGAAGTCTGTTGCTTTCGTCAAATATCTCTTGTATCTGACGCTCCAATTCCAAAACTCGGGCCGTGGCGAAGTTTGCTGCTGCTTGGGCCTCTCCCGCCTTAGAAGCAGCTAAGGATAACCTAGTACCCGCTCCAAGAAGCTCTCCGTTCAGACGGTCCCGATCAGCTCTAACCAATTCTAGCTCTTTCTGTTTGATCTCAACTTGACGCTGAGCTAAGACAAGTTGGCCTTCCAGATCTTCATACGCCGAGGAGATGCTTCGGCTTAGCTGGACGGCGGAAGCGAGGTTTAAGGCCATTCTATGTGCCTGCAAGAGTCAGATTGGATTAAGAACGTATACCCGAGTGGGGCAGCATGAGCTGAATACAACTTACCACAGCTTGGGACTCCAGATAGGCTGACACCAAGCTGGGCAGCGCGCCATCAATACCGCGCATATTTTTCTTCCCCAAGAGCCGGTATTCTTCGAGGGCGGCATCCTTCCATGAAGGGGGAACTCTTTTCGGTCCCCGGGCCTTAAAAATGGAGACTATCATCTCCTGGATAGCCCCGCGAATAGCCTCGGGGTTAGACGATGATGGGGCTGGTTTCTCCTCGATTGTGACCCCTTTCACCGGGATCGGGACTGTGGGCCTGCTCACAGTTGACCACAGCCTTTTATATTGTTTCGGGGCTTCCTCTTCGGATCCCCGCTTGCTCGTCGATGCAGAGACTGAAGGTCTCTGCGCTCTATCTCCTAAACTGGATGAGGGGCGGACGTCTTCCACCCGCATTGACCTCTGCAGCAACAACCGCACAACGTTAAGATCCCGAGGGGAATTATTCCCGATTCTGTACATGGCAGGAAGGCCTAATGAGCACATCCTCTTAAAGATAACCTCATCCACCTCGTCCATTGATCGGGGCCCTGGCATGTGGCTGCTGGAGCTCCCCGATGATCGTGAAGGCCCAGCCGCAGCGTTGGGCTTAGGTTTTGATGCTTGCAGCTGAGCCTCCTTCTTGGCTTTTGAAGCAGCAGCCACTGCAGCAAGCCGATTCTCAGACATTGTATCAGTGGAATCTGCAAAAGGAAAATAATAAAGATCAGGAAATATGAATTAAAGAAAGCTAAGTCGTACCCGATTCTTCTGACTCAGAAGAGTCAGAATTGGAGAAGATACCCTTCGGGGCAGGGGCTCCTTTTCTTTCTGCTATCCCGATCTCTATCAGCTTCTTCTCCCGAAGGATGTCAATTCTTTTCAGACGCCGTTCGGGAGGAGGAAGCATTGCCAAGGTGTTGGCAATATCAGGGCGGGATGGGTTGAACCGACTTCGGTCCAATTTCCCAATGTCTGGGTGGGTTGTTAAGAAGGTAACTTTCAGCAGGTCATTCCTCGGGATGTCTATCCAAACATAGCAAGATTCTCATTCATGAAGGGAATCTTCATTGTCTACGATAATACACTCATTCGTTCGGGTAGCTATATAATACAGCCTGCGACCCCCTAACAACCTTCTTCCCCTACGGAATTCCACCAGGAACAGATTGAAAAAATGCCTGAGGGTTGGCTCTACCATCTGTTTGTGGCAATAATAAATTAAAGCGATAATATAAACATAATTGCCCGGAAAAAGAGCAAAAGTCGGGCAGTAGATCTCCCGAAGAACGGCCGAGAGAAAAGGGTAAAGAGGAAATCGCAGGCCTGATCTTAGGGAGGCATAGCTAACGGGTATGGCGTTAGTCGGAACGTTCATCTCGGCGGGAAGGAAGCAAGGAACGTCCTCCTTCCCCCTCCAGATAGGATAATGGGCTGGGATGGAAAATTTGACCCGAAATGCTTCGAGATCCATTGTGGTTATGTGAGGATACCTAGCCCTACGAGATACTATGGATTGTTACCTTAGAATTTGCAAGAAGTTTGAAGTTGAGGAACGGTTGAGCAAAATCGCCGGAGGATTTTAAAACTGGAGCAGTCTGTCGCAAAGTGTGATAATGGCTGCACAAGGCAAATATCCCGACTTTTATATCGCGTATTGCTCAATCATGGGGTGACACGTCATCACTGCAGGCGGTTGCAGTCTGACAGTATGTCCTCCCTTTGGAATACGGAAAGGCGTTAGCTATTGCAGAGCCTAGAATTACATTTCTACCCTCAACCGCTATGGATTTCAAATTTGAAAATTCAAGTCATGAAATTTCTAAGTGCATCGGTCCCCAAGGACGCCGTTACAACCAGTTCGGGTACAGGTTTCCGTTGCTTCGATCGGACACTTATGTACAAACGATCTCAATCTGTTAATCGAACCCCGATCTCCACCACGGTGGCGACACAGTCCGAGGGGCTAGTGATGAGATCTCCGGAACCCGGTGCCTCGAACATGATCAAGACCAAGCTTGATCAGAAGAACCCATACAACGTAAGCCGAACTTGGAGGTCCAGATCCAGCCCACATGAGTGAATGACCCATCCAAATCCCGTGGCCCGAACGACCGTTCCTAGCGATCCGTCCCGATATGTAGGGCCCAGCTTCTCGAATGCGCCAAGACCGATCGGTCCACATATTACAGGTCTTGCTTCGGGCCATCCATACTCCTCCCATGCAACGACAATCCTCGACAGCCTTGTCAGAGGCGTGGTTCGGCGAGGTCGTACGAGCCTCCAGTGGCCAGGGAATAGCCGGCTAGTAGCGCCGAAAGGTCTAGCGCCGTGCAGCTCTGTGAAGCCGTTTCAGGCGGCTGTTCCGCCTGACATTAGCCGACCTAGCCGCAAAGGACAGGCACAAAACGACACCCTACTGTATACGTCATAGTGGGAGTATAAAAAGAACACTTAGGGCGTGAGAGAAAGATCTTCCGACTTTCGTTGGAGCTTTCGCATAGAGAACTCTCTGTCGATTTATTTTTGATACTTCTCTTCCTCTTTATTGTCTAAAGAACAAACATAACATTTGTGATCATTAATTTGCTTATTGAACCGACTAAGACACTTCCTTTAGCTCAATACGAGGTTTTCCACTCTAAAATCGATATGTCCTTTCGCCTTTGGTTTATAATCGTTCTCCACACATCAAATAAATTATAACCGAGTTCATCTTGCAACGAATCGGTTGACTGTTGACACCCCCGATTTTCGAACCACGACAACCGGTATTTTAATGGTTCAATACATATTCAACCCGGGTTACTGAAAGTCAATTCAATATACCGTTTTCTCGCATACCGTACCGTATTACCCACCGATTTGAGGTTCAACCGGACAGTATTGACTTCACTGTATACAATAGAGATATTAAGTATAAATAAATAATATATTTATTTGTTTATTCAAATTTTAAATAAACATAAAAAATATTAGAATAAAGTTCAGATCATATATTCATCTAACATACTTCAAACACCAACAATTCGTATGTCATAAAAGCCTACATGGGAGTATAAAGTAATGCAACGTGGGGAAATAATCAATATGCTGATACACAATGGTGTATGTACATCGGCATCATCGTTAATAATCTAAGATGATGAGAAGAACCTGAAGGCTTCAACATACCGATCATATACGACATTATACAAAGGATGAACCGGCTCTAACAAATTGGAGTAAGGTCCCATTATGTCCCTCGTCCGTGGTGGAGAATCAATCGTTCTTGTTCCAGCGTACTGGCAAATCGATAATCCGCTTAGAACATAACATGTATGATAATGGTCTCTTCGTTTTCCCGGCTTGTCTCTGAAACCTGCCTCCTCCTACACACAGTGTCACAATCAAAGGAATGATAAGTAAGTCATGTTTTCATACCGACCGGTATACCATTGCAGGTAGCACCGCAATTCACACCATAATGAAATGGAATGTGGTGTGAATTGGTTTATAAGAAATAATATTGACCATACTAAATGAAATGTTCAAATTTTTTTATGGTGTGATCTCTTTTCTTTTATACGTTATATCTGAGCACACTCCCGACGTAAATTTATCTGACTCTAGAAATTTAACATTGTATCAAAGTGGGTTCGGAAAAATCAAGAGTGACGTTGCCCGGGGTAAGTTCGGTTTAATGAAATTGATCGTTTCGTAATCCATTTATTTGAATTGTCAAGTTCAACTTGAGGGGTGTGTGTTGAAATAATGAAATTGTCCCACCCCGAAAATTGAATGTAGTGTTGATTGGTTTATAAGAGAAAATGTAGAGCATAGTAACTGACTTGTTCAAGTATTTTACAATGTAATCTACTCTCTCTTATACGTTATATCCGAGCACATTTCCGACTTAAATTGACTAAACTCTATAAATTTAACAGGTTTTCGGATTCGACCCAAAAAACGATATTTTGACCAAAGTACCGATTGTATCAGTCATACCCGTCTGAAAACATTATAAGTAAACTACGAATCTCGGAGTACCTGTGTGCAAAGAAGAATATATTGTTGCAATCCATAGGTGTTGAAAAGAGGCCCTATTTCTTGGGGTGTTTTGATAAAACTGAAGGAGTTATGGTCTACTCTTGTTGATAAAGGATCTTTCGATA
The DNA here is from genome assembly GCA_009725065.1 of Utricularia reniformis. Taxonomy (NCBI): domain Eukaryota; kingdom Viridiplantae; phylum Streptophyta; class Magnoliopsida; order Lamiales; family Lentibulariaceae; genus Utricularia; species Utricularia reniformis. The sequence goes on from RWGZ01001034.1 coordinate 11,428, forward strand.
TTCGAGCAAAGACGAAGATGATAAGAAAAGTTAAATATAAAGAGTTATATCAAACAATGCCTGCAAATGAACTTTTGCTTACCTATATTATTTACAGATTCTGTCTCTGAATGTTCTTCTTGATCGAAGTTCGATGAATGATCATCATCGGTTACTTGACCGGAGTCGTATTTCGAAGTACCGAGCAAACGGAGTTGTTCCCTTACCGCACTTTGTAGCCGTTGGACAATCGCAATAGCTGCTCCCTATAGAAACATTATGCACATTTAGAATTCAAAACATCGAATTATAAACAAATGTATTTGAATGAATTCAAAACATTGAAAATATTCGTTTACCTGCCAAAAAGAGTAACAACCATCTACTAACTTATTTGTTCTACCTTGAAATCCACCTTCCACGCCTTGGTTGAAAACTATCCAATTCTAATATGCCATTGAAAATGAAATGTCACTTTCTTTGAATACGATCATAGTAACGTAACGTAATGTAGTTACGTAATAATGTCAAGAACATGGAAGCATAGAAAAGAAACAATAATACCAATTGAGAAAATTTCATAAATAACCCCTCAAAGTTTTCTTTTAGTTCAAAATGATCAATATGTCCAATTAGAACAAGTGATTGCTGAGATTCGAATTTACGAGCTGTGTAAAGGTCATATCCAACTTATAAAATTGTAGGAATGACACCTCAAGTTATAAAAACTGTTTATTTTTTGCCCCTGGTATTTAGCACATGATTTTCCGTTAAGTTTGCAAACATTTTTCGTTGACATTATTCGTTGTCAATGTTCACAAATTATGCAAATAAGACTTTTATACAAAAATGATACTTCAAGTTCGAGAAATGTGCATCCAGACATAAAACAATAACAATGTCGTAGAGGATCAATATTAAACGGTATTGTTTATTTGAGGTGTCGTACATGCATTTAATTATAGTTGGAGGGTCATATGTGCATATTTTTATTAACTTGAGGTGTCATATTTGCAATTTCGTAACTTAGAGGACATAATCCTTTATACTACCCGAAAGTTGGAGGATCACCGACAAACATCACCCATTGCATTCATACTTGTATTTTATATACTTGGGGTACGATGATAACAAATTTTTTTAGAGCTTTCAATTTACGGAATAAGAGAGAGCATTACTTACTATAAGTTGAGGCAAGTCCAGGCGATAAACTTCATTCATCAGAACCATGGCAGCTAAACCACAATATGTGTACCTTGAGAAACACAGTCTCAGATGGTTTTTCATCTAATAGAACGAATCTTAAATAAAAATAATATCATTTTGTTGTGTTATTACCCGCCATGAGCCTCGGAACCTGGCTCACCCGAAATTCCACCTTCATAAGTTTGACAGCTACCAGAACAGTCAGTTAAAACATTTAAGAAACGCATTCATCGCAAGAATATCGAGTAGTTTTCCAAGGGTATAAAATCGATAAACCAAGTGCAGTATATTAGAAACAAAAATTTGTGACAAACCTTATTATGTAATCACCAGTCCCCTGAATCAGTTTATGATCCAAAATATTCAAGATACTAGCCACCTGAGAGAAGCAAGGAACATACGAAATTCAGGCGTTTATTTAAATAGATCAAGCAAATTACATAAGGTGAACCAGGAGACTCGATACCAAGTGTAAATGATCATATTGCAAAGACTTGCACTTACAGATATAGCAGTGTAGCAAGCACGAACATCCATTTCTCCACCATCATGCATCCTAACGGAATTTACAGTTCAGATAGGTTGAGACAACAACAATAAAATTGTGGCAAAGAATTCATAAATCAGTAATGGCTGTATGTATACTCTTCAGTAGAATAAACCACAACGTCTGCAAAGAAAATAAAAATGTGTAATACCTGAATCCACCGCACACATCCTTCATTCGAAGCAGGAATGCATATAATTTTTCCCTGGAATTCAACTATGTTTCAGCTTCAAATATTTCATCATAGAACTACTAGGATATTTAAATTCTTTCTATCATGATTCAATCTCCTAATGGAGTTAGGACCCAAAAGAAATTTGGGCTTTTATTACTTGGATTGTATTTGCGATTTATTTACATATTTGAAAAAAATGAATAAGGAGTAAAAATATAAAGAGGCAAAGATTCGAACAAGTTGATTACCTGTTTATGGATTTCAGAGATCTTATGCCACCGATGGTAATGAGTGTATTGACTGCAGCATAGGTTGTTGCCAAATGAGGCATCTGAAAAAATAAAATAACAATGAGCACCTTACTTGTAAAAAACAGTACAGGTGATGGTAGAAACTAAAAATAAGGCATCCATAGAGTGGAGATTTTCGAACCTGACCTGGTCCACCACCATAGCCACCATTTGGGTCCTGAATAAAGTTAAAAAAATAGATTTCAGAGGAAAGCTTGGCAATGACAGCAGCAAAAGAATATTTTACAAATTTGTAAACTTCAGTTCAATACGTACAACACTTTAATTAATATAAATGCCTTTTTCATGTGAAAAAACAGGCATGGAGAGAGTATCAGGTAGACAAGATAAAAATAACCTGGCACCGTTTGAGAAAATCTATTATGTCATTTTCCATTCTGTCACTGATGCAATCCCCCAGCAAAGCAATTGAGTGCATGATCCAGTAGCAGACCCAAGGTCGACTGTGATTAACAGAAACAAAATGCCCAAACACAAAAATCATGAGAGCAATTTTCTTGTAATCTGGACTAGATTTCCCCAAACAAATCAGAAATTAAAGTCAACAAAGCATCAAATATGACAAATTCCACATATTTAGAGATTCATATGCCGCATTAGGACATATAGAGAAAGCAATAAAATTACTTGGCATCCATAACGCTGAAACTAGGGCCCAGTCTCATTAGCCCCTGCATGAGATACTCAACGTGACTATCCCGCCGAATCTCAAAGCTAAGAATGAAGCATGCAAAAGAAATCAAACACCAGAAAAAACACTTGAGAATAGCAATCCAAAGACTATAACAAAAAATCCTAATTGACGAAGGAAAGGGTTTCTTACTGGACTTCTTGAGCATGAGGAGGAAGACTAAATACAATATCGTAAATTCCGAATACTTGATTCCATACTGCAAACTGTTCTTCCTCTGAATTTGTAACGCCCATTTCTACAAAAAATTGCCGCCGGTCACCACAGAACAGTGTGACTTCCGGCTCGAGCAGAGAAAATAAATAAAATAAAATAAATTAGAAACAAAAATCTATATAATTAATAATATAATAGTAGTTAGCTTCAAAAGCCAAATAGGTGGCGAAATTGTGTTCGGGTCATGTGAGTCATATCGGTGGTATACCGATTATATCGGTAAATATCGACTGTGACTGATATATTGGTATTCCAATATATTATCGGTATACAAACGGTATATCATAAAAATCACTCGTACCGATCGGCACCGGTATAAGCGGTATCGACCGGTATGACTTCTTTGATTGTGGCTTTGCCAAAGAAACAAATCGTGCACGTGTTTGTGGTGTAATAGTGACTTATAAAGTATACTGGCAAGCACCAACTAGTCCGACCAACTCGGTACGAGTCGACTCGACAATGGTATAAAAGTCGGATTTTCGATTCGACTCGAATTATTAAATAAAAAAAAATTAAAAATAATAATTGTTATAATTTGTAGAAAATTGCATAAAGTCAAGTTTAAAATTACAAATATTTATCAATTTATTATATAAGAATATTTAATTTATAAAAAATGAATGTCGTTCGTCGATTTTACCATCTCCCAAAAAACAACCACTTTTCGGTCTATCATCGCTTGCACGAAGAGTTTACAATTAGATCGACAACATAAGCAAATCTTGCAAGCACATAAAATACGTTTTTGATTAAGAAAAAAATCAAATTAAGGAAGAAATCAAAACGACGTTGTATTATGTAGCGAGTCGGAGAATCCGATTAGGTCCGACACAAGAGAATGTGAAAAATTGAAGAATCGGTGCCGCAGAGCTTATAAATAAAAAAAAATCAATCTTTAATTGTAATTTTATAAGGTAAAATGTAATGTAATTAATTTTATGTACGTGTTTTATGTAGATATACATAGGAATTGTTATAACCAATTATATTGATAAATTAAAGTATAATTCATTGTCACGAATCTTACACTGCTTTCCAAATTGATCACACAAAGAAAATGTGGATTGTAGATTTTTCTTCTAATTCATAATTTATATAAAATAAATTGGTATTTAGAAGTGTTACACATTGTTTTAAATTTCCGGTATACAGAAAATTTCGGACGTACCGACTTCGGTCGGTATTTTGGCTGGTACATGTTTTTCGGGTCGGGTTTTTGCTGGTGGGTCAGATTTTAGATTAAAAAAATATGAATATTTTATAATTTATTTTAATATTCCGGTACGTATTCGATACATATCCGGTATACCCGAAACGTATCCTGTATACCGATCCAATGAGTTTGTCTGGTATACCGGTATTTAAAACATTGGTTTTACGTGGAAAAATATGAGATAATAATGTCTTCATTTATCAAATTTTCATAGAAATGAAAAATTTGATCTCGAAATTTATAATGTTATATTTAGTTCTTAATCTTTAATGTTTTTGCAAGTTTAATTCTCCAAATTTGTAACATTTTGCAAATTAAATCCCCTAAAGTGGCAAAACTGATCCCGAAATTTTATTTTAACCGATCATTTCAATTGTCAAAATTGAAAACTTTAGGGATCAATTTTTCCAAAGTTTATGAAGTATCTTGACCAAAATTGATAACCATGAAACTATGAATACAAATTTGTTTGTCGAACAAAAAATATTGATATAACATTGTACGTAGACGATCAAATAATAATAACTATAAAAAATATGTAGATTAAATTGTCATATAGTACTTAAGGTTATCCACATTTTTGTAAGGATAGTCGTTTCTCCCAAGGAAATCATATCGATTGGTACCGTTCATACCGGTTTCGATCGATATGAATGATTTTTTCGATATACCGTTGGTATATCGGTGATATATGGTAATACCGGTGTACCGGTCACAACCGATATTTACCGGTATGACGGTATATTATCGGTATGACTACCATAGTTTCTCCTACTCTACATTCATTTACTATTTTAATAAATTATTAGAAAATAAATATTTATAAATATGGGAAACATAATTTACAAATGTTGAAATACAATAACTATAATAAATAAAATGCATTGAATTAAATTACTCATACATAATAAATTGTTCCAGTACTATCAAAATATGACATATGTTGGATCAAATTAGTTTAAATTACATACATATAAATAATAAATGTTTATCGATGAGAAAATAAATGGCAAACGGATAATCATATCCGTTTTGTAAAAATGAATTCCTATTAAAAAATGATTAAATATACATATTATTCTATAATATACAAAATTAAATATAATTTTAAATATTGAAACATATAAAAAAGAAATATAATATACTAGTAAAATATGTAATTTTAAAAATAATAATAATAATTAAGAGACCTCATACAGCCATTCGGACAACTTCATTTCTCTATAACTTTGGGTAGACGNTACATGAAACTTTGGGGGCTGGTTTTGCCAAAATTGAAAACTTTGGGGACCAAAATTGCCAAATTATCCAAATTTTGGGGACCAAAACTGCCTTCCGCCCTTTTCATAGTTTTGAAAAATTTGATCTCGAAATTTATAATGTTATATTTAGTTCTTAATCTTTAATGTTTTTGCAAGTTTAATTCTCCAAATTTGTAACATTTTGCAAATTAAATCCCCTAAAGTGGCAAAACTGATCCCGAAATTTTATTTTAACCGATCATTTCAATTGTCAAAATTGAAAACTTTAGGGATCAATTTTTCCAAAGTTTATGAAGTATCTTGACCAAAATTGATAACCCTGAAACTATGAATACAAATTTGTTTGTCGAACAAAAAATATTGATATAACATTGTAGGTAGACGATCAAATAATAATAACTATAAAAAAATATGTAGATTAAATTGTCATATAGTACTTAAGGTTATCCACATTTGTGTTAGGATAGTCTTTTCTCCCAAGGAAGTCATATCAGTCAGTACCGTTTATACCGGTTCCGACCGGTATGAACGATTTTTTCGATATACCGTTGGTATATCGGTGATATATCGTAATACCGGTGTACTGGTTACAACCGATATTTACTGGTATGACGATATACCACCGATATGACTACCATAGTTTCTCCTACTCTACATTCATTTACTATTTTAATAAATTATTAGAAAATAAATATTTATAAATATGGGAAACATAATTTACAAATGTTGAAATACAATAACTATAATAAATAAAATACATTGAATTAAATTACTCATACATAATAAATTGTTCTAGTACTATCAAAATTTGACATATGTTCGATCAAATTAGATACATATAAATAATAAATGTTTATCGATGAGAAAATAAATGGCAAACGGATAATCATATCCGTTTTGTAAAAATGAATTCCTATTAAAAAATGATTAAATATACATATTATTCTATAATATACAAAATTAAATATAATTTTAAATATTGAAACATATAAAAAAAAATATAATATACTCGTAAAATATGTAATTTTAAAAATAATAATAATAATTAAGAGACCTCATACAGCCATTCGGACAACTTCATTTCTCTATAACTTTGGGTAGACGCGTTGTAGGATGGGAGATGTCCTAATACAAATGAATTGCGGGTAAATTTTCTGAATACCGTGTAAGAAATCAAATCACTTGGAATTAACACTGAATTTATATATTTATAAATTTAAATAAGTTATATATGATAATTTTCCTAAAATATTTAAATCTTAACATGATTAGAAACATTATATTATATTTTTTTTAAAACTTAATTACAAAAATATAATTTTCTATCTTAATATATACTTAAGGTCACATGTTTTAAAAAAATTTGAGTTCAGTTAAATTAGACAATTAGCAGACATTGTTTTTAAAAATCAATGAAATCCATATTTTTCGTTTGATTTTGTATTGAGAAAATGACATCTTTGGTCATCGTAGTTTGATCATTTTGGCAAATTTAGTCATCCAAGTTTATTTTGGCATTTTTAGTCTTCGAATTTTGGACATTTGGCAAAATCGGTCCTCCTATTTTGAAACATTTGACAAAATAGGTCTTCAAATTTCATATTTAGTCCTCCAAATGAAATCGAACAAAACCGGTCCTTGTGGTTTGATTGTAGTGGCAAAATTAGTCTTCGTATTATATATAAATGAAAATGACAAATTACAAATTTCGGGGATCAAATTTGTCATATACATAAAACTTTGAAGACATAATTTGTCAAATGTGGCAAAGTAGGAGGACTAATTTTGACACAAATAAAGTTAAGGGACTTAATCTACCATAATTGAAAAAGTATGAGAACCAAAATTGTCAAAATAGAAAACTACGAGGACCAAATTTGCGCGTCGCCCTTTTGTATTTCAATGTCATTTTTCTTATGTTATTATTAATATGTTTATGTGAATAATAATAATGATAAAATGAAAATAACTCATTTATAATTAATAACAAAAGATATTTCAAACCGAGTAAATTAAAACCTGTAACAATCGATATTTTATTTAAATAATAGACAACGGATACATTCGAAATTTCTAGTATACCGTATTGATATAATGAAATTTTGAAACATTAGTTTTAAAAGTTTAATCAACAATATACTGTATAAGTTCTTTATATTCTCAAAATAAATAATAAATTATTATATATTTATAACATTAATTAAAAATATATAAAATATGTCTAATTTAAGGTCAATTATTGTTATATTTCTAATTGGATATGGTATCAGTGTTATATAATTAAATTATTTATTTTCAATGATATTTTTAGAATTAAATTTTCCTATCTTTATCAAAAAAAAGATCAATAATGAATTGCACCACATTTAAATTATAAATTAATTATTTAAATATGCACACTAATAATTGAAAACGACGCTTGTTCTTATCTAGTGTTCCCAATGATGAATAAATACACGGCTACTTTCGGTTTTACTTCACTTTTCTCTATTTGCATCCTCTGTGATTCTCGCAGTTCTTGTGGAATCTCCCGTTGATTAGCGTTTCTATGGCGATGAAGCGTGTTGCTGCCTCTGGACTTCGTGCTTTTGCTTCTTCATCTCTTCTTGCTAGGAGTATTCACGTAGTTTATTCAATCGGTTATTGTTTCAATTTCAGAAGTTTTCTATTTTTGGGGTTTTTGATCATCTTGAAGCCTTTCTGGTTTTTTATTGTTGATCGATTCAAAGATGATGATATGATCACGTTGAACTTGTGAAGGGTGAACTGTCTCAATCGCAGTAATGGCTGGCGGGGATTTTGTTGTTGTGTTGTGTCACCTTGGGCCCATTTTACAAATTTCCTTGTTACCGAGACCTTATTTTTCTCAGTTTTTCTGTTAATCCCAATTTAGACTGCGAGAAATTAGAGTTTATCTATCGATTATCGATTACAGTGTTCCTTTATTCGCTCCGTGAATCAGAGCCGTTGGATAATGAGATTTTGGTTTTATGGTCACAGGCTTCTCCCGGTCCGAAGAAGATTGTGGGTGTTTTCTACAAGGCAAATGAATACGCTTCATTGAATCCCAACTTCCTGGGCTGCGCTGAGAATGCATTGGGCATACGCAATTGGCTGGAGTCAGAAGGGCACCAGTACATTGTTACTGCTGACAAAGAGGGTCCAGACTGCGGTATGTTAAACCAAAATACTTAATTCAACATGATTTGAACGAAAATTCTATATTTGATTCATTGTATTGCTCTATTTTGAACCCGAATTCACCTGAATCCGTTCAAACACGTACTGATATCAGATTTTTGAATTCAGTTTTTTGTTTGTGGGAAATTTGATCATGTCTTATGAATATATGCAGAGCTTGAGAAACATATACCTGATTTACATGTGCTGATTACTACCCCATTCCACCCGGCTTACGTAACGGCTGAACGGATCAAAAAAGCTAAAAATTTGCAGCTTTTGCTAACTGCTGGAATTGGTTCTGATCATGTTGATCTCAAAGCTGCTGCTGATGCTGGATTAACAGTAGCTGAGGTTACTGGAAGCAATACTGTTTCAGTTGCTGAAGATGAACTAATGAGAATTCTCATCCTTGTTCGAAATTTCCTCCCAGGACACCATCAAGTTATAAGCGGGGACTGGAATGTTGCAGCTATTTCTCACAGGGCTTATGATCTTGAAGGTAAAACTGTTGGTACTGTTGGAGCTGGACGTATAGGCCGTTTGTTGATGCAAAGATTGAAGCCTTTTAAGTGTAATTTACTATACCATGATCGTGTTAAGATCGATCCGGAGCTCGAAAAGGAAATCGAAGCGAAGTTTGAGGAAGATCTTGATGCAATGCTTCCTAAGTGTGACATTATTGTCATTAACACACCTCTTACTGAGAAAACCAAGTAAAAATTTTACTTCTCATGTTTTTATAGTTTGATTCGAAGCGAAATTATAGCGGGTAATGAATGTTTTCTCTTCTTTATAGGGGGTTGTTTGATAAAGAGAGGATAGCTAAGCTCAAAAAGGGAGTTCTTATTGTTAACAATGCAAGAGGTGCAATCATGGACACACAAGCAGTTGCTGACGCTTGTTCATCTGGGCATATTGCAGGTACCTTTTTGAATCTTCGACCTGATTTCTGCTCTTTTTTACGAGCAGGGCTGTTGAAAATATAATTGTCTCACGTTGTATTTGTGATGAAATTTGAATTGGTTTATAAATGGGAAGGTAACGTAGTAAATGATTTCTTCAAGTTTTTTATTGTGTAATCTCCTTCCCTTATATTCATAATTTTGACTAATATGAGAGATGATATGTTGAAAATATAATTGTGGATTTGTGATGAAATTTGGATAGGTTTAGATAAGGGAAGGAGTATACTAGTAAATGAAATTTGTGATGAAATCACTCTTCAAGTCATTTACGTTGTGGTCTCCTCTCATTGTACATTATATACGTGTGCACTCTTGTCATAATTTCGACTAGACTCTGAGAGGGGGTGTGTTAAAAATATACTTGTCTCACATTTAATTTATGATGAAATTTGGATTAGTGTATAAGAATAAATAGTATCATAGTAAATGACTTGTACAGTGTGGTCTCCTCTTCTTATACGTTATATTTGTATGCACTTTCGTCATAATTTTGATAAGACCCTGAGTTGGGTGTCTTGAAAATATAATTGCCTTGTGATGAAATTTGAATTAGTATATTTGAGGGAAGAGATACTACACTGAATGACTTGTTTAAGTCTTTTACGGTAATCTACTCTTATACACTATATCTGTGTAGACTCTTGTTATAATTTCAATAACGTCTTCCGTATTTAGGTTACAGTGGAGACGTTTGGTACCCACAACCAGCTCCAAAAGACCATCCTTGGCGCTACATGCCAAACCAAGCCATGACTCCTCATACTTCCGGAACCACAATCGATGCACAGGTAAACAAAATAACCCGATACATATCGTTTTCTTATCGAAAAAATGAACAAAATTAGCCATGAATTTGTCTCTTGCATTTTGTCTTAGCTGAGATATGCTGCTGGAGTTAAAGACATGCTTGAGAGGTACTTCAAAGGTGAGGATTTTCCACAAGATTATTACATTGTTAAGGATGGAGAATTAGCCACTCAATATCGTTAGTTGGAAGCAAATTTTCTCTCATGTTTTCAATAATGGAACCGAGAGCTTCTCTGTTTTGCTTTCTACCCTTTTCTTTGTTTATTGCAATGAAATAATCGGTTTATCGATCCAATTTAGATTCCTCGGGGTGGCGAGACTCCTTAACAAATGTCATTTGTGGGAAACGATTAGTGATTAAGTACGATTATCTATATCACCATTTATACTATGTTTTTTTCATAGCAAAGTAGTAAGGATTCTAGTGAAATATGAAAGTGTATACTTATTCTAGAGTACTAGCATAATGGTGATTAGGGGTCCAAACCAACCGAATCAATTTGTAAACTTTTCGAGCTGAGTTGGTCAATGTTTAAGTTTGAGCTTGATTCGAATCGATTTCTTAACGAGTTGAACATCGAATCTCAAATATTCTATTCAATCGAGAAGATCCTATTATGATATTTAATTTATATTATAAATATTATTTTAAATTAATTTGAATATAAATTGTTCATGCATGAATTTATGATGATGGGTCAGGACCGGACATATCGAATGTATTAATTATCGATCGACACTTACCAAAGGACGAGTGGTCGATCAGCAGTCCCATAAGCCGATTGATGACCACAGATGACGATGGTTGCAGGTGATGATGGATATCCGTTGTGTAGAATGTGATCGGTACACCAGGGATTGAACCTGATCGATATTCGTCAATGTCGGTCGACATCCATCAACATACGATCGATAATGGACAGTGCAATCGACACGGTCGGTGAGAATGTATAAATGTCAGCAATTGTTACGTCACCAATCACAAGCGGCACAACACAACTTTTAGGCAATAAAAGTTATATAAATCAGCTCGAGGGGCGGCGGATGAGACAGGGAAGATTACAATTAGATTTAATATTTTTATATTCAATCATCCCCTATGTAAAAAGGGAAGAATGAGCAGAGTTAGACAAGTTAAGTTGAGCGGGGACAATAGATAGAGGCTCTTGTATTCTGTACTTTTATATGTTACTAATATCTCTCATGAGTTTGGTGTCCCGTGAGTTTTCCACGTATAATTGTGTTTTTCATTACGGTAATCGGTTACCATCGATTCTCACATATAATTTCATAATATTAAGAAGTATCGATTTTTACTCTTAATCCAACTCATTGCGAGTTCTGTTATTTATTCATTGCGAGTGATGATTATTTAAAATAACCACTCTTTGCATGTTCTATTGTCATTCGAACAGTTTCAATATCAATTCTTGGATTTCTCTTTTAATTGCTGGAAATAGAATCGTTACATTATTTCTAGTGGACCACATTTCATCATATCTCATTACACCGTCCTTTTTTAAAAGACGAACCAAACAAATCTAAAGTGTTTGGTAAAATTATGAAATTATAATCACGATTTATGTAGAAATATCAATATACTCTTTTATATAAAAACGAATAAGAATATTTATATTTAAATTAATATAAATAAAGGTGAATTAATCATTTCGTACATCACGATCGTGACATAGCTAGTTTTAGCTGTTATGATGAAATTATGATTTTTTAACTATGAATACACCATCATTTTATTTCTGTTTTGTTTGCATTAATAAAATAATAATATCGTGATCACATTGATGAGATCTCCGAAACCCGGTACCCCGAACGTGATCAGGGCCAAGCTTAGCTAGACCAGCCCAAACGACATAAGCCGAACTTGAAGGCCCAGATCCAACTCAAGTGAATGAACGGCCCAACCAGACCAGTCGGGCCCGACCGCTCGTTCTTATCGATCGGTCCCGATCAATAGAGCCAAACTTTCCCCCTTCACCAGGACCGATCGGTCCACATCTCGCATGCTATGCTTCGGGCCATCCACATTCCTCAATATACGACAATAACATCTGACAATCCTGTCAGAGGCAGGTCCGGCGGAGTCATATAAGCCTCTCTTAATCTGGAGATAGCCGGCTAGTAACGCCGAAAGACCTAGCGTCGTGCAGCCTTATGAAGTCATGCCCGGCGGTTGTCCCGCCTGACACGAGCCGACCTAGCCGCAGAGGACAAGCACAAAACGACATCTTACTATTCACATAGCACAGTAGGTGTATAAAAATGACATTTAGGAAGCAAAGAAAAAAATTATCTTTTGATTCTCATTGTGAGTTTCTTACTTGGCCATCTATCGATTTATTTTTAATAAGTTTTTTTCCCCTTGTTGTCTAAAGAACAAACATGGTATTTGTGATCAGCATCTTGTTCATTGAATCGACTAAGGACATTTCCAACTCTTTGTCAAATGATTTTTTTCTCAGCTTTTGAGTTTTTCACTCTAAAATTACGTTGTCTCTTCTATACTTGATTTATAATCGTCCACCACACCTTAAATAAATTACAACCGAGCTCGTATTGCAACGAATCGGACAACTGTTGACATCCCCGGTTTTTGAACCATAATACATAATTTTGTTTCATTCAACATTCCAAAAAACCCGTTACTAGTCAAATGAATATTACTTGTACTTGAAATTTGCATTAGAAGCTATAAATTGATAGATTAGTGATTCATATTTTGTCTTGTTTGTTTACTCAACTTAATTGGCTACAGAGTAGGTAGGTATACATACATTGGATTTTATCTGAGCCATCGGATTTGACTGTATAGGTAGATCAACGATACCTATTTTTCCAAAGAATTATTAATGACATATTCTACATTTCGTACATGAAACCTTTTAATTAATCCATGTCGTATTAACGACACGTATGTCTTTTCTTAAATTGTCTATGATTATTAATATATCAGGTTATTAACAATGAGAAAATTATGAGGGACGCTTTTTAAAATTGTGTAAAAGCGATTCCCGCAAAGTTAAGAATCGTGTATTTATCATCTAAAATTTCAAAATCGTTCAATAATGATTATTAAGTGAATAATACTACTTTTTCGTCTTTTTTGTAAGTTGTTTTGAAAATTTATATATTATTTTTAATTATTTTTCAATGTTTTGAAACATATTCATTACATAGTTAAAAGATTAAAAGATTAAATATAAATTTAAAATATATTTAAAAATTAACGAGTTTTGAGTTGAATATAAAATTTTTTAAAATTTCGAGGAACAACCACACAATTGTTAAACTATGAGGATATTATGTTTACAATTTTAAAAAATTGCGGTGACTAGTAAAAAAATACTATTCTATTAACCATCATCATATTCTCAAGGGTATTTAACAATATTTGAAAAAATTGAGCATATTGCATAATTTGTAATAAATAATACTTTTTAATAAGTTGCCAATTTGTTTTCTCCTTCTTCTTAATATTATTATTACAAATTTATCATGCTAAACTCAATTATTGAATCTTAAACATATCACATCTACACCATTTTGGGAGACATACTATTTTCTAATTAATAATAAAATAAGTGCTAATATTGGAATTTTGAATTTGGTGGCACTCTATAATTTAGAAAATGAGCAAAATTTAATATATTAAAACTTTAATGGGGTGAAATGACACTTTTGTCCTCAAAGTTTCGTGAATTTGTCAAATTTGACACTCAGATTTTAGTTTTGTATTTATACTCCCCATACTTTGATCATTTTGCAAAAATGATTCCAATATTTTCAAATTTTGGTAAATTCAATTGTCGTATGATAAAATTAGTCCCCAAAATTTGAGAACAAATTTTGCCACACACATTAAATTTTTAGGATTATATTTATCATAATTTACGAAGTATGAACATTAGTTTTACCAAAGAAATTTTAAATTTATCAAAATTAAGGAATATTGACACTTTGAATACCATATATCCTTTTAATGTGTACTCAAATTTGAATAACAAAAATATTAGAGGTGAAATATGTATATTTTGTAAGTTATGTTTGAGATTTGTAAAGATATTGTGTGAAGTTGTGGGGCTATTTCTGAATAATTTAAAAGTCGGGGGATGATTAAGAAATAAAAAAAGCATTACTAGTTGGTAGTGGTACTGGTAAGCATTTATTCGGATCACGTATATTCGAAATATTCAGTGAAGCTTCATCTAATGGCGATTGTATAAATCAATCCGAATCAAAACCGACCACAATTTCCTATTGAAAGCCACGTCGCGCCAAGAACGCCACTTGTTTCTCTACTCTGATTCGATCTATCTACAGATGGAGGAAGAGCTTCCGATCGGCGGTGGAGGAGGAGCGTTTGTGAGGGCAGATCAGATAGATCTGAAAAGCCTTGATGATCAGTTGCAGCGGCATCTGAGTAGAGCGTTGAGTGTGGAGAAAGGAAAACAGGAAGGAGGAGGAATGAGAGATGTTCGAGTTAAGAAGCGTCATGATTGGGAGATTGATCCTTCTAAACTTGTTATCAAATCTGTTATAGCGCGTGGTACTTTTGGAACTGTTCATCGCGGAATCTACGATGGTCAAGACGTTGCAGGTATTTGCGGTGGCCTGAATTAGGGATTTGGAGTGGAAATTGGGTAAAGTTAATTTCTGATTATTTTTGGATTGCAGTGAAACTTCTGGATTGGGGAGAAGAAGGTCAAAGGTCACGTGCTGAAACAGCTTCACTTAGAACGGCATTTGCACAGGAAGTTGCTGTATGGCACAAACTTGACCATCCCAATGTTACAAAGGTATAACTCCAATAACTCCCTTTTGTTAATTTAAACCTTCAATTTCATGTTATGGTGACGAACTCCGAAGACATGAACTCGTAAACTTGTTCTTTGAAGTGACTGAGTTTCAAATCCAACAGATAGAAATGAATTGTTTGTATAACTGGAATCATTTGCAAAAACAATGCCTATTTATTGTATGAGTCATTTTATGTCAATCTGCAGTTCATAGGAGCTTCGATGGATGCTTCGGATCTAAACTTACAGCGAGACAGCAACAATTTAGATATCCCTCAAAGGGTTTGCTGTGTTGTAGTTGAGTATTTACCAGGTGGTGCCTTGAAAAACTTCCTCATAAAGAACTGTAGGAAGAAACTTCCTTTCAAAGTTGTCATGCAACTCGCTTTAGATGTTGCCCGAGGGTAAATCCACACCTTATCCAGCTATATATATAACTTTATATAGCAAAATAATAGATATTTGTTTGTTTTCCAGCTTAAGCTATCTTCACTCCAAGAAGATTGTCCATCGAGATGTGAAAACAGAGAATGTGCTGCTTGACAAGAGTCGCACTGCCAAACTAGCCGATTTCGGTGTTGCCCGTGTCGAGGCTTCAAATCCCAATGACATGACGGGGGAGACCGGAACCCTTGGTTATATGGCTCCTGAGGTACAATACAACCATAGTTTAAATTTGTATGATTTAGCAAATTTGGTTCCTAAAGTTTCTTAATTTTAACAAATCTAGTTGTCAAAGTTTGTTGAATGCAAAACTAGTCCCCGTCCTTTGAGTTTTTGGCAAAACTAGTCCTCATACTTTGTAAATTTTGATTTTGTGGACTAGTTTTGCCACACGGGGACCAAAGTTGGGAATCTTTGGAGACCATGTGTACCAAAATTATCAAAATACGGGGATTACGAATACAAAATTAAAGTTTGGGGATCAAATTTGCCAAAATAATGAAACTTTTGGTAACATGTTTATGATAGCTCAAATGATGGCTATTTCTCCTTAGGTTCTGAATGGCAATCCATACAATAGAAAATGTGATGTCTACAGTTTTGCAATCTGTTTATGGGAAATATATTGCTGCGATATGCCATACCCAGATCTCAGTTTCTCCGAACTCACATCAGCTGTAGTTCGACAGGTACATCGAATCCCGAACCTTCAATCTACTTCCCTACTTTATAATCTCGATGATTTACATACAGAATCTGAGGCCGGAGATTCCACGATGTTGTCCGAATACTCTAGCGAATGTAATGAGAAAATGTTGGGATGCAAATGTAGATAAGAGACCAGAAATGGAGGAAGTTGTGTCGATGTTAGAAAGCATTGACACATCAAGAGGAGGTGGAATGATTCCTAATGATCAATCTCAAGGTTGTTTCTGTTTTCGAAAATATAGAGGGCCTTGAAGATAGAGGCAAATTGATATAACTCAAGAGAAATATGGACTTACTGATGAACGACAAGAGAACAAGGTATATTTTACTTGATTGTTCTCGTGATTCTAATGAAAACTTAAATCTGTTAGGGATGACATATTTATTAGTAATAATTGGCTGTTTTCTATTGACTAAAGATTACTATTTTGCATGGATGATTATGGGTCGGGTTTGGCTCGAGTTGGATCCATAATATACCCGTGAGTCTATCATGGATTCATGATGGGTTTGAGTCCATCTGTGAACCTAGAACATGGTATATTTAACTTGGTTGTTCTCATGATTCTAATGAGGACTTAAATTAAAGCGGTTAAGGAGGGCACATTTATCACGAACAATTGGCAGCTTTCCTATTAACTGAGATTACTACTTTCCAAGTTTACATGGATTTGAATAATTTTTTATATTATCGTAAAAACAAAAATATAGAAATAAAATAATTGACAAAAATATACAAATATCAATGATATTATAAATAAAATTATAATTATAAAAAAACTCATAAAAATAATATTTTCAAACTAAAGATAAATCATATATTCTTCTTCGTCCAAAATAACATTATCAAAAATATTTTTTTTATTAAACAAGTATATAACGGATAAAAATAAGAAAAATAATATTTTCATTATTTTTAAATTATTTATTAAAAATAGTACCTTAATTTATTTAAGTTTGAAATAGTATACCCAAATCCCGAACCAAAATCATATAATTAAACTCATACTAATGTAATCGGGTCTCGTTAATTGTCCATTGCATTTCATTTCTACAATCATAAAAAACAAACATTAAAAGTTAAAACGCTATAATTAATGCTATTTTCTCATTACCCAAACGTTATAATTTATGTTATAAAAAGTTTTACTCTTCAATTTTTCACATTCTCCCGTGTCTGATCGAATCGGACTCTCCGACTTTTGACACAAAACGACATCGTTTTGATTTCTTCCTTAATTTGATTTTTTTCTTCATAAAAAATGTATGTCCTTTCACTATTTTCTTATGTTAGCGATCTAATTGTAAATTCATCGTACAAGCGATAATGAATCGAAAAGTTGTTGTTTTTGAGAACATGGTAGAATCGACAAACGATATTCATTTTTTATAAGTTAAATCTTCTTATATAATGAATCGATAAATATTTATCATTTTAAACTTGGAGTTTATATAACTTTCTACAAATTCTAACAATCAATTTTTTTAATATACTTTTATTTAATATTATTTTATTTTATAATTCGAACCGAAACGAAAGTCCGACTCTAATACTATTGCTGAGTCGTATCGAGTCAATCGGACAAGTCGGTGCTGCATAGGACACAATAGCTCGCTCCATTATAAAGAAGGGCGACTAGTTGAAGCATATAGAATAAAGGCAAAAACACCTAGACAATAGTCTCAGTTACAAGTTTAGTTTATTCATCTTCGTTCGAGCATTAAACTATTTTCAACTCAAAATGAAATAAACTCTCAATAGCCACTTACTTTTTTTATCTTGTTAAACAAATCCAGATTCCCCTCCTTACTGTCATGCATTTGCACTTGTTCTTCTTCACACCTGAAACTTTTCTGTGAAACAAATGCCCTGAAAAATAAAATAATACTCGGAAAAACTTACAACGAGATCGTACGTACGTACCTTCACTCGCATTTGATCGACCGGTAGATGTGTCGAACGAAGAAGAGAGCAGCACGGAATCCTACGGCTCCAAGCATTAAGAAGAAACCATAACATACACTAGCCATGTACCCGAAGAAAAACGAAGTTTGCATGAATCCAGACATGTCGGAACGAGCATAATAGTAATAGACACAGTAACCATATATAAAGAAGCCCGTGGATCCACCACATAGGAACGACCTGTACGTAATCGGGATAATCAATCAATACGAACAGCCACTCGAAAGTATGATAACGTACCTCCACCACCATTCATGATCTTCAGCAGCAAGCTGGAAATAAGTTAGAGCTACGGTGATAAATGCAGTGACGATGAGGAGAATTATGAAGACGATAAATAGTATACTGTAAATGGTGTAGATTCTGTGACCCCAAACACTTGCAAATATATAGTANATTATATGTATTATTATATATATATAAAGGTATATTAGTATTTTTACATAAATCACGATCATAATATCGCAATTTTACCAAACATACTTAAAAATTCGCGATCATCACACCTCACCACATCTCACCACACAACACCACACAACACCTCACCACACCGCAATTTTAAAAAAACTGAATTAAACAAACCCAATATTTTCAAACTAAAGATAAATCATATATTCTTCTTCGTCCAAAATAACATTATCAAAAACATTTTTTATTAAACAAGTATATAACGGATAAAAATAAGAAAAATAATATTTTCATTATTTTTAAATTATTTATTAAAAATAGTACCTTAATTTATTTAAGTTTGAAATAGTATACCCAAATCCCGAACCAAAATCATATAATTAAACTCATACTAATGTAATCGGGTCTCGTTAATTGTCCATTGCATTTCATTTCCACTATCATAAAAAACAAACATTAAAAGTTAAAACGCTATAATTTATGCTATTTTCTCATTACCCAAACGTTATAATTTATGTTATAAAAAGATTTACTCTTCAATTTTTCACATTCTCACGTATCGTACTCTCCGACTTTTGACACAAAACGACGTCGTTTTGATTTCTTTCTTAATTTGATTTTTTTCTTCATAAAAAATATATCTTATGTCCTTTCACTATTTTCTTATGTTATCGATCTACTTGTGAATTCTTTGTACAAACGATGATGGATCGAAAAGTTATTGTTTTTGAGGACATGGTAGAATCGATAAACGATATTCATTTTTTATAAATTAAATCTTCTTATATAATGAATTGATAAATATTTATCATTTTAAACTTGGAATTTATACAACTTTCTACAAATTCTAACAATTAATTTTTTTAATATACTTTTATTTAATATTATTTTATTTTATAATTCGAACCGAAACGAAAGTCCGACTCTAATACTATTGATGAGTCGTGTCGTGTCGAGTCGGTCAGACAAATCGGTGATGCATAGGACACAATAGCTCGCTCCATTATAAAGAAGGGAGACTAGTTGAAGCATATAGAATAAAGGCAAAAACACCTAAACAATAGTCTCAGTTACAAGTTTAGTTTATTCATCTTCGTTCGAGCATTAAACTATTTTCAACTCAAAATGAAATAAACCCTCAATAGCCACTTACTTTTTTTTATCTTGTTAAACAAATCCAGATTCCCTTCCTTACTGTCATGCATTTGCACTTGTTCTGCCTCACACCTGAAACTTTTCTGTGAAACAAATGCCCTTAAACATATAATAATACTCGGAAAAACTTACAACGAGATCGTACATACGTACATTCACTCGCATTTGATCGACCGGTAGATGTGTCGAACGAAGAAGAGAGCAGCACGGAATCCTACGGCTCCAAGCATTAAGAAGAAACCATAACATACACTAGCCATGTACCCGAAGAAAAACGAAGTTTGCATGAATCCAGACATGTCGGAACGAGCATAATAGTAATAGACACAGTAACCATATATAAAGAAGCCTGTGGATCCACCACATAGGAACGACCTGTACGTAATCGGGATAATCAATCAATACGAACAGCCACTTGAAAGTATGATAACGTACCTCCACCACCATTCATGATCTTCAGCAGCGAGCTGGAAATAAGTAAGTGCTACGGTGATAAATGCAGTGACGATGAGGAGAATTATGAAGACGATAAATAGTATACTGTAAATGGTGTAGATTCTGTGTCCCCAAACACTTGCAAATATATAGTAGAGTTCAATGTATATGGCACTGAAGGGTAAAAATCCAGCCATGGCCATTTGAGGTAGAGTTCCGCGGTACCAAGGTAAAGGTGGGATCTCTCGAGGATATTTTGTGGTTCGGCATGGAGCTTGAAACTCTGCCTTGCTGTTTTTTCCGGCAATTCCACCCAAAACTAATAAAGGCGATGTTACGAGGGCCCATATGAGAAATATGACCATGATGGTACCAAAGGGAAGAGCTGCGGTAGCATGGTAAGCAATGGCAACTGTGTTAAGGAAGCAAAAGGTGAGGAAAAGTGGTCCACAGAAGAGGCTCCCGGTTAAAAGAAGATTTCGGACCTGAGAATTAAGACAAGATAAGAAAAGGTTCATTACGTAGAAACTAAAAAGAAATATATGTTAAAACATGAGATGAAGATACTAGGAATGATGTAAAAACACGAAAAAAATACCCAATTTGTTCCCTCTAACTGGTGGTAGAAAGAGGAAGCCGTGTAACCAGCAATGCCAGATGTGAGAGCATATATGACCAGAAGTGCAGTAAAAAGTGCTCCACGGTTATATGGATAAAATACACCGACGAGAGAAAGCAAGAAAATAAATGTTGCCCTGTACAACAACAATTGAGAATTAAAAATGATGAAGCTGGTGACTGAATGGCTATGCATATGATGAAAGTCTAAAAATATATATTCTTCAAAAGCCTACTTACAGTGTAAAAAGTTGTGTGCCACATCCGAGGGAGGCAGCAAACAACGACTTATACTTAGGGAACCGAAAGACATCCCCATGAATGTATTTCCAACCAGTTTCTTCTTGATCATCAGCTGTCTCCTCATCATGTGCATACCTTTAAGAAAAATAAATCAGAATTGTATAAAATTTGGCGTCGCATCAATTTCACTAAATTTGAACATAAAAGGAGACATACTTCACAAAATCATTTTTAAGCACCCGCATCAAAATTGTAGCAAGAAATCCAGTAAGTAGGAGAACGGTCACACAAGAATTTATAATTGAAAACCAGTGGATCTCCAAGTGCCGAGGAAGGGAAGAAGAATGAGAGTATTTCTCCATCCGCTTTTCGAACGGTATTGTTGTTTCCTTCCACTTAGATGAATACATAAAGTCAACATCTACTTCTTTATCTTCAGTTAGGTCCACAAGAGCATTTGGGTCTGTCCGAGCAACAATCTCTATAACACGATCCTTATTATACGATACTTCAAAGTGGAGATGTTTAAATAGGTAATACTTGTATTCACTGGAATCAGTTTTGTCTTCCTTGTCAACTTTTCCAAGAAAACCCCATATGGGCAAATCATCATAATACATCTGAAAATAGTAGTCTTTTGCAACAGCATTTCGGAATTCGGCAACTTCCTTCTTTGAAAGTTTTTTTCTGCAGATGACTTCAGCATCTTTATCCACAATGAAGTCAAGCTTATACGGTGCACTGACCAACCGATCGCCATTCAGTACCTCGCCCAGTGCTTCAGACTTGTCCTTCACATCACCTGCCACCAATACATGTTAACATGAGAAAAAATGGGCAATCCAAGGATAAACGAATACTAACAAGTAAATACCTGGAGAACAGAAGGGGAGATCAAAATATCGGTAAGTTTCGCTGAAGCCAAGAAAAATAAAAGGCACAATGTAAGTAAGCTTAAAGTGACGTGTTCTACAACGTCTTGTAGACAAAGCTGACCAATCAGAAATGTTATAGCTATAAAAACAGAATTGACATTTTCTCAATATGGAAACCTGAACAAAAGGCAACAAATTTTCACTTCCAAAGAAGAAAAAAATAAGAAAATAAACGAATCATACACAGCCACTCTAAGGCATCAATTTCAAGTGCCGATCTGCTTTCTGGCGACAACAACTAATTCAATAACACCTGACGATAATTTACCCAATTCGAAGTCTACCTTTCAAGAAACCAAACTTACAAAATCTAGAAAAAAAGCAATCAACTGCTACGATTCCGAATTATCAGACCTGATATAAGAAGTCGAAATATAAATCATCCTCACCTAGGGTTATGGAAGGGCCCGACTTTATTTGCATAGAGAGGAACCGTATCTCCCGGACTATACTTATGATTAGAACCGTCAGATCGCACCGGAATAGCGGCGAAGATGATCAAGAATACGACGGCGTAACACCCTCCGCTCGCCATCTTCGTGAAAGGCGAATGCGAAGACATGAATACAGCGAGAATCGGAAGGAGAGATAAACAAACCAAGTGAAGAGAAGCGCAGGGAGGTCAGATCTGGATCTGATGTTAATGTTATGTATATAAATATTGAGATGAAGATGAACAACAAGAAGAGGGACATTTAACCCTAATTCACACGCGCCGGATAGGGAGCGTGGGGACACCGTCGTTGACTAATGAAACTATATTATTTTTTCAATTGATATTCTGGATCAAAATCAAATTTGGATGATAATTTGTCAAAATCTTAAAAGTTAGATATTAAATATGATATTAGAAATTATAAGTATCAAATTTGAGGACTAAATGAGTTTCTTTGGTTCTCGAGTAAAAGTGTGGTGATATTCTCAAATCGTAATTTTTTTAATACACATAAAATAAAAGCAAATTTGCAGTTAATGCATTGCTAAAAAATCACAATTTTATCATTGTTGCTAAAACTAGTTGACATTATCGTGATTTAAGAAATAACTAATTTACCATTACTTCTAATAATTATAATATTATTATATTTACTATTTTTTATATATAAGATTAACATTAGTATTTTTACATAAATAACGATCATGATACCACAATTTTATTAAACGTATTTAAAAATTCACGATCATTTTATCTCACGATAGCTCACCATATTCCACCACACATAAACATATCTCAGCTTTAAAAAAGTGAACTAAACAAACCAAATATGCTATTACAAATTATGAGGATAAAATTGACAAAAACTAGTTCGGGAACACAAAATTCCATTTACTCAAGTTATTTTGCTATTATTGATGTTTATTTGTATGATAAAATTGAAATAAGGTTATAATAAAAGTTTTGTTTATTTAAATTAACATATTTCATTATTATTTTAATTAATTAAGACAACCAACTCCCATATACCCTTATTGATAATACAATAATAATATGGTCCCTAAAATGATCACAATAACTATGGTATAATGAACTTATAATGCTTGTAATATGGTCCCTAAAATGTACTACTTATAATAAATAGTATCCGACTTATTTCATATGATATAATTACATACCAAAAGAAGTATCAAAACATTGATTAGATTAAGCAAACTTCATTAGAAGTATAAGAAATATGTTTGGTTTCGATTTTTAATAAAATGATGACAAGTTTGTTACAAAACAAGCCGTAACAAATGTTTACATATCGGTCCGGATCGATATAATTAGTACAATCAGTATATCCATCGGTACCAATTTTTTTTAAATAATATTTAATTAGTTTTTTAAAGTTATCAACCCTAATACTCTATATCGGACTGTACCAAAAAAATACTGATCAAAACCTCGTATTTGACGTACCGGAAGGTATGCCGCCAAAACATTGGTTGTAACAAAGGGATTTGCATGGGTAAGATCTGAACCGATTGTGGTCGAGTCCTTGATCCAATACTTCTAAATACATATAACCCAAACTCGAATCAGATCTGATTAAGAATTCACGGGTCTGGATCTATCGAGTTGTTTATTGGGTACAATTCTTAAATTGGTCTGAAAATCTTACATTTTCGATTATTAGAGAATGAATGATTTTCTTATATTTTAGAAGGAGAAATGTGTAATTTTCAATGATTAATCAAGTTTCATGTCCATTATGCATAAATTCATATTCAACCCAAATAAGAATGGATTTAAAATAATAAACTCATACCCGAACAATACCCAATTTCGAAGACCTAAACCCGAACCAATTTGGCTCGAATCTATCTGGTTTCGGGTCCAACCCACTCTTCGCACATTCATAGGCCAACAATGACAAAAATACGAAAATACGAATCGAAAACGCAAGGTAAAAGTTCAAGAATCAAATCCTATTACTAGTCATTTATTCATCAACAGCAAGCAAAATCTCTGATCTCAGTACCTGTAATGTGTTGGCTTATAAGGGCCATCAACAGGAATGCTAATATAATCAGCTTGATCCTTACTAAGCTTTGTAAGTTTAGCACCAAGTTTTCCGAGATGTAAAGCCGCGACTTTCTCGTCGAGTTTCTTCGGTAGAACATAAACTTTCTTCTCATACTTCCCACTACTACGTTCATTCCAAAGCTCAAGCTGAGCAATCACTTGATTCGTAAAAGAACATGACATTACGAAACTCGGATGTCCCGTTGCACAACCTAAGTTCATTAGACGTCCCTCGGCTAAAATAATGATACCCGTTTGAGTATCCGGGAATACGAATCTATCAGTTTGAGGCTTGATTGTTGTCCTTTTGATGCCCGGGAAGGTTTCGAGACCATGCATGTCGATTTCGTTATCGAAATGACCGATGTTGCAAACTATAGCATTGTTCTTCATCTTTCTCATTTGATCAACCATTATGATATCTTTGTTACCGGTTGTTGTTACGAAGATATCGGCTTCCGAAATGATATCGTTTAGTGTTAGAACTTGATAGCCTTCCATTAGAGCTTGAAGGGCACATATTGGATCGATTTCGGTTATGATTACACGAGCCCCGGCTTGTTTTAGTGCTGAAGCACAGCCTTTTCCGACATCGCCGTAGCCGCAAACTACACCGATCTTCCCGGCTATCATTACATCGGTAGCTCTCATTAGGCCATCCGGCAAAGAATGACGACAACCATACAAGTTATCAAACTGCGATAGGAAAAAGAATCGGCATTTAGAGATGTGATTCAATCTACAAAAAGATCAAAGATGCTTCAAAATGTTGCTAAATCGATATCCCCGAAGCATGATCAAGTCGAAAAATGAAACTAGCAATAGCAACAACATAAAGATATATGGTTCACTTCAGAAAAGATCAAAGAAGCTTCACAATGTTGCTAAATTAGATGGAAGCCAATATCCCGGAAACGTGATATAGTCGAAAATGAAACTAGAAATACCGCAACATAAAGATATTGGTTCACTACACAAAAGATCAAAGAAGCTTCACATGTTGATAAATTAGATGGAATCCAATATCCCGGGAACATGATCTAGTCGAAAAATGAAACTATCAATATTAACAACATAAAGATATTTGGTTCACTACACAAAAGATCAAAGAAGCTTCAAAATGTTGTTAAATCAGATGGAATCTAATATCCCGGAAACATGATCTGATCGAAAAATGAAACTAGCATAGCAACAACATAAAGATATCTGGTACACAAAAAACCAAAGAAGCTTAACAATGTTGCAAGTCCAATATCCCGGAAACATAATCTAGTCGAAAATGAAACTAGCAATACAAACAAAATAAAGATAACTTGTTCACTTCACAAAATATCAAAGCTTCAGGATTGGATCAGATCCAAATTATTCGGCAAGTGCATAAGGAAACACAAGACTGAAAAAGGATCTAAAAGACATATATATATATATACCTTGCTCTTGGTGACAGAATCATTGACGTTAATAGCAGGGAAAAGAAGTGTTCCATTAGCCTGCATTTGATACAATCTCTTGACACCAGTAGTAGTTTCTTCAGAAACACCAACCAATCTCTCTTTCATCTTTGTATATCTCTTGGGATCAGTCTTCAGCCCATCACGAATCAAACCCAAAACAATCTGAAACTCTGCATTATCCGTTGAATTCGGATCAGGTATCTTACCCGACTTCTCATACTCCTCCTCCGCCTTCACACCTTCGTGAATCAATAGCGTAGCATCACCGCCATCATCCACAATCAAATCAGGGCCACCACTAGGTCCCCAATCTAGTGCGCGCTCAGTACACCACCAATACTCCTGTAATGTTTCCCCTTTCCACGCAAACACAGCCGCGCTGTCGCGAGCAATCGCAGCAGCAGCGTGATCCTGCGTAGAGAAAATATTGCAAGAGCACCATCTCACCTCGGCGCCCAAAGCCGTCAATGTTTCGATCAAAACAGCGGTTTGTATTGTCATATGAAGGCTTCCAGTGATTTTAGCGCCTTTAAAGGAATGTAATGGCCCATACTCAGTGCGACAAGACATGAGCCCTGGCATTTCGACCTCAGCAAGCTCAATCTCGAGCCGGCCGAAATCAGCCTGAGACATGTCCTTAACCTTGAATTCACGTCCGGAGGTCGTCTTCTCAACAAACAACGCCATGGCGATCGGAGAAGGAGGTTGTTAATGGAAGACTGTGATTTGTGGGGGGAAGAGATGACAAGTTCAAAGAGAAAATGGTGGAGTTTAAATAAATAAATAAACAGGTTTTGTGGAGGGGTTAGTGGATCTTGAAAAAAAAAAATCCTCAACTTTTCTTTTATTATAAAAGCACCCCGTATAATTATCATATTTCCAACATTGACCTATTCAATTTATTCCATGGCTCATAATTTATCCTTTAAATCTAAATATAAATTAATTATTAAATTAATAATTCATTACAAAAAATAATGAGTTTATTTTTAATTAATTATCATAACGTCGGTATGCCGACGTTATACCTCAAAACATCAAATATATGGTATTTTTCATATTTTTTTAGTATTATTCGATACTTCTATTAAATTCAGTTTACATATTTTTCGGGTACAACATCAAAAATAATAATTAAATATTAATATTTTAAAACTAAAATAAAATTCAATATCGGTGGGTATCATCATGATAAGTAAAAATGATCATTTTAAGTATCGTGATTGAGTAAAAAATTGCAATTTCAATTTAAAAACGTTAGCCATTCACTATCGATATTTTTTTAATTATTTTAATACATTTAATTTTGGTGAAAAGGAACTACCCTTAAAAAATAAATATAATTTATAAGTGAGTGATGGGTGATGTAATTCTAAAGTGTAACGTGCTTAATGTGGTACAAAATAAATAGGGTAAGACCATTTTCTCCTTGATAATAAAAATATAAAAAAGTAATATTAAATTAATAAAATACATGAATTTTGATTAGTTCCTATCAACAAGCAAATCCCAGATGCCACAGTCGGCTTTGAAGAAGATTTTCGGAGAAAGGAAACGGTAAACCCATTCGTTGATGGCGTCTAAAGATGCAAACGCGCTTCCCCGATTTGTTACATCTTAGATGTTTTATTTTTCGACTTTAATCTCANAGTTCAAGAATCAAATCCTATAACTAGTCATTTATTCATCAACAGCAAGCAAAATCTCTGATCTCAGTACCTGTAATGTGTTGGCTTATAAGGGCCATCAACAGGAATGCTAATATAATCAGCTTGATCCTTACTAAGCTTTGTAAGTTTAGCACCAAGTTTTCCGAGATGTAAAGCCGCGACTTTCTCGTCGAGTTTCTTCGGTAGAACATAAACTTTCTTCTCATACTTCCCACTACTACGTTCATTCCAAAGCTCAAGCTGAGCAATCACTTGATTCGTAAAAGAACATGACATTACGAAACTCGGATGTCCCGTTGCACAACCTAAGTTCATTAGACGCCCCTCGGCTAAAATAATGATACCCGTTTGAGTATCCGGGAATACGAATCTATCAGTTTGAGGCTTGATTGTTGTCCTTTTGATGCCCGGGAAGGTTTCGAGACCATGCATATCGATTTCGTTATCGAAATGACCGATGTTGCAAACTATAGCATTGTTCTTCATCTTTCTCATTTGATCAACCATTATGATATCTTTGTTACCGGTTGTTGTTACGAAGATATCGGCTTCCGAAACGATATCGTTTAGTGTTAGAACTTGATAGCCTTCCATTAGAGCTTGAAGGGCACAGATTGGATCGATTTCAGTTATGATTACACGAGCTCCGGCTTGTTTAAGTGCTGAAGCACAGCCTTTTCCGACATCGCCATAGCCGCAAACTACACCGATTTTCCCGGCTATCATCACATCGGTAGCTCTCATTAGACCGTCTGGCAAAGAATGTCGACAACCATACAAGTTATCAAACTGCGATAAGAAAATGAATCGGAATTTAGAGATGTGATTCAATCTACAAAAAGATCAAAGATGCTTCAAAATGTTGCTAAATCGATATCCCCGAAGCATGATCAAGTCGAAAAATGAAACTAGCAATAGCAACAACATAAAGATATATGGTTCACTTCAGAAAAGATCAAAGAAGCTTCACAATGTTGCTAAATTAGATGGAAGCCAATATCCCGGAAACGTGATATAGTCGAAAATGAAACTAGAAATACCGCAACATAAAGATATTGGTTCACTACACAAAAGATCAAAGAAGCTTCACATGTTGATAAATTAGATGGAATCCAATATCCCGGGAACATGATCTAGTCGAAAAATGAAACTATCAATACTAACAACATAAAGATATTTGGTTCACTTCACAAAAGATCCAAGAAGCTTCAAAATGTTGTTAAATTAATATCCCGGAAACATGATAAAGTTGAAAAATGGAACTAGCAATAGCAACAACATAAAGATATTTGGTTCACTACACAAAAGATCAAAGAAGCTTCAAAATGTTGTTAAATTAATATCCCGGAAACATGATCAAGTCGAAAAGCAATACCAACAACATAAAGATATATTGTTCACTACACAAAAGATCAAAGAAGCTTCAAAATGTTGTTAAATTAATATCCCGGAAACATGATAAAGTCGAAAAATGGAACTAGCAATACCAACAACATAAAGATATATGGTTCACTTCACAAAAGATCAAAGAAGCTTCAAAATGTTGTTAAATCAGATGGAATCCAATATCCCGGGAACATGATCTAGTAGAAAAATGAAACTATCAATACTAACAACATAAAGATATTTGGTTTACTTCACAAAAGATCAAAGAAGCTTCACATGTTGCTAATTAGATGGAATCAATATCCCGGAAATATGATATAGTCGAAAAATGAAACTAGCAATACAAACAACATAAAGATATCTTGTTCACTTCACAAAAGATCAAAGAAGATTAAAAATGTTGCTAAATCAAGTTGGAATCCGGTATCCCGGAAACATGATCTAGGCGAACATGAAACTAGCAATACCAATAACTGGTTAACTTCACAAAAGATAAAAGAAGCTTCAAAATGTTGCTAAATCAATATCCCGGAAACATGATCTAGTCGAAAAATGAAACTAGCAATACCAACAACATAAAGATATCTTTTTCACTTCACAAAACATCAAAGCTTCAGGATCTGATCAGATCCAAATTATGCGGCAAGTGCATAAGGAAACACAAGACTGAAAAAGGATCTAAAAGACATATATATATATATATATACCTTGCTCTTGGTGACAGAATCATTGACGTTAATAGCAGGGAAAAGAAGTGTTCCATTGGCCTGCATTTGATACAATCTCTTGACACCAGTAGTAGTTTCTTCAGAAACACCAACCAATCTCTCCTTCATCTTTGTATATCTCTTAGGATCAGTCTTCAGCCCATCACGAATCAAACCCAAAACAATCTGAAACTCTGCATTATCCGTTGAATTCGGATCAGGTACCTTACCCGACTTCTCATACTCCTCCTCCGCCTTCACACCTTCGTGAATCAATAGCGTAGCATCACCGCCATCATCCACAATCAAATCAGGGCCACCACTAGGTCCCCAATCTAGTGCGCGCTCAGTACACCACCAATACTCCTGTAATGTTTCCCCTTTCCACGCAAACACAGCCGCGCTGTCGCGAGCAATCGCAGCAGCAGCGTGATCCTGCGTAGAGAAAATATTGCAAGAGCACCATCTCACCTCGGCGCCCAAAGCCGTCAAAGTTTCGATCAAAACAGCGGTTTGTATTGTCATATGAAGGCTTCCAGTGATTTTAGCGCCTTTAAAGGAATGTAATGGCCCATACTCAGTGCGACAAGACATGAGCCCTGGCATTTCGACCTCAGCAAGCTCAATCTCGAGCCGGCCGAAATCAGCCTGAGACATGTCCTTAACCTTGAATTCACGTCCGGAGATCGTCTTCTCAACAAACAACGCCATGGCGATCGGAGAAGGAGGTTGTTAATGGAAGATTGAGTTTTGTGGGGGGAAGCGATGACAAGTTCAAAGAGAAAATGGAGTTTAAATAAATAAATAAACAGGTTTTGTGGAGGGGTTAGTGGATCTTGAAAATAAAAAATCCTCAACTTTTCTTTTATTATAAAAGCACCCCGTATAATTATCATATTTCCAACATTGACCTATTCAATTTATTCCATGGCTCATAATTTATCCTTTAAATCTTAATATAAAACTAAAATATTTCAATCTTATGTAATTAATTATTAAATTAATAATTCATTACAAAAAATAATGAGTTTTATTTTTAATTAATTATCATAACATCGGTATACCGACGTATACCTCAAAACATCAAATATATGGTATTTTTCATATTTTTTTAGTATTATTCGATATTTCTATTAAATTCAGTTTACATATTTTTCGGGTACAACATCAAAAATAATAATTAAATATTAATATTTTAAAACTAAAATAAAATTCAATATCGGTGGGTATTATCATGATAAGTAAAAATGATCATTTTAAGTATCGTGATTGAGTAAAAATTGCAATTTCAATTTAAAAACGTTAG
Organism: Utricularia reniformis; assembly: GCA_009725065.1. Classification (NCBI taxonomy): domain Eukaryota; kingdom Viridiplantae; phylum Streptophyta; class Magnoliopsida; order Lamiales; family Lentibulariaceae; genus Utricularia; species Utricularia reniformis. The sequence goes on from RWGZ01001034.1 coordinate 42,741, forward strand.
CCAATCACGATCGATATTTTTTTAATTATTTTAATACATTTAATTTTGGTGAAAACGAACGACCCTTCAAAAATAAATATAATTTATAAGTGAGTGATGGGTGATGTAATTATAAAGTGTAACGTGCTTAATGTGGTACAAAATAAATAGGGTAAGACCATTTTCTCCTTGATAATAAAAATATAAAAAAGTAATATTAAATTAATAAAATACATGAATTTTGATTAGTTCCTATCAACAAGCAAATCCCAGATGCCACAGTCGGCTTTGAAGAAAGATTTTCGGAGAAAGGAAACGGTAAACCCGTTCGTTGATGGCGTCTAAAGATGTAAACGCGCTTCCCCGATTTGTTACATCTTAGATGTTTTATTTTTCGACTTTAATCTCAGGTAATTCGCTGTATTTGTTTCAGTAACTGAAAAACTGGACTTGTTTGTCTTCTTTTTGGTTGTGGGTTTATGGAATTATAACTGTTTTTCATGTGTTCGATCAGTTGAACTTGATCGGGAGTGTTGTTTGGGTTTAATCTATTTTTGAGGTTGAATTTTTTTATTTTTCAGAAATCAATGGTACCCGCAAGATTTGATCTTGATGATTTTGAGTTTGAAGATTGATATATCAATAGGGGAGAAGGGTTTATATGATGTCTTTTGACGGGAAAGTGAAGCAGTGGAAATGTGTAAAGGGGGGTACAGTGCATTTTCAGAAGATGAGTTCAATTGTTCGAGATATTGGGGAGCCATGTCTTCATCAATCACCTATAAAGGTTTTTGTAGCCGTAAAAATCTTCTGCGTAGTGATTTTTTTTAACATCTTACTGTTATTAGTGGCATGTTATGTATGTTATTTTGATGGATCTTTAAAACTCAGTTTGAGTTTATGTAAATGCCTCCTTATCCACTGTTCGATGAAGGTCATTTTGCTTGCACTTTATACTTTTTATAAGAAGAGTTTATCGTATGTTTTAGAGTCTGCAGTTAATGATCACGTTTTCGAAGAGTTTTTAGAATTTATATTCTATTTATGCATGAAAATTTTAGCCAGTTAATAATCTGTTTTAGTTGTTTCTGGAATCTGCAGATAAGCAAAATGCTTAAGCGGGATAAATGGGAGGCGACTTTTGATGATGAGGGGAAAATTCTCTGTTTTCAGAAATTGCTTAAACTGATTGTTCTTGGGGTACTTTTCATTTATTCCAAGTTTTTGCTATTATTATCTAGTTTTTTTACTCCTTAAAATTATTTATCTACTTGACAGGGCGTTGATCCGTCAATTAGGCCTGAAGTTTGGGAGTTTCTTTTGGGCTGTTATTCTTTAAGCAGTACTGCCGATTATCGGCAGCAATTAAGAACTGCTAGAAGGTATAACTGCCTGATCACTACTTGCTTGGTTGCATTTGTATTTTTTCTCTGCTTACGACCAATGTTTTCATACCGGACGGTATACCGGCAGCACCAGTTTTTTCTTTAGTACCACCCGGTACCTGGTATTAGGGCGATTTCCGAGTTTTTTTGGGTCCGATCCTAAAAAAATAACATTTGTTATCAGCCGGTATACCGGTCGTACTGCTCACACCGGTCCAAGCCAGTATGAAAACCTTGCTTACGACTGATACGTGTAAAATTTTCCATATAATTCAATGAAATATTTTACAGGGAGCGATACAAGGATCTTGTTAAACAATGTCAGTTAATGCACTCTAGTGTAGGAACCGGGACCCTGGCCTATGCCGTGGGATCTAAAGTTATGGATATGAGGATGAGTTCGAATGAAGATGGAAGAAGGACTGAAGTTCAAAATGGAAGAGTTTCGGAAACTAATTCTAACAAAATAGATGATAAATATTTTTTTGATTCTGACTGTACAGACACGTCTTACAAATGTCAAAAGAAAAGCTATACTGATTCTGGTGATCTTCTAAGAGTTCGAGCAGGCACTGCCGAAGGAAATTACAATACTGCTGATTTTTTATCATCAACTGAAACATCCAACTGTGGTTTGACTGCTGCATGTGATACAAATGAATCTAATTCTGTTGCTCATTGTTTTTTGGATTTCCCTGCATTGCCTGTTACTGATTTGTTTGAAGAGAATACAAGAGATAGAAAAACATATGGAATAGAGACGGAAAATGGCTCAAGACACCGTAAGTTGAGATATGATGATGAGCATATGCACAGCTTCCAAATTAGCAACAACGAAGATCTTATTGTGGAATCAATAAGGCCTTCTTCTGATGATATGTCTGATTCTGTAATCTCTAAATGTGAGATTAATGGCTTGGACATACGGGAATCTCTTTCACGATCAAGTAATTTGGAATATGGAAATGAATATCTCAATAGCCTTAAAATGCCAGATACCCTTGAAATGCCTGGAAAATGTGCCAATCTGCCACAGGGATCTCCAAGTGAAGACCGAGTATCCGAGTGGCTTTGGACACTGCATCGAATTGGTATGTAACTATGTATTTAATACCGAAAAAGATTTTTCTAAGCCACGTACTTTTTTGCTTATATTATCAGTGAAGCATGATTTTTATTTTTTTCTTGTTTAGTGGTTGATGTAGTGAGAACAGATAGTCATCTTGAGTTTTATGAAGACACAAAAAATTTGGCTCGAATGTCGGATATTTTAGCTGTATATGCGTGGGTTGATCCTGCAACAGGCTATTGCCAAGGTTGTGACTTTCTTTTCATAGGAATGCTTATAATTGCATTAATTTTAATCTTTTTGTCCTTGACTTTGTATACAGGCATGAGTGATTTATTGTCTCCTTTTATTGTTCTCTACAAGGATGATGCTGATGCATTTTGGTGCTTTGAGATGCTTTTAAGGAAAATGGTATTGTGGTATTCATCTTTTATTCTTCTCATTTTGTGGGATCGATATTGATCCCGAAATACATTACAAAATGCAGCGTGAAAACTTTAAGATTGAAGGACCAACCGGTGTCATGAAACAATTGGAAGCATTATGGCACATATTAGAACTTACAGACAAGGAGATGTTCTCCCATTTGTCTTATATAGGTGCTGAGAATCTCCACTTTGCTTTCCGTATGCTACTGGTACTTTTTCGTCGAGAATTGTCTTTCAATGAAGCTCTCCGCATGTGGGAGGTCTGTATTTTAGTCTTTTTTTCAGTTTTCATACTTCATCACATATAATGCGCGACACACAAATTTGGTCCCCATAGTTTCATGGTTTTGGTAATTTTGATCCACAGTTTTATGATTGTGACAATTGTGATTTTCAAAATATCAAGATGGCAAAACTAGTCCTCATACTTTGTACGTTTTGGCAAAATCAGTTCCCATAGCATAATTGAAGGACCAAATTTGTCAAATGTTGCAAACTTATAGGACCAAATATGTCATTATAAACTATGGGGACTAAATTTGTCAAAACTATGAAAATTTGGGGATTAAATGCACAATTTTCTCACATACATCCATCACATGCCTTCCCTAGTCTAGTAAACCCGTGCTTCTACTAATACTAATGTATTTAATTCTCGTTATTTCATGCTGAAGATCCTGGTGAACCCCCTATGAATTTTAGGATTCTGTGACCTTGAAAGATGATGCTACACTTATCATGAACATTCATTGCCTTTTTTTCAGTTTTCCGGTTGATTATAGCTATCTAATAGTCGATGGATGTTGAATTTCTCGTGTAGATGATATGGGCTGCTGATTTTGATTCATCCTTAACTGTTGATCTTGACGAGAGCTGCCTCGAAGTATTGGCTATAGAGTTACCTAATGATGGTGATGCTGGATCTGGTGAAGAAAATACCGATAGTAGCGGTGTTAGTATTCACGGTGTCTCGTCAAAGAATGGAATTACGCAATGCTCTATCTCAGCTAACACAGGGATAAATTCTACGTCGACTCGACCATTTTGTGGCTTGACAAAAGGTTTATGGTCACGAAACAATCATTTTCAGATCCGCAAGCTTTTATCATCAACAAGAAATGGTGATGATGAACTCCCAGTTTTTTGTGTAGCTGCTATTCTTGTTCTAAATCGACAGAAAATCGTCCGAGAAACTCGTTCCATCGATGATCTTATAAAGGTATGTGAAGCTAATTCTCCCTTTAGATTATGTTTATAATGCTTTGGCTATTGATTATGATTCTCATTGTGATTTTTGTTGCAGATATTTAATGATAATCTGTTGAAAATCAGAGTCAAAAGATGCGTTAGAACCGCAATTAAACTACGAAACAAATACTTTCGCAAGGTATGTTGTGTTATGTTTTATGGCTTCTTACAACAAAAATTTTATGTGTTTGTTTATTTTCTTCATTTGGAGATGGAGTTTTAAATTACACTGAACTTGTTTGCTAGCATGATTATTTTCATTGTTAGTTCGCCTCGATAACAAGTTAAATTTTTGTGTGAAACGCAAATTTGGTCCTCATAGTTTCATGATTTTGACAATTTTGGTCTCTTGAGTTTTATGTTTTATGATTATGATAACTGTGATCCTTAAAATATAAAGATGTCAAATTGATTCCCATATTTTGTGTGTCTTGGCAAAAGCAGTTCCAAATGTTTAGTTTGTATGATATAATTGGCCCCAAAAGTTTTCAATTTTGGCAAATGAGATCTTCAACCAAAATCAAATTTTGGAGGACTGAACTATAACATTATGGAGATCGGATTTGTCAAAACTTTGAAGTTTGAGATTAAATATGCTATTACATATTATAGAGATCAAATTTGCCAAAACTATGAAAGTTTGGAAATCAAATACGTCATATTCACAATTTTGTTATGGCAGCTTTTCAAGAATAGGAATCCGGTGTCTCAGAACAATACTCTTGTTTGATCACGGATGATAAGTTTGCATCGTGAGCGAACTTAAGAAACGACAACTTATTTCATCGGGTATAGATTTTGTCTTATTTTTCTTTCAAGAGGTATTTTATGATGTTGGTGAAGCCATGATAATGATGCTTAAAATGTTCACTTCAATTGAAGCCAAAGGAGGAATAAGTGTCAATAGTTTATTTGTGAGTGTTTTTGTTCTTACACTTGCATTTCATTGCAAGACAAGATCTTTGGCTCAAAGAATCATTTTTTAGAACCCTAAAAATATATTATAATAAAGAAATTGAACGTAGTATATTTTGGGTTTGTTTGGTTTCCCGATTAACACATACGAAGCAAAATAAAATTGTGATACATTTATAGTTAAAAAATTACAATTTTATTATCATAGTTAGGTCATCATTAACCATGTTCGTCCGGAAACTTCATTCTCTCATCCACATCAGCTTTCTCTCTGTACACATCATCATTCTTTAATTTTATAAATAATTTTAATCTCATTCATACAACAATGTCCGATAGAATAAAATAATTTTTACACATCGGATACTTTAGAATTATAATATTATCGATAAAATAATTATAATTTTTTTAAATTTAATTTTAAAAATTTTTAAATTTTTTTTTAAAAATAAAATTGGAGGAGAGAGAGTGTCCCGTACTGGACGGCCAACGTTGAGGAATGCCTTAAAACTAGTTATGACATTTAAGAAATTATAATTTTATTCTTATTTCTAATAATAATTATTTTTAGATAAATCATTATTAATATATATCTAAAGACAATTCACCATATTTCAATAAAACGTTGAACCAAACAAACCATTTATATGTTTAGAGCTGAAAAATCATGTTAATATATATTATAAGATTGTGTAGTGGTAAATGAACACTTGGGGTATTTTTTACAAATACCTTTATTTTCAAATTCCATTTTGAAAGTATCCTTATATTTTAAAATTTTTCTTAACTATATTTTTTTCTTTTGTTTAATTTATTAAAATTATATATAATACACTTTTACAACAAATATAAAGTTAATGATTTTTTTAAAAATTTTTAAAATGTATGACTAAATTGTACAAAATACTTATAAGTTTGTTAGAATTACAATGCTCTTAGTGATCACTGTCATATATGTTTGAATACTATCATTTTTTTATTTTTAAAAAATGAGTAAAATCGTACCATAAAACTCTAAACCTTAAACCCTAAATGAGTACATTTTTTCAAATATAGATAAATATATTTGATAATATTGTGTACCATAAAAATTCGATCCAAACCAAAAAAATATGTATTGAAAAATATAGATATGGGCTGTAAATCCTGAAATTTCGAAGAAATTTTGATCCAGATGAAAACCATAATAATCATATTTTTGAATAACCTACAAATTTCTGGAACCATAAAAATAATTCATAACGAAATTGTTAAGGAACCTAATACATTCATTTTCAAATTCATGTTTCAAAAGTAACCTTCTTTTTGTATGAATGAATCATATTATATTAGTTATTGGCATGTAAATTGTTCACAAATTATTATTATCGTATTTATAATATCTTATCTTCATTCAAAGTTGGATTAGATGTGAAGTGTTCAAACCGTTGATCGTTTAATTGAATGTATTAAAAGTGTTCGGATTTATGTACATAGGCTTGAAAAATTTTGATTTCAAAATATAGACCAAATTTGTGGTAGGTTCACGATTGAATCTATCATACCGATTCGAATTTTAAAGTCATTTATTAAAAATATTTTTTTATATTTCACTCGCTTTTATGTTTTGTATAAATAAATGAGAGGTGTTTATTGAGTAGCCCCAAACATTAAAATAATGTATTTTGTAGATTGCATGCAAAACTCGTGAAATTGATATAATGTGTGTTGTGGACCCCTAAATTATTTAAAGTTGTAAACATTATACTTTCGAAGTTTAAGAGTTGTGTGATTAACCCCCGAAGTTTCAAAATCGTTTATATTTGACTATAATACTCATTTGTTTTAAATTGATCTATAATTTGTATTTACTCGTTAACCTTAAGAATATGAAATGATTATGTTTCCAAACTTTAAAAATAACACATAAATTGTCAAAATAATTTACACAAAAACGAACGAAAACCGCTATTATTCACTAAATTTTCATTTTTGAACTGTATTCAGATGCTAAATACACAACTTCTAAATTTTGGAAATATAGTGATATTGCTCGGGGTTATTTATGGTATTACTATACACCGGGAGCTCGTCCGACGTGGCTATGTATTATTTTCGGTATCCTCGTATATTTGTGTCACAATATATTTTTGTGGGTATTCTCGTAATTCAGACCTCCTGAGCTTACATATGAGCATTATAATGACATATCTATCAGTTTCGGGCAAATTCGTTCCCGAACGGGACCAATGGTATTTTCGTAATTTGGCGCCCGATGAGCACGCCGGTAAGTTGTGGCGATATTTTTGGCTGTATATTCAATATCTAGAGGCAAAGAGTAAATATGCGAGGTTTTCTGGTATTTTCTCATTGACATTTTCGACTAATTCTCGATCGGGATGCATTTCCGAAGCTTCGGGACTATATGGCTTTTATTCCAATTTAATTGAATATTATTTAAGTACTTTGGGCTGAATCAAATGAAATTGGACTCCTGGACCTAAAACTTACCAGTTATGTTTGATTTCTCTATAAATATAAGTCCCAATGCACTGAAAAAAGGTTTAGACTCTTGGCACACTTCCCAAAGCTCTCGTTTTCGCGAGATAAAGCCCCCATCGTGACTTTTTGTCATAAAGTCACGACATAGTGGATTCGATCGCTTTTCGTACCGTTTTCATTCGGATTATTATTATCTCATGATTGTACTTGTATCCTTTGATTATTATAGTGGAAACCAAGGTAGAGTTATACTCTCCCGAGGAAGTAAGCTCACGTATTGTGGGCCCAAGCTCGTATATCGCTCGTGTCCCCACAACAATTAAATTCTGAATAATTAAAAAATTGACTGATCTAAAAATAAACGCTCTAAAATATTTTTAGGCGAGATCATATGGTATTTACACAATTTTATGGTCGCATTCATAATTTTCTCATAATAAATAGAACTTTTTCCAATGGATTTATTCTTATTTTAAAATTACATTGGATTAAAATATTATCTAAATTTGGTCAATACAATTTATAACAAACATTCATATTTTCATCTGATTGACTCTATCCATATAAATATTCTTAAGTTTCTCATCATCTTCATCTAGAAAACTCAATCCTCCATTTTCTCTTGATCGCAATGGCAACTTCAAACTCCGGCATCATCATCTTCTTCAACGAGATGCTTATCGATTTTTGAAGTTTGAAGAAATGATGATAATGATGCTTAAAATGTTCATTTCAATTGAAGCCAATGGGGAATAAGTGTCAATAATTTCTTTGTGAGTGTTTTTCTTCTTACATTTGTGTTTTGCATTTTTATTGCATTGCAAGACAAGATCTTTGGCTCAAAGAATCATTTTTTAGATAAAGTCTAAAAATATAATTATAATATCTATATCTATTATATTGAGCTTGAATAAAAATTCGAACATTCGAATTTTGGTTTGTTTATAGTATATATGAACTCGAATATAATAGAATGAATCCAAACGAAAATCCATACACAAACACAACAAATAAAATGAACACGAATAAACATGGATAAATTTTATTAATAATGTTCGAATATATTTTTTCATCTAATTGTAATATGAATGAACGAACAAGTCAAGCTCGACTTGTTCGTATTGAATAATATCATAGCCAAAAGTTAAGAGAATTTTCACAAATATCCTTATTTTTAAAAGTATTCTTACTTTTAAAAATCTTTCATAACTACATTTTTTTATTATTTTTATTAATTATTTAATTTATAAATACTACATTTTACAGCAAACATAAAGTTAAAAATCTTTTTTATGAATTGTAAAACTACATGACTAAGTTTTATGAAATACTTATAAACTTGTTAGAATTACAATGTTTTTATAGTGTTCACTATTGATGAGACATTCGGATCCCGGTACCCCGAATCAGATTAGGCTCAAGCCTTGCTAGGCCGGCCAAAGTGACGGAAGCCAAACTTGAAGGCCTCAAATGCAACTTACAACAAACGTTCGACCCGACAATGATAGATGAACCCCGGGAGCCCACTTGGTCTAAAAGCTCATACTCAGTGATCGGGGACCGAAGGCCAATAATGCATATGACCCATTGCTTCTTGGATCGGTCAAGACGGTTATAGCCCACGTGTCTTGCGCTTCGAGCTCAACTACACCTTCCACACTTGGGTTCTGATCACGCAGACTACGCTTCGGTCCCATCCACGTTTTCCAGCATGTGAAAACAACCTCCAACAACTTTGTCAGAAACGATTACAGTGCGTGGATTACACGTTATTTCAGCTCTATAAATACAATACTTGACAATGGAATTTACAAGACCTTTTGGACGCGCAAGAATCAGCTATTAGGGCATCTTCAATAGTGGCCGCCCAGTCAAATTCTTTTACACATGGGACTTTTCCATATGTTTTTCAGGAGAGAGAGTGTGTCCCGGCATGGGACACTCTCTTTCCTCTATTTTAAAAAAATTTAAAAAATTATTTAAAAATAATTATAAAATATAAATATTTATAATATAATAATTTTATTGATAATATTATGATTGTTATATATTAGATGTACAAAAACGATCGTTTTATTAATTTATATGTTTTAACTGATTTGATTAAATGATTTTTAATTATGATTTCAATAACCAAAATCGAATTAAATACCTATCAATTTAGTAGCTTTCGATTATCGGGTTAGTATTTACATAAAAAACATATAATATAAAAAAATAAAAATATAAGTATCCGGACATTGTTGCAGGGATGATAAGAATGTTATATATAAAAGTATTAAAATTAATATTAAAAATTAAGAATGATAATGTGTACAGTGAGAAAGCTGATATGAAGAGAAAGAAACAATTGTCCGGACGGAGAAGGATGTGGATGCCCTTACTCTGATGTTTTCTCCTTAACGCTTTCTTTTGCCTCGTCATTTTCATCAGCCTTCTCGTTTGTAATGAACTGTTTATTTAAGGAATCGGCTAAGATTGTTTCCAACTCTTAATCAATTGGTTTTTTCCCTTTTTCCAGGGGTTTTCCACTCTAAATTTGCCGTGTCTATTTCCTTATTTATTCATAATTGTTTCCTCCATAACAAATAAATTAAAACCGAGTTCGTTCTCTAGCGAATCGAACGACTATTGATACCACTGGTTTTTCAACCACAACAAATATCATATAAGTTTTGAATGATATCAATTTTAATTTTTAAAAAATGGGTAAAATAGTAAATACTCAAGAAATGTTTGATTTTCTATAATCAAATATAGATAAATATATTTGGTAGTATTGGGGTTTAATTAAATATTGATCCTTCAAACTATACAAATTATTATTTTTTATTCCTCAATTTTGAATAATACATTATACATCATTCAATGAACAAATTTTGTCAATATTGATACAAATTGTTCGAACCGTTCATCATTTAATTGAATCAATCAGACCGATTCAACTTTTTAAGTCATTTATTAAAAATATTACTTTTATACTTAACTCGCTTTTATATTTTGTATAAATAAATATAAGTTTTTCAAATTAGAATTATTTATTCTTCAAATTATGTATTTTAAAAGTGCAATATGCAAATTTGATCATCATAATTTTATCATTTTGACAATTTTGATCTCTAAAATTTTCCCAATAATATCAAGATGACAAAACATGTATCTTGATATGATTCTTATCAACATGACAAAATATGACTTTTTAAGTCATTTATTAAAAATATTGCTTTTATATTTGACTCACTTTTATGTTTTGTATAAATAAAAAAAATGAGAAAATAACGTCTTTGGTCCTCGTAGTTTGATCATTTTGGCAAATTTAGTTCTCCAAGTTTATTTTGGCATTTTCAGTCTTCGAATTTTGGACATTTAGCAAAATCGGTCCTCAAATTTCATATTTAGTTCTCCAAATGAAATCGAACAAAATCGGTCCATGTAGTTTGATCGTAGTGGCAAAATTAGTCTCCGTATTATATAAAAATAAAAAATGAAAAATTACAAACTTTGGGGACCAAATTTGTCATAAACATAAAACTTGGAGGACCTAATTTGTCAAATGTGGTAAAGTAGGAGGACTAATTTTGCCACAAATAAAGTTAATGGACTTAATCTGCTACAATTGTCAAAATAGGAGGACCAAAATTGCCAAAATAGGAAATTACGAAGACCAAATTTGCGCGTCGTCCTAAATAAATAGAAGTTTTTCAATTAGATTTACTTATTCTTCAAATTATGTATTTTAAAAGTGTAACAAGTAAATTTGGTCCCATAATTTTTTGATTTTGACAATTTTGGTCTCTAAAATTTTAAGATTGTGGCAATTGTGATCCCTGTAATATTATGATGATACAACATGTCCCTATACTTTGTAATTATTGGCAAAATTAGTTCTTAATGTTTAGTTTGTAAAACATTAAAATAATATATGTTGTAAATTGCATGTAAAACTCTCGAAATTGATATAATGTGCGTTTTTTACTCTTTAACTGTTTAAAGTTGTAAACATTATACCCTCGAAGTTTAAGAGTTGTGTGATTGACCTCGAAGTTTCAAAATAGTTTATATTTGATTCTAATATTCATTAATGTTTTAAATTCATATATAGTTTGTATTTGACTTGTTAACCTTAAAAATATGAAATGATTATATTTCCAAACTTTTAAAATAACACATAAATTGTCAAAACAATTCACACAAAAAAGAACGAAAACCGCTATAATTCACTTGATATCCATTTTTGAACGACATTCGGATGCAAATAACAATTTCTAAATTTTGGAAGTATATTATTTACATCTCATTCATAATTTTCTCATAATAAATAGAAGTATTTCCAATGGATTTATTTTTATTTTAAAATTAAAATATTATGTAGATTTGGTCAATGAAATTTATAACAAACATTCCTCACTCTCCCATTGACTATCCGCAAATAAATACATTTGAGTTTCTCATCATATTCATCTTCATCATCATACACAAAACTCAATCCTCCATTTTCTCTTGATCGCAATGGCAACTTCAAACTCCGGCCTCATCGTCTCCTTCGGCGAGATGCTTATCGATTTTGTGCCTACTGTCTCCGGAGTATCCCTTGCAGAGGCGCCGGGGTTCCTCAAAGCACCTGGCGGCGCACCGGCTAATCTCGCAATCGCGGCTGCTAGATTAGGAGGTAATGTTGCTTTTCTTGGAAAGCTAGGGGATGATGAATTCGGTCATATGCTAGCGGCGATTTTGAAGGAGAATGGCGTTTCAACTGTTGGAGTAAACTTCGATAAAGGCGCACGAACGGCTCTGGCTTTCGTTACTCTACGTCATGATGGAGAACGTGAGTTTATGTTCTATCGGAACCCTAGCGCTGATATGCTCCTCACTCCCGATGAACTCAATCTCGATCTCATCAGATCTGTAAGTCACGAAACGCGCGCGATTTTTCCCCAAATGTCAATTGATTTCGAATCTCGATTCGCGTTCTGGTTTTTGTTCATCGTGATTGTGTTCTATTTTAGGCTAAAGTTTTCCACTACGGATCAATCAGTTTGATCGTTGAGCCATGCCGATCAGCGCATTTAAAAGCGATGGAGGTTGCGAAATCCGCCGGAGCACTGTTATCGTACGATCCGAATCTTCGTCTGCCTCTATGGCCATCTGCTGAATACGCAAAGGAACAGATAATGAGTATATGGAACAAGGCGGATTTGATCAAAGTAAGCGATAATGAACTTGAATTTCTCACTGGATCCGATAAGATCGACGACAAATCCGCAATGTCTCTGTGGCACGACAATTTGAAACTTCTCCTCGTTACTCTCGGCGAAAAGGGATGCCTGTACTATACTAAGGTGCTAGTTTGTTGAAACAGTTGATAATTGTGCCACATGCATGAAAGTTAAATCGATCGGTATCGTTCGTACCGGTCATAACTGGTACGAACGATTTTTCTTATATATCGGTGATATACCGGAATATCGGTGTATCGATCATAACCGATATTTACCGATATAACCGGTATACTGGACGGTATACCACCGGTATGATTACCATGGCCACATGTGCCACATTTGAAAATCAAATTGTGATGGATTGGTTTATAAGAGGGAAAGTGAATCATAATAAATGACTTCTTCAAGTCTTTTACAATGTAGTATCCTTCTTATTATACGTTATATATATGTACACTTTCCTATAAATTGACCCGATTATATAAATTTAACATAATTCTTCTCATTTTGTCAATGTAAATCTGCAGTAAAATCCATTTTCTTGTAATTTTCTTCATTTTGAGAGCTTCGTTGTTGTTTTGGTAGAGTTTTCGTGGAGCGGTGGCTGGTTTCAAAGTTGACACTGTGGACACAACTGGAGCTGGAGATTCTTTCTTGGGGTCCCTCCTTGCTAAGATTGTTGACGACCAATCCATTCTCCTGGTAACATAACATAATATATATATATATATATATATATAAGCAAATTTGGTTCCTATAGTTAAATAGTCGATAATGGTAATTATAAGGTTTAATAATAGGGTTATGTTTGCCAACGACTCCCCAACTTACGGGCTGTGTAAAGGGCATATCTTCCAAATTACGAAATTGTAAATATGGTACATTTTTTGATTAAAAATATGCATTTATAGCTCTCAAATTTCAATTAAATGCAAATAAGACACCTCAAGTTTTCAATACCGTTTATGATTGACACTTTAATGAACTCGTAAATTTTTAATATTTAATGCACAATTGTCGAACATCAATGGTAATTTGTGTATAATTTTTCAAACGGATACTATTTGCGTACTTTGTGATGAGTTTTCAAACTGTTTCTAACTTACAAAAACTGGATGCTAGAATATCAATGGTAAAAAACAAACATTATTGATAATTTTAGGTGTCATTCTTGTAATTTCGTAAATTGGAGGGCATGCCANGGACGGACAAGGATGTGGATGCCCTTACTCTGATGTTTTCTCCTTAACGCTTTCTTTTGCCTCGTCATTTTCATCAGCCTTCTCGTTTGTAATGAACTGTTTATTTAAGGAATCGGCTAAGATTGTTTCCAACTCTTAATCAATTGGTTTTTTCCCTTTTTCCAGGGGTTTTCCACTCTAAATTTGCCGTGTCTATTTCCTTATTTATTCATAATTGTTTCCTCCATAACAAATAAATTAAAACCGAGTTCGTTCTCTAGCGAATCGAACGACTATTGATACCACTGGTTTTTCAACCACAACAAATATCATATAAGTTTTGAATGATATCAATTTTAATTTTTAAAAAATGGGTAAAATAGTAAATACTCAAGAAATGTTTGATTTTCTATAATCAAATATAGATAAATATATTTGGTAGTATTGGGGTTTAATTAAATATTGATCCTTCAAATTATACAAATTATTATTTTTCATTTATCAATTTTGAATAATGCATTATACATCATTCAATGAACAAATTTTGTCAATGTTGATACAAATTGTTCGAATCGTTCATCGTTTAATTGAATCAATCAGACCGATTCAACTTTTTAAGTCATTTATTAAAAATATTACTTTTATACTTAACTCGCTTTTATATTTTGTATAAATAAATATAAGTTTTTCAAATTAGAATTATTTATTCTTCAAATTATGTATTTTAAAAGTGCAATATGCAAATTTGATCATCATAATTTTATCATTTTGACAATTTTGATCTCTAAAATTTTCCCAATAATATCAAGATGACAAAACATGTATCTTGATATGATTCTTATCAACATGACAAAATATGACTTTTTAAGTCATTTATTAAAAATATTGCTTTTATATTTGATTCACTTTTATGTTTTGTATAAATAAAAAAATTAAGAAAATAGCGTATTTGATCCTCGTAGTTTGATCATTTTGGAAAATTTAGTTCTTCAAGTTTATTTTGGCATTTTCAGTCTTCGAATTTTAGACATTTGGCAAAATCGATCCTCAAATTTCATATTTAGTTCTCCAAATGAAATCGAACAAAATCGGTCCATGTAGTTTGATAGTAGTGGCAAAATTAGTCTCCGTATTATATAAAAATAAAAAATAAAAAATTACAAATTTTGGGGACCAAATTTGCCATAAACATAAAACTTAGAGGACCTAATTTGCCAAATGTGGCAAAGTAGGAGGACTAATTTTGTCACAGATAAAGTTAATGGACTTAATCTGATACAATTGTCAAAATAAGAGGACCAAAATTGTCAAAATAGGAAACTACGAGGATCAAATTTACGCGTCGTCCTAAATAAATAGAAGTTTTTCAATTAGATTTACTTATTCTTCAAATTATGTATTTTAAAAGTGTAAAAAGTAAATTTGGTCCCATAATTTTTTGATTTTGACAATTTTGGTCTATAAAATTTTAAGATTGTGTCAATTGTGATCCCTATAATATTATGATGATACAACATGTCCCTATACTTTGTAATTATTGGCAAAATTAGTTCATAATGTTTAGTTTGTAAAACATTAAAATAATATATGTTGTAAATTGCATGTAGAACTCTCGAAATTGATATAATGTGTGTTTTTTACTCTTTAACTGTTTAAAGTTATAAACATTATACCCTCGAAGTTTAAGAGTTGTGTGATTGACCTCGAAGTTTCAAAATAGTTTATATTTGATTCTAATATTCATTAATGTTTTAAATTCATATATACTTTGTATTTGATTCGTTAACCTTAAAATTATGAAATGATAATATTTCCAAACTTTTAAAATAACACATAAATTGTCAAAACAATTCACACGAAAATGAACGAAAACCGCTATCATTCACTTGATATACATTTTTTAACGGCATTTGGATGCAAATAAAAATTTCTTAATTTTGGAAGTATAGTATTTATAATATTTTAATATCTCATTCATAATTTTCTCATAATAAATAGAAGTATTTCCAATGGATTTATTTTTATTTTAAAATTAAAATATTATGTAGATTTGGTCAATGAAATTTATAACAAACATTCCTCACTCTCCCATTGACTATCCGCAAATAAATACATTTCAGTTTCTCATCATCTTCATCCAAAAAACTCAATCCTCCATTTTCTCTTGATCGCGATGGCAACTTCAAAATCCGGCCTCATCGTCTCCTTCGGCGAGATGCTTATCGATTTTGTGCCTACTGTCTCCGGAGTATCCCTTGCAGAGGCGCCGGGGTTCCTCAAAGCACCTGGCGGCGCACCGGCTAATCTCGCAATCGCGGCAGCTAGATTAGGAGGTAATGTTGCTTTTCTTGGAAAGCTAGGGGATGATGAATTCGGTCATATGCTAGCGGCGATTTTGAAGGAGAATGGCGTTTCAACTGTTGGAGTAAACTTCGATAAAGGCGCACGAACGGCTCTGGCTTTCGTTACTCTACGTCATGATGGAGAACGTGAGTTTATGTTCTATCGGAACCCTAGCGCTGATATGCTCCTCACTCCCGATGAACTCAATCTCGATCTCATCAGATCTGTAAGTCACGAAACGCGCGCGATTTTTCCCCAAATTTCAATTGATTTCGAATCTCGATTCGCGTTCTGGTTTTTGTTCATCGTGATTGTGTTCTATTTCAGGCTAAAGTTTTCCACTACGGATCAATCAGTTTGATCGTTGAGCCATGCCGATCAGCGCATTTAAAAGCGATGGAGGTTGCGAAATCCGCCGGAGCACTGTTATCGTACGATCCGAATCTTCGTCTGCCTCTATGGCCATCTGCTGAATACGCAAAGGAACAGATAATGAGTATATGGAACAAGGCGGATTTGATCAAAGTAAGCGATAATGAACTTGAATTTCTCACTGGATCCGATAAGATCGACGACAAATCCGCAATGTCTCTGTGGCACGACAATTTGAAACTTCTCCTCGTTACTCTCGGCGAAAAGGGATGCCTGTACTATACTAAGGTGCTAGTTTGTTGAAACAGTTGATAATTGTGCCACAAGGAAGTTAAATCGATCGGTATCGTTTGTACCGGTCATAATCGGTACGAACGATTTTTCTTATATATCGGTGATATACCGGAATATCGGTGTATCGATCATAACCGATATTTATCGATATAACCGGTATACTGGGCGGTATACCACCGGTATGACTACCATGGCCACATGTGCCACATTTGAAAATCAAATTGTGATGAATTGTTTATAAGAGGGAAAGTGAACCATAATAAATGATTTCTTCAAGTCTTTTATAATGTAGTATCCTTCTTATTATACGTTATATATATGTACACTTTCCTATAAATTGACCGGATTATATAAATTTAACATAATTCTTCTCATTTTGTCAATGTAAATCTGCAGTAAAATCCATTTTCTTGTAATTTTCTTCATTTTGAGAGCTTCGTTGTTGTTTTGGTAGAGTTTTCGTGGGGCGATGGCTGGTTTCAAAGTTGACACTGTGGACACAACTGGAGCTGGAGATTCTTTCTTGGGGTCCCTCCTTGCTAAGATTGTTGACGACCAATCCATTATCCAGGTAACATAACATAATATATATATATATATATATATATATAAGCAAATTTGGTTCCTATAGTTAAATAGTCGATAATGGTAATTATAAGGTTTAATAATAGGGTTATGTTTGCCAACGACTCCCCAACTTACGGGCTGTGTAAAGGGCATATCTTCCAAATTACGAAATTGTAAATATGGTACATTTTTTGATTAAAAATATGCATTTATAGCTCTCAAATTTCAATTAAATGCAAATAAGACACCTCAAGTTTTCAATACCGTTTATGATTGACACTTTAATGAACTCGTAAATTTTTAATATTTAATGCACAATTGTCGAACATCAATGGTAATTTGTGTATAATTTTTCAAACGGATACTATTTGCGTACTTTGTGATGAGTTTTCAAACTGTTTTCAATTTACGGAAAATCGGGTTCTAAATGTCATGGGTAAAAAACAAACGGTATTGATAACTTTAGGTGTAATTCTTGCAATTTCGTAAATTGGAGGGTATGTCTTTTATACAGCTCGTAAGTTGAGGGGTTAATTATGCAATTTTCTCAAGGTTTTTAAATTATGATTTCTAAAGATTTTTGGTAAAAGTACTATTTAAAGTTTAGTATAATTGATCCGTAAAGTTTTAAATTTTAACAATTATGGTCATCGGCTAAAAGTAAAATTTTGGAAATATATTTTGTCAGTTTAGGGGATTTAATTTGTCAAATATTACAAATTTAGATGATTAAATTGATGTCAAAGGCCAAAATCAAATTTTGACATTTTATGTGATCTAATTTGACAAATATTGCAAATTAAATGATTAAATATGCTTTAAGAATTATAAGGATCAAATTTGTCCAACTATGAATGTTTAAAGATTGAATGTGTTATTTTATGCATATATATTGCTTTTGAAGCCTCATAAGATGAAAGAGTTAGTTAAACAAGCACATTATGTTGTGTTTTTGTTGAGCAGGATGAAGCACGGTTGAAGGAATTGTTGAAATATGCTTGCGCTTGTGGTGCGCTAACGACGATCAAGAAGGGAGCAATCCCGGCTCTCCCGACGCCCTCTGAGGTCGAAGCGATTCTCAAGGGAGGATCCAAATAGACTCATGTAACAATCTTTTCATTTTGGTGCACGTTTATTTATTAATAAGCTAAGCTAGTTCTAGCATTTCATTTTTTGTGACATTGTTCTTTAGTTATATAAGCCATTGTTCTTCTTGAATAAAACTATTTGATCTTGTCTCTTAGACTTTAAAAACCTGTCCTTTGATATTATGAAATGTGAATGCATAACGAAGGTTAAGCCAAACATTGTTAAGAATAAAGTTTGAGTGATAGTCGAAGGATATGATTGATCGGGGAAACATCAATTGATCTTAGGGTACGGAGAGGAAAAAGATTATTTCTATGAATGACCACGCTCTAAGGTTGCAAAATATATTCAGAGGAGCAAAACCGTTGATTGAATTTTGATTTTGGCCAAAAGCTTCAATTTTTAAAATTGAAAAATTTGAGACTAATAATGTCAAATATTGAACATTGGAAACTAGTTTTGTCAAAATTAAGATTAATTGAAAATCATTAGAACTAATTTAATCCATAACGAACAAATAATAATACTACATTGTAAAAAACATGAACAAATAATTTATTATGATTTAGTTTTCTTTTATAAATAAATTCAAATTTCATCTCAAATCCAATATAGAATAATTATACTTTCAAGACATACACTCAAATTCATACATCTCATAAGTTTGGTGGATTTATGAATTGAAACAAGCCCGACTTCTAATATTGATAATCAGAATTTCGATCGAATTAGTTCCAATACCATGTTGGAATTATAAAATCTAGCCAGAATTATGACAAAAGTGTACATGTATACAACGTATAAAGGAAACAAACGAGAAAATGACGTGTTTAATCCCTAAAATTTTGTGATTTCATTGATCTTTCTATTTCAATTTAACATCCATAGTCCCATACTTTTATAATTTTGGTAAAAACAGTTTTCCAAAATTTGACAAATTCCATCATCTTTGATGAAATTAATCTGTAAAATTTGAAGATCAATTTTGAGAAATACATTAAACTTTGATAACTAGATTTACCAATATTTACAAAATACGAGACTATTTTTTTATCAAAAAACAAAATTTGAAAACTCGTATTATTTTTACAAAACTTTAAAAATTAAATTTACCAAAATTAAGAAAACTCGGAGATCAAATTTATCAAATCATACCAACTATGATGACCTTAAATGACATCTCTTAAAAAGTACAAACGAAAATATATTATAAGCCAACCTAAATTTCATCCCAAATCCAAATTGAAATAATTATATTTCAAGAGAAGATTTGTCTGTGTGGCTGAGATTGGAGCCAAGCACCAATGACTTCCACATATTTGATGTTATTGTCTGGTTCAATTCAGCTTCACTTGGCTGTATAACCACCGTTAGATTTCAAAGAATAGCCCCCGGCACGAGCAGATCCGTCGGACGAGACCCATGCCGGAGTTCACAATAGCCGGGAAAATGGCAAATCTAATCCTTAATGCAGTACAATAAAGATTCAGAAAGTTATATATAATACAAAACACCTTCATGAAAATAACCTAAGCATGTTAACCAACAATATTACAATTATAATACCTACTGAAAAACAACATACCTTGTAGATTCTTGTTCCTTTTTACCTAATAAGCTAGCCAAAGATTCCGATATACACGAGCATCTTCACATCGACTCTTTTGACGAAGAATCAGTGGCAAGATCCTTGTGTGACAAAGAAGTATATCTGAGTTTTGCATCTCCAGTTTGCTGTATTGATAACTGATTTGGCTGTTGTTGCTGAAACTGTTGAGGTTTTTTCTGATTATGTATCTGGAGTTGCTGCAATTGTTGGGCCGTTAATAACGTGTGCATTGCGTGATTGTTGTTGTTGATATACGGGTGCTTAGGTCCGAAAGACGACGATGATAAGTTCATCATATTTCCGTTATTAGCGATTGTCTGGCCTGTTAACAACTTCAAATGATGAATCTCTTCCTTTAATGCATCGTTCAACGCTGTACAACAAGAAGAAAACACATGTTTTAGTTCATTTTATTGGTATCTTTCGTATTCCCGGACCGAAAGTAGCAAAAAGTGAATCTCAAGAAAGCTTTTTTACCGTCTTGTAAATGTACTTGTTGTTCCATTGTTTGCAAACGCAGTTTGAGCTCACTATTTTCACTTGTCAGGCCACTGGTGTCTCTCTGTTTAAGCTCAAGAAATCGCATTATTCGTAACCGAAGCTGCGAATCGTAAAAAACGAGGACATGGGAATTTGTAATCTAACCTGGAGCAAGGTTAATTGAGCAGATAAAGAAGTAGCATCTGTTTGCAAAGACTGTACTTTTCTCTCAAGCTCAGCTATGTATCTCATCTTCCTTTCTTTGGACCTAGCTGCAGACTGTCTATTTGCCCATATCCTGCAACAAGGGAAGTTTACGAAGGCATCGAACGAGGAATCGGAGTAAATTATACCTCTTAGCACGCTTTGGATCAATGAGAGCAAGCTCAGCAAGCTTAGCAGCAGAGATGGCTTTCTTATTATCAGCAGGAGATGTATCCTCGGAACCCGATATAAGCATCTCTGGTTTGATACTAGTTGAGCCGTCCATTGACTGGCTATGCTGATGCCTAATTCGGGGTTTTTCGGCTGGATTTACATTATCCATAGACGGGTTCACAATAGATCTTGAATTACCGAGTTCTGCTGCAAGAGAAGACGAAGATTCACCGATGTGAAATGCGGAAGTTGCAGATGCGGAATTGAGTTTATCCATATCAAGAAACATAGACAAGATATCTTCATCTGTTTCATCAGAAAATGAAGGTCCTTCGAATCTACCAACAACACCAAGATCACTATCAAAACTTATATCATCTGGAAGAGTAATAATCTCCGAATGTGCACGTCGATGGCCCATTTTCTTCGGTGGATTGTCGGGCATCTGGCTTATATCATGACTGAACTGGCTAGAGGGTAAATTCATAGCATGACTATAATGACTCTGTTCAGATGAACTTCCTGGAACTAATGGAGGCAGATTGGGTGATCCTATTTGCTCGGACTTTACTCCGTAACTACTACCGGGAGGCGAGTAAACTGAGTACCTCCCCGAGGGTGGCAACAAGCTAGCATTCCCATGATGAGACTTCTCCTTGTCCATTAATCAAATTCGGAAGAAACCTATGATTTTCCGAAACTCCGATGAATTTACTTATACAAAAAGCTTCTACATTCGCAAAACAAATCAAAAAAATCAAACAAAAAGCTTCCACATTGCCAAGAAACTCTATTTTTACCAGAAGAATAATGTCGAGTACAATGAGATGCGATAAAAACTATATAAAAAACGCCTAGATATAAAATACGTTAACTTCAAATTAAATTAACCATAGCAACAAAGAAATCTGGAAGAAATACCATTGAATCCCAATGGAGATTTCACTGAGCTTCAAATAATTTAAAAATAAAATAAATCTAGAACACATAATCTCTGCATTAAGAATCAAGGGAGAAGAAATGGGGATGGAAAGTGCTTACAGTGCAGAACTTCTCCAATTGAAGAAGAAATAGGGCAAACGTGCTTGCGGTGCGTATCTAGGGTTTCAGATCTCGGAAGAGAATTCCCTGTAATCAGATAAACAACAAAATACAAAATCCATCAAATTAAGGATCATAATAAAATGTAGGCTGGCCAAACAAAGCAAAAAAACGAGGCTTACAGAGTAGAAGTTTTTAAATTGAAGTCACGGCTACATCGGGTTTCAGATCTCACAAGATAAATCCAACAAGATGGGGTTTCTCTTCAATGAGCTTCTTTATAAACAAAGAAACTCTACAGAAAAGGAAAAAAGACACACAGCGCAGAAAACCTAATTAGGACTGGGAAAAATTAGCAAAACAATAGAAGCACGAAACGAAAAAGCAGAAGTTGCTGGATTCAAACTAGCGACGAATTGAAGCGCGTCTTGGTTTCAGATCTCGGATGGAGAGCTGAGAAATCACAGAAATTCACGTGTTGAGCAGAGAGTGGGGAAGGCAGAAATATTGAAGAAACACAGAGGCAAGACTGAAGATAGACAGTCTGACGGAGAATTGATGTATATATATTGAGAGAGAAATCGAATTACACTGGGACTCCATAGCCAACTGTCACATGGTGTCCCATATTAAAAACAAAACAAATATATATATATATTTAATATTATTTGGACATAATATTATAAAAAAAACTTGTTTATTATTTTTAATATTATTTTGACCGGGGCAGAATACAGAATGAATATAATAAAATCATTCTTTAATACAGAATAAGCACCGTTCGTTATTTTATATATCGATCGTATCATCCGATTTTTTAGCTATCATCTGATATATAAATATTAATAAAATATTATATATAATGTTTGTTCTTTTCAATCATAAATTATTTAACGAATACTTTAAAAACATTGATTATTTTGCAAATTCTTTTTCAAAGTAGGTATTTAGCGAATGAGAAAATTGCATAAATCAACTTACGAGCTGTGTAAAGGCTATGTCCTCCAATTTATGAAATTGCAGGAATGACCCCTCAAGTTAACAAAATCGTTTGTTTTTTACCCCTGGTATTTAACATATGATTTTCCGTTAAATTTGTAAATATTTTTCGTTCGCAGTATTAGTTGTCAATGTTCACAAATTATGCAAATAAGTTTTTTATACGAAAAATTATACAAAATTGATACTTCAAGTTCGAGAAATGTGCATCTGGACGTAAAACAATAACAATGTCGTAGAGGGTCAATATTAAACGGTATTGTTTACTTGAGGTGTCGTACATGCATTTAATTAAAGTTGGAGGGTCATATGTGCGTATTTTTATTAACTTNATATAACTTTGGGGACTAGTTTTGCCAAAATTCACAAACTTTGGGGACCGGTTTTGCGTACATGAAACTTTGGGGGCTGGTTTTGCCAAAATTGGAAAGTTTGGGGATCAAAAATACCAAAACTTCAAACTTTGGGGACCAAAACTGTCTTCCGCCCTTATTTTATATATCAATCGGTATCATCCGATTTTTTACGTATCATCTGATATATAAATATTAATAAAATATTATAAATAAGGTGTCGTATTTGCAATTTCGTAACTTGGAGGGTATGCCTTTTACACCACGTGAAAGTTGAAGGGTCACGTGAAACTTTAGCGAATACTAAATTTTAAAAATGCTATTTAACAAAATTGGCCCATTGAACAAAGTCACATGCGTTAGCATATATATGGAACAATCTCCATTTCACTAGATAAAATCAAGACATAATGAAGCATATCTTCTTCAATAATAATTGATGGAATATGTATAACGAATATGCTTCTCACTTACACGATATTGTTCGTTTTAAATTAGACTAGTTCTAATAATTTCTACCTAATTCTTACTGCTTTACTTTTTCCATAAACATAAACTTAGGTTATATTATGTACAACTTTTGTTTCTATTTTTTCATTCCAGAAAATAGAAATTAAGAAAGTTGAAGAACATATCATATTTATCATTCTACTTTTGTATAAGTAAAATTTCTACATCTCAATTTTATTACTACAAATAAAAAACAACAAAAATCTTATTTTTAATTTTAACTTCTATTTCTAGTTTTTAAAATGACTAAAATGCCCTTATTTATCTTTTTATACAATTTTCGATATTTGAGAGATTCATCATAAATCTCAATGTTTTTATACCGGATGATATACCGTCAAATACCGGGGCTTCATCGGTATTTTTTTGGTACCGTCGGGTACCGGGTATTAGGGTCGATTTCCGGTTTTTTAGTTTTGAATCTAAAAAACTAATTAAATTATATTTTTTTAAAAAATAAAATCGGATACCGGCCAGTTTAACGAAGGTATATCGATCGTACTGCTCCGGACCGATACGGAATTCCAGACCAGTATGAAAACATTGATAAATCCAAACTTTGCATCCTATATTCAACACTGCATTTCTATCTAAGTAGAAACAATTGTAACACAATTGTTTACAATTAGGTTTATGGAAACATAATAGTTTAGACGAAAATAGAAAATATTTTTTATTTAAATGTACGTTTATTGAGAAATTAAGATTTAGATAATGCAGAGCTGAATCATCATCTTGATAGTAAGCTTGTTAAATATCATATTTTGTAGTCATTAGATAAAATTTCGATTAATATTTTATTATTCACTAAATCTAAGGATATAAAAGTAATTTGATAAACGCATAAATTATCATTATATTTATACAATAAAACATTCATATATTTTTATACATTTTTTGTGCATTGTAAAAATATTACAGAACACTTCATAATTTATATTTGTATTTATGTTTGTGTTTCTATTTTTCTTTCTACATAAATTAATTTTCAGAATTTATACAAAACACACTCTTAATGTAGATCATCCATCATTGCTCTATTTCATAATGAACACACTTAACTTTCTGATTCTATTGAGATTTTTGTCACTTAGGTAGGCAAAATATCTCATGCAAATAATGAGGGAATCATTATACTTAACCCTTGTCGGCATCGTCGTACGTCTCCAAAATTGCTTTCAATTCAACTTCATTGACATCCGTCGATAGATTTATAAAATTACCGATTTTATAATCTCTTTGAATCAAATTTACTCGATTTTGTACACTATATAAATGAATATTGAAAAAAATCAAAGATTTGAGAACTTAAATGTCGTATAAACTTCGAAGGAAAAAATGTCAAAATCATCAAAATTTGGGGACTAAACCCGCAATTTTCTCTTAAAATAATAATAAATTTAAATAATCAAAATAGAATTTTTTGCTGAGTAAAGCTGAAGACATATTTCTTGTGTTACCAAATCAGTTTCAAAGCTTGGTTTATAAATCCTTTTGTACATGCAAACACATAAAAGAGTAATTCCCACAAACTTAAGAGATAAATGCTTTCACCAAATCAGTGTAATTGCAAACCAAACCTGTTCTTGGACATGTGATTTTTCCCTGGTTATGCTTCGCCATTTCTTCGAGAGCCTGCGGGATAAAAACAGATAAAAAAGTCCATGATTTTGAGCCAAGAGTATAGATAACGAGCCACCGGTACCTTCGTGCTATATACATAACCATTTGGTAAAACGAGAGGAGGGTTCTCGGTATCCATTACTTGTCTACTAATGTGACAGACGAGCTTCGAGTGATGCTGCTTCGAATAAGGAAGGCGTGTTGCTAGTTGACGGAACGGTTCATGTGATAGAGGATCCTCTTTCGTACAATCGACATCATGGCAGAACCTATGAATGTCAAGGAAAAGGCAATAGACATAGAATAACAAGTGTATAAAATCATCGTAAATCTGAATCGAATGTGTAAAAACGGACATCACGGAAGAACTTATGAATGTCAAGGAAAAGCCAGATATAGAATAACAGATATAAAAAGTCTATAAAATCATTGAAAATCCGAATCGAATGTGTAAAAACGGACATCATGGAAGAACTTATGAATGTCAAGGAAAAGCTAACATAGAATAACAGATGTACCAAGTCTATGAAATCATTGTAAATCGGAATCGAATGTGTAAAAACAGAAACGGGAGATATTTTGTATTAGCATTCACACGATATGACATGACGACAAGGATACGGTGTTTTTAGTGCTGACAAGCCTGCTTGTAGAAAAATGTTTAAAAGTGGCTCAACAGTCATCCCATACAATCTGCAGAATTCTTGCTTAAATTGATCAGCAAGGAAATCCCATTGCTTTTTATCAAACAAAACCTGTGTGATAAATCATAGAGATATAACAAGTCTATAAAAGCATTGTAAATCCGAGTCGAATGAGTAAAAAATGAAACGGAAGCTCTTAACATACTCAATGAAGTCACCGAATCCAGTACAAATTATACACAAATAAGTGTCTTAAGAGAAGATATAATTGCATGAAACATAATTTGATGAAATAAAAATTTAAATGATTTCACCTTGTAAGTTGCACATTCAGTATTACTCTTAAAAGCAAGTGTTGCGAGAACACGCTGCAATTCTTTCATGTGAGTAGCTCCCCAAGGTGCCAGATGCTTCCGAGCGTATGATATAGCTTTCATGTTATCTTCAGCTCTTACATACTCAATAAAGTCTTGCAATCTTAACTGGAACTCCAATTTGCTCTGAAACGGTTCACAATACCGACAACATTGAATGGTCACATAGAAAAAGATTTTATAAACAAAACATTCACGGCCACAAATAAAAATCTAGAAAGATAAAGTAATGTGTTTACCTTAGACTTCCTTAGTTTGGATTTATTATCGGCACACCAGGCTAGAGCAGGGGCCAGTTGATTTTTTTGAAGCGCATCGATAACTTTTTTAGCTTCATGAAACACCTCTATGTCAACAAGATCCTGCCAAGACAGGTCAAATGGCAATATACATCATCAAAGCGTGCAAAAACAGTAATAAAACTAGTGTGATACTATATGCAGAATTTGAATTGAGGAGAAGCGTCATGTTTCAGATCAAATAGAGAAGCACGAACTTACCTCACACATTCAAATGATATAAAAAATTCGTAAATTACCTCAATGCCACAGCTCTCCGCAAGCTTTGAGGCAGAGTTATAGTAAGACATTCTTAGCATGTAATCAACAAGTATCCGGTTCAAGCGTTTGTTGTTCCACACACAAAAATTGTCGACTTCAGCAGATTCTAAGTGGGCTAGCCTAGCTCGGCATTTTGCTGCTTGCGAATGTTCGACTCGACTTCCCTCTTCCAACTGATAAAAAAAATATCTAAGGAGTCTTTCAAGCAAGATAACTCGCAAGTACAATATCCATCTGACAAAAAAATCCTTTCTGGTTGAGATCGCCCTTAGATTTAAAACTATAAAGTCCGTGATTAGAAACCCTTGACAGAATAGGGTATCTTGGTTGAATATATACTAAAACATTCAAGAAGCGAACAAAGACCAAGAGACAAAAAGAATGAAAAAGATAATACATTCAGAACCTCCCATTACAAATCCCTCTCTGGATATTGATAAAAGCATTTAAAGAATTGCATAATATGGACGAAACACACAGGGAGTTAAATAAAAATATCTAATTTGGACAAGAGTCATCAAGAACTATGAATAACATCATACCTTTCTTTTGAGACCCTGCAATCGGGAGACGAGAGAATTGAGCTTCTGAACAGCTTCATCGCGCGATAATTCAGAATTGACGGCATCAGAAACTCCGGAAAAGATGGCAGAAGCTTCCTTCTCAACCGTGCGATGATTGGCACGGAGGATCTTCTTGTAGTTCTCGAAGGGCACGCGTACGAGTTGGTGCTCCAATTTTAGGGACTCCGATAAACTCCCCAACTTCGGAGGAGTAGGGACTAAGGCGGTGGGCTCTGAGGACTCTCCATTCGGAGGATCAGCGTCCGTTTCCATTGGCGACGCCGTGGACATTTTTCGCCTCTGTCCGAATTGGTCGTTTTGGAATAAAAAAAACTGAAAAAGAAACATACGAATTTTTTCCAAGAGATAAAGTTATATAATTGATAACTTTGTTACTCAAATTATAATTTATAAATTATTTGGGCTCAAATTTGAAATATCATCTAATTTTAGGACCATTTTTGTATTTTTGTATTTTTGTATTCTTTTGTACCAAGGTTGAGAAGAATTCTCAACAGCCGGAGCCGGAGCCGGAAACCGCTATTGGAATCGGCCAATTTCGTTGTGCAAGAAAACTTCAACTCGTGGCTGATCATCGCACTAAATTATGCTCCAAGATTGGTTTAATCTTACGATTCTGCACGCGCGTATCGCCATTGTCGTTTCCAATTAAGAGCATTGCTTGATCGGTAAACCCTGTCACTTCATTAAATACAACTGTTTTTCCTTGACAATAATGTAGATGTTGTTGCAAGAGGAAAACTTTCAGTCTGATTTTTAATGGTAGTTTTGCTGTGACACTGATTTCTTATCCTTTTATCTTTGTTTTATGCCTGTGTCATCCTCAGAACTTGGTAATTGGTGCAGCGAAAATGGAACTTATTTTGGGAGTTATAGAGACAGCTCTTTCTCAAATCAAATGGAGGCTCAAGCCTTCTTCCAAGAGGCGCCTTCAAACTGGTTATCAATTCAAATCACACTACTCTAAACTATTGCTTATTTGGTTCTTTTTCTAACTACTAGAAGAAAGAAAAGACAACTTGTCTGAAAATGCTAGAACTTCGAATTTCATTGTGTGGAAGTCCTTGTGCGTTTTAATTCTAAACTGTACTAAATACAATGATAAATACTCCTCCTGATTGAGTTTCCCAACATGGGAAATGGGTAAAATATCATTTGTTGTCTGTTACTGAATGCTACAATTTCTTACAGATATCTTAGGTTTGTGCTCTAAAATGAGACCTTGTGTCATGGTGGATTATGGAGGAAAGTTGCCTGAGTTAAGGGATCATCTTTGTGCATTTATTAGCTATTGTAAAAAGGTAATTACATACGCCACTCTTGTGTTTAGATGCCACCATGCTTTGATTTCTAGATATTCTACAATGATATACGTATTTCGCTGTTGTTTACAAGCTTTTCGAAGACTGGACTGGACAAAAAACCTGGTTTTAGTAATAAATCATTGTTGATTTATTTCTGTTTATCCCGAATCACTTTTCGAATATTAAATCTACTTTCAGGTGTCCCCGGATTTCGAGCTTTTAAATTTGATGATCATAGATGATATGGTTTACCTTATTCAAGTCAAAGAACTGAGAGATTTTGTCACATTAAATTTAGATATGGAGAATCCTGTGCTGTTTGTGGACATAGAACATGACCCCCCAAAGGTTTTCCACAAAATTTGAATTTGCATCCATTTTTTCAACACGGTATAGACGGGTTCAAACCGTTGATCCAGTGTGAATTATTTTAAGCTCATGATACATTATTATTTTTTCTTGTTTCAGATGATTACACCTACACAGAAGAACAATGCACTAGAGCAACTTCTATCTGCACAAAAGCTTTTAATCTCTTTTTTCCAGTCTGATGTGGTGGTCCATGATTACATTCATAGACATAAAAGTTATGTCGAGTCGTCTACTGTTGAAGTAGTACCGTCTCAATCTCTCGAGTTCATGGATCTGAGTTTTTGCCTTGAGGAAAGTCAGGTCACAATCCCAACTCTCAACGGGTAACACAATCTTCTCTCATGTTCATTTATTTATTTCTTCTACTCCTTGCACTAAGTCACTCATTCCCTTTTCTCATTTTTCAAAATTGAAACTTTAGCATCTGCCTCGTCTGAATCGAGTTGCTTATACTTTTTTTCATTGGATATACTTATTATGAGAAAATGATGTGTTCAATCCCCAAACTTTTGTAGTTTTGGCAAATTTAGTATTCGTAATTTGTAACAATATATTTAATCCCCTAGTCTTTAAGGTTTTAGCAAATTAGGTCCTCCAAGTTTGTAACATTTGGCAAATCATATCCTCAAAATGGCAAAACCGTTTTTAGGGACCACCACATCAGACTGGAAAAACTGGTTTGCCAAAAATTACAAATATGAGGATCGGTTTTTCCATTTGGGATCACAATTGACACAATCATAAAATTTTAGGGACCAAAATTGTCAAAACCATGAAATATATGTACCAAATTTGCATCTAGCCCTATATTTATTTGTTAATTATACAGGTGGCTTCTTGGCTACCCCATCATCTATTTGTTCTCAAAGGATCATATTGAGGATGCTGTGTGTAATCTCTCAACTAAGTCTCTTCACATCTATCAGATTTTTGTTAACAGGTATGTTTACTGATTTAGATTCGAATAAGTTTGATCTATATTCTACGTACATCAACTAAACTTGCAAATCCAAGTCTAGTTTTCTACGATAGTAGTAACTGTGCAATCTAGTGTGATTATCCCACTGCATGCGAAATAAAACACATTATAAATTGCGATGGTCGTATCATTATTTTTTAGCTTGATTGATGTTTTTCTACGATGATATGAAGTAACACCTTCAAGATCGTCAAAATTTGTTAGCTATGTGATTTTTTGAACCGTTATTTTGGTATCTCTATACCAAACAACCCCTTTAATCTTTATGCTATGTGAATGATAAATTTCGAAATAAAAAGTCGATGGTTTGATTCTCATCATTAAATCGTACCTTTATTTGTGATAGTTGTATCAAACAACCTATGTTAACTCTTCAGTGAATGATAAAATTACGACTGAAGTTGGTTTGGGGGGTCGATGATTCGATTCTCATCATTAAATCGTGATATCATTACCAAAAGTAGCATCTTTGAGATCATCACAATTTTGTAGAAATGCGATCATCGTACCTGTATTTTGTGATCGTTGTATCAAACAACCCTATGTTAACTCTTCAGTGAATGATAAACATACAACTGAAGTAGGTTTGGCGGATCGATGGTTCGATTCTCATCATTTAATCGTGATATCATTACTAAAAGTAGCAACCTCGAGATCATCGTACTTTTATTTTGTGATTGTTGTATCGAACACCCTATGTTAATTGTTCACTGGATGATAAAATTACGAATGAAGTAGGTTTGGGAAGTCGATGATTTGATTCTCATCTTTAAATCGTGATATTTTTTATTGAAATGCATTCTAACAAACAAAATGCTTCATCTGGTTTTCAGGGCAAATGGATCAGGAAAAGCAAATATGAAGGAAGAACTACTGAGGTACAAAGTTACAGATTTCCATTTACTCAACACTATCAGCAACTTTTAACTATTGTTTTCATACCAGCTGGTATATCGGCCGGTACGATGGTACCAGGTTTCCGGGTCGATCTGGAAAAAAAAAATTTTTAAAATTGCACTGGCTGGTATACCGGGCCCAGACCGGTATGAATATATTGCTTTTAACTTCCAAAATGGTAAGTAGAAGAAAATGAAGATGGTTTTTAGTCGATTTTGATTCGGTTTGACAGTTTTACAGTGCCGATTGAGATGAGCACAGAAGGAGCAGATGAAGCATGGGCTCATTCATTTTTAAGCCTAATGAAGGAAAAGTGTGAGAGATGCAGAGAGTTTTGGAAATCAGTGGATATGGAAGTAGTCTATTGTTCTCCACAAGCTATTGCTCTTTGACAAAATGATGAGAATATTTCATTTTAAACTTTAAAGTTTAATGACTTTTCTAGCCCTAGTAATCTTTAGTATATAGATGATATTCCCAACTTAGTAAATTTGTATTAAATACAAATTATTGATTTATTTAAAATATTAACGAGTGTTAAACTTAAATATAAACGATTTAGAATTTTGGGGGTTAACCACACAATTTTTAAATTTTGATGTCGTTTACAACTTTTAAAAGTGTAGGTAAACATCCCTAATTATCAATTTAGGGAGTTTTGTATGCAATTTACAACATTTGACGACAATGTCTTTACAATATTTTAAAGTTCGGTAACTATTGATAAACAATACTCATTTTTTCATAATTGGCTATGATAACAAATTATATGTTTTATTTAAGGATATTTGTTTATAAAACACGATTCAAATTACTTATGAAACTCAAACCCGAACATTTGTTTTGACCAAAGAGTTCTCATCATACATTCTAAATTTATTGAGAAAATAATATCTTCAATTCCCAAACTTTTGTAGTTAGGGATCAAAATTTGCGTCTCTTCCAATCTATTATATATATTCTTACTATATAAACAATATTTCACTCTATTGTATTTGATGAAAAACGATAATTGATAAAAAAAAATTATTTATGAGAACTGGCATAATAATTATATTTAACATAGTACAATTATTATTTACATGCTAATATCTTACCAAATTATTAATTCATTATTCTTAATTTCTACACTAATTTAAATATTAATAATAATATATTTAATTGACTAGCTTCATTATTCAATAGAGATCTATGTTCTAAAAACGGCAGGAAATACGAACCGGTCATCCATCCGGTTCGGTCCAAACCGGTTCAAACCGGTTGAGAACCGATTTGACTCGTTTTTGTTATTTTAATGTTTTTTAAATTATTTAACTTATATATATTGTATTTGTATCTATTAAATAAAAAATCTAAAATAAAAATTCCAAAATAATATCATTATCCATGTTCTAACACCAAAAAGTAATAATTTACTATTCATCAAAATCATTGTTCTCTAAGTCATGTTTTCAAAATCTCTTGCAAATGATTCGAAATTCATTGGTGTATATTCTTCATTTGCTATTCAAAAAAATCATAAGAAGTTGTTCGTGTAATGCAATAATATAGAATAATAAAATGAATACTTGTTCAAGGTTGTCATCATCTTTATAATTTCTTTGAGTTAATATAATTCAATCATAACATTATTTCTCAATATCTTCAAGATCTAAATATATATCTTCCTCGTGTAGAACTTTTAAGCATAAAAATGGTTAATTATTTTCCACATCGATATTAAAGTATTTAATTTAATTTAATTTATAGACACAATTGCCACAATGATCCTACACTTAATTTTAAGAATAGAAGAATAGGGGAACACATAAATGCAAAAAAATGCAAAATGGATACATTTATATACTTTGTACTAGAATTTTAGTTTTAAAAAAATAAATAAAATTAGTAG
The DNA here is from genome assembly GCA_009725065.1 of Utricularia reniformis. Lineage (NCBI taxonomy): Eukaryota > Viridiplantae > Streptophyta > Magnoliopsida > Lamiales > Lentibulariaceae > Utricularia > Utricularia reniformis. Next base: position 75,909 of record RWGZ01001034.1, read on the forward strand.
GCCCCACATAATTATATAATTTAGGGCATGGGTGGCTATATCTCTCCTCAAAATCATTTTTTCCAAATCGGACCGGTTTTGGGTCCGTGTCCAATCCAAATCGGTCTAGTTTTGGAACACAAATAGAGATTTTATTCAAAATATTAAATATTAGGTGTGTTGATGTGTGATTAAATGTGATGAGGTGAAATATATTGAGATTGATCATGAATTTTTAAATATATATTAAGTATATCACAATAATTATTTAGATAAAAATATTAGTATATTCTTATTATATATATATATATACATAATATTATTTTAGTTATTGAAAGTAAAAATAAATGAGTTATTTTTTAAATCTAATTACTGAAAATAAAAATAAAATAGTTATTAATAATATAATAAAACCAAGGTAAATTAGTCTATAATATAATGTCATTTTCATATTAATAACACCTCTCCAACAACAAACAAACAACTAATTTGTTGAATTAAAATTAAATAAATTTCCCTTTCTATAAAAACATCCATTTCTAGCTTCATTCTCACACACAAATATGGCTTCCAAGATTCTTCTCTTCATCACTTTCTTCTTCTTGATCCTCTTTATATCCCAAACCTCTGCAAGAGAATTATCCGAGAATTATCCAGGTTAATCTCTTCCCTTTATATTTTATATTCGTAACCAGAAGTTAATAATTATCAATGTTTTCATATAAATTTGTGATTTCGAACAGATCTGATCGGCTCGGGTGGTATACCAGATGACACCCAATTTATATTGTTATATATATTAAAAACTAATTACAAATAATATTAAATATTTTTAGGGTCAAGAATCAGACACTAAAACCCGAACGATAACGAAAAAAATATTGATAATGTATGATATTTGACAGTGTTATGCCCGATGGTATGAAAACATGATTTACTTATGATCAAAATTCTTTTGTTTGTTTTACTAGTAGTTGATGAAGCAGTTGATCAATCTGGTGGATATGGAGGATACAGAAATGGATATGGCTACGGTGGATATCGTGGTTACGGTGGAGGATTTGGGGGACGAGGCCGTGGATATGGGTATGGAGGATATGGTGGGTACGGAGGATATGGTGGATACATTCCGGGACGTGGAGCATTTGGAGGGTACACTGGTCCGGGAACGGGACATCCGGCTCGTGTCGAAGCTCAAGGCGAACCTCGTAACTAAACCAAGGTTTTTAAGTATGAATAGTTATGTAAAATAGAGGAAATAATTGTGATGGTGTGATGTTTGTCATATTATTCTATGTATTAATATGGATACCTAAATATAATTATTATGATGTTTTTAAATGAGAAAATGACGTATTTACTTTTAAAATTTTCATATTTTGATAATTTTGATCCTTATAATCTATAATGACTTGTTTAGTACTCATGTTTTAGTAAATTTGATTATACAAGTTTGCAATATTTGGAAAATAAGACCCAAAAGTGGCAAAATTTGATCGAAGATCTTAATTGAAAAAATTGAAAAATTTTAGAGAGCAATTATATCATATATATTAAATTTAGAGTCTTATTTTACTAGAATCTACAAAATATATAGATCACTATTGATATATTAATATTTTTTGGATCACAGTTGACACAATCATAAAACTTTCGGAACAAAAATTTCCAAAATTATGAACTATGATAACCAAATTTATGTATAACCCTTTTTAAATTGTACAAAAATAGTCGCTATTGATAAACACCCGTCACAATTAAAATATAAAAATTAAATAGATTTTTGAATGCAAATAGAATAAAATATAAAAGGGTTAATTATTTCAAAGTTATCTAAATAACTACAAAAATAGATATTTGGGAGAATCACGACAAGAATCACGTCTTGCAAGAATAAATGCTAATTATTTGTTAGGTTTTAAAATCGCCCGGTTAATCGTAGGCCAACCGGGTTGGACCGTGAGCGGGCCAAAAAATGGCTAAGTTCATTAAAAACTAATTTATTTAATTAGTTTTTGAGATTTTTTGCCTTGAATCGTCGGTCTTTCTCCTTGTTAAACCATGAACATCGTTCAAAGTTTATACTGTAACAGGAAATTGATCGAAACTGCTCTACGCTTTAATACGAGTTATACCACAACTAACAATGTACTAGGACTGTCGCGTATCGGTTGAATGTCTAGTGTATATTGTAAGTTTTAAGATTCAATTGAAATTCTAAATGAATTTCCTCTTCTATCGGTAATTATATTCTTAAAATATTGCTATATTTTTACATTCATCCATTTAAGTTATTGTAACTTTTATGTTTTTCGAATATTTGTTGCCGTGTGTTTGATATTAACATTTTATTGAATGATAAAATGTCTGCTAGAAATGAGTGTTTCATTTTATTCATTTTTCAAATAACAATGAATTTCGATGGGTTTTCTGTAGGTACTAAAGTTAGTACTTCCTCTAATTTATTTCTATGGCTAGGGACCTGTTCGACCTAAACCGACAAGAAAACGGTTCAGACAAAATTTCCGGTTTTAAAACCTAGATTAATTGTGATGGTATTATTATAGTAGAAACATCATTTGTATGTTAAATTGACATTCTTGAATTTTGATAAATTAATTAAGAGAAAATTGCATAAATAGCTCCCCAACTTACGAGCGGTGTAAAAGCTATACCCTCCAATTTATGAAATTGCAGGAATGACCCATCAAGTTATCAAAATCGTTTGTTTTTTACCCATTGTATTTAGCACATGATTTTCCATTAAGTTTGCAAACATTTTTCGTTGGCAGTATTTGTTCTCAATGTTCACAAATTATGCAAATAAGTTTTTTATACGAAAAATTATACAAAATTGATACTTCAAGTTCGAGAAATGTGCATCCGGACGTAAAACAATAACAATGTGGTAGATGATCAATATTAAACGGTATTGTTTACTTGAGGTGTCGTACATGCATTTAATTAAAGTTGGAGGGTCACATGTGCATATTTTTATTAACTTGATGTGTCATATTTGCATATTTTTGTTAACTTGAGGTGTCATATTTGCAATTTCGTAACTTGGAGGGTATGCCCTTTACACCACCCGAAAGTTGGAGGGTCACCGACAAACGTCACCCAATTAATTAATATAAATTATTATTGTATTTTTTAAACAAAAAAGTAAATCTAGAATAATGACCAAGTAATTGAGCGACTAACATCACTAAAAATTGGGTAAACTAACAACTAAAAACGGGTTAAAAAATTCGATTAAATCCAATAAATGGATAAATAAATCGTTTGACCAAGTGGCCATTTAATTAAGTGAATAGTTTAACTCAATCCAAATACCATTTTACCCCTTGTTAATTCATTTAATTTAATGATTTCTATTTTCGACTGTCCCAAAAGGGCTACGTAGATATTGAAGTGGTTAGTTTTAGAAAAGGAATAGATAGGTGGGTTATTTGAAGAAAAAACCCATTTGCTTAACGCCGCCGAGACGAGGTAGAATAAAGTTCCGGACGCCGGCGGTGACTGCAGGCTCTCTACGCGGCCTCTTCCGGCGAAAATGGATATAGCATTGCACTTTTCCTTAGCAAAAACTGCGTCTTTGTGTTCTTCTAAAAGAGATGTTTTCATTCAACCGCGGGGCCAAAAGAATTCCCATTTCACGGCTTTCCCTGCTTCATTTACGGATTCATGTGGAAGGGGGCGTACGATAGGATATGGAATCAGATGCGTGACTTGTAAACTTGATGTTGTTGAGAGGAATGATGCCATTTCCGAAGATTTTAGCCTAACACCTGATAATTTCACATGTGTGATGAAGTTTGGTGGCTCATCTGTTGCTTCTGCACCGAGAATGAGAGAAGTGGCTGATCTTATTCAAAGCTTTCCTGAGGCAAGTCCCGTTATTGTTTTGTCAGCAATGGGGAAGACAACCAATCATCTTTTGTTGGTAATGTTGTAGCTTTGTACATCATTTTGGTTCTGTACTCATGATCCTTTGATGAGATTGCTTCTGATTATTAAACAGGCTGGAGAGAAGGCGGTGAGTTGTGGTGTTTCAAAAGTGTCTGATCTTGAGGAATTGGATTTTATCAAGGATTTGCATTTGAGGTTTCTATATTTATTTAATTATACTTTTTTCTATTGTTACATAAGATTCTTATTCAATACAAATCCTGCTATTTTTAGGACAGAAGCCGACCTTGGACTCGAAAAATCGGTTGTATCAAGTAATGTTGTTCATATATGGTTTAAATCTATGGCTTTATTTTTAAAGTTTGAATTTTTTGGATGGAATTCTCTAGAACATCTCTCTGAATTGGAGCAACTTTTGAATGGAATTGCTATGATGAAAGAGATGACTCCAAGGACAAAAGATTACCTTGTTTCTTTTGGGGAATGCATGTCTACAAGGATTTTTGCTGCGTATTTAAATAAGATTGGTGTTAAAGCTCACCAGGTATTTTTCATCACCAGCCATTATTTTTCAAGCTTTAGCCTTCAGTGACTAGTTGATGAGGATTTTACTTGGCCTGTTACTACCCTATTTTTGGCTGAAATTGCTAATGCTTATTTCGATTTATCCGAAACTAGAATTTTTTGGAAGAAAATTGCGAATGTGTGAATTTGCTGATCTTGTTTGATTTTTCTGCTGTAATGTATATGAGTCGCAAGCCTGTAGCTAAACTTTGTGCTTTAATGACACAATGGTGAATTTTTTTGCAGTATGATGCTTTTGATATTGGTTTTATAACCACTGATGATTTTACTAATGCTGATATTCTGGAAGCAACGTACCCAGCGGTTGCTAAGAGATTGTATGGAGATTGGAGTCTTGATCCTGCAATCCCTATTGTTACTGGATTCCTTGGAAAGGTTGTTGCTTTGTTTTATTGTGATGCTGTATTTGATTGATTGATTTATTCCTTTCAAACATTATTTTTGTTTAGGGTTCGAAAAGTTGTGCAATTACTACGCTTGGAAGAGGGGGTAGTGATTTGACTGCAACAACAATTGGTAAAGCTTTAGGTTTAAGTGAAATTCAGGTGTGTTTAGTTATAAATTATCACTTATTTTCCTTCCATGTTCATTTTTCATCTAAAAAAATTGGGCAACATGCAAATTTGGTCTTCACAGTTTCATGATTAAACAATTTTGGTCTCCAAAGTTTTATAATTGTGGCAATTTTGATCCCCACAAAGTATCAAAATGACAAAATCGATCCCCAAACTTTGTAAGTTTTGGCAAAATCAATCCCCAAAGTTTAGTTTGTATAGTATAATTGGTCCTCAAAGTTTTCAATTATGGTAATTGTGATCCTCGATCAAAATCAAATTTTTGGGATCAATTTTGTCACTTTGGGGATATGATTTGCCAAATGTTGCAAACTTGGAGGACTAAAGTTGCCAAAAACTTAAAGTTTGAGGACTAAATATTCCATTACAAATTATGAGACCAAAACTATGAAAGTTTGGGGACAATAGACGCCATTGTCTCAAAACAATTACCTTTTTACTCCACCAGCATTGCTACACAACCAATTCTTCTTTATCTTGCATACCAAACGTAAGTAGCTTTTTCTTTGCAGGTATGGAAAGATGTAGATGGTGTTTTGACCTGCGACCCGAATATATGCTCTGCTGCAACACCAGTGCCCATGCTAACCTTTGATGAGGCAGCTGAGCTTGCTTATTTTGGTGCACAGGTATCGTTTTTTATCGATTTTTCTGTGCTGTAGTTCTTTTATTTGCAATTCTTCCATCAGAGAGCTAGAATCATGTTTTGGTATCTTGGCTAATTATCAGTATAAAAGAACATCTTTTTATTTGGTTTTGGCAGGTGCTTCATCCACAATCCATGAGACCTGCGAGGGAAGGTGATATTCCGGTTCGAGTAAAAAATTCATACAATCCTAAAGCTCCTGGAACTCTGATTACTAGAGAAAGAGACATGAGTAAGGTTAGCTTTCGAAATGTACTCCGAAGAAAACGTTGTTCACACAAATGTTTGAATTTTTCGTTCCTTTCCATTTCAGGCTGTACTCACCAGCATCGTCCTCAAACGGAATGTTACAATGTTGGATATAGTCAGTACTCGAATGCTCGGTCAAGTCGGATTCCTCGCCAAGGTAAGGCAGTTGAAAACTTGTGTTAATTTCCAAGTCTTGTTCAATTTACTCCATCTACTGAATCATCAGGTGTTCTCAATCTTCGAAGATCTAGAAATATCAGTTGATGTTGTCGCTACTAGTGAAGTTAGTATTTCATTGACACTCGATCCTTCTAAGCTTTGGAGTCGAGAGCTGATTCGACAGGCAAGATTCAATGGTTTTTTTCATTGCAGCAGCTTCATCCAAATTTGTGCTTATTTTCCTTAGCTTCTCAGTTGAACCCTTTTGATCAGGAACTGGATCATGTTGAAGAAGAGCTAAAAAAGATTGCTTTTGTTGAACTAAACCAGCATAAGTCCATCATCTCCCTCATCGGAAACGTTCAAAGATCATCACTTATACTTGAAAAGGTACTTTCTTTGTCGAAAAAAGTTGCCAAGCTCTTGTCTTAACTCGACTATTGCAGGCGTTCCATGTTCTTCGGACAATCGGAGTAAATGTTCAAATGATCTCACAAGGTGCATCGAAAGTTAACATATCGTTGATAGTTAATGATTCAGAGGCAGAAGAGTGTGTTAGAGCATTACACTCAGCCTTCTTTGAGAGCAATTTATCTGAGCTTGTGAAATCATATGAAAATGGGAATGGAAATGGTTCCTTGAGCACAAGCTCTTGATGATACATGAGCATCCCATTTGTCGAGCTTGAGCTCGAACTTGCTTTCTTCAATTTCAATGTTTTGCAACGTCTGATTGTTCTTGGGGTAAAACCTTCTTATTACATTTTTGTAGCAATTGTTTATTTGTAATAAGAATCTCTACAGTTCCAATATTCCACTTCTGATTTGTGGTTTGTAAGATTACAGTGGTGATTCTGGACGTTTCGCCACGTGCCCGATTGAAGGCCGTGCGATAAAGCCATAGCCCATCAACCATATCTGAACTCTGAAGCTACCAGAGTTGAGTGTAGAAGAAAGAGCAAGAAACTGGCTTGCGATGGTAGCGGCAAGTGTTGTTACCTCTGGGTTCATTTATCCTGATGCGGGTTTTCCTTTATTTAACAAAACCTGCGAATGTTTTAGAAATCAGAGTGTTTTATTTGGGTTCAAGGTTAGGGCAGGAGGAGTTTTGTCATCTTCCCTCTGGTCGCCTCCGACGGACGCCAATGACTCTCGAATCTCCGCCCCATCTAAAATTTGGACTCCATCGGAGTCCGGGAAGCAAGATTGCATATCCACGCTTATTGAAAGGATTCGAAGGGAGCAAGGGAAAAGAGAAAATATGGCATCAAAGTTGACGATGGGTTCCGATGAAGCTGACAAGTATATTAATCTGGTGAAGGAACAACAGCAGAAGGGGCTACGGAAACTCAAAGGGGAAAGGGATGGAACTAGAAGTAGCGGGTTTGGTTACAAGGTGAATCCTTATAGTTTAAATGATGGTGATTACGTTGTGCATAAAAAGTATGGAATTGGGCGATTTGTTAGTATTAAAATTGATGTTTCCAAAACTTCATCTGAGCCTATGGAGTATGTTTTCATCGAGTATGCTGATGGAATGGCTAAGCTACCTGTTAAACAGGCATCTCGCTTCCTCTACCGCTACAATCTGTATGTGTTTCCTATTGGTTTTACTTGTTATGCACTGCATTTTCATTAGTTTTCATGTATCAATGTATAAGGGGCGTCATCTTTTACATTTTGTCTTGTGCTTTTCAGTCCAAATGAAACTAAGAAGCCTCGGTCGTTAAGTAAATTGAATGATACAAGTGCTTGGGAAAAGAGAAGAACGAAGGGAAAAGTTGTTGTACAGAAAATGATTGTTGATCTCATGGAGTTGTACTTACATAGGCTAAAACAGAGACGCCCTAGGTATTCAAAAAATCCAGACATGGCTGAATTTATCTCTCAGTTTCCTTACGAGCCAACTCCAGATCAAAGACAGGTTATTAAAATGCAATTTTCATCATTTGTGAAATGGTAGTCCTTTAAAATTCATGCATTTCTTGCGCATATTCGTTTAGTACTTCCCCTGTAGAATGTGAGTATATTTGATCCTCATTGGATTTGACTGAGAGGAAATACCCAATGGACCGATTGATCTGTGAGGATGTTGGCTTTGATCATGCACATATTCGTTTAGTACTTCCCCCTAGAAGATGATTATATTTGATCCTCATTAATTTTGTATTGGATAATCTAGTAGGCCTTTAAGGATGTGGAGAGGGATTTGACTGAGAGGGAAAACCCGATGGACCGATTGATCTGTGGGGATGTTGGCTTTGGTAAAACTGAAGTTGCCTTGCGTGCTATATTTCTTGTGGTCTCAGCAGGCAAGCAGGCTATGGTTCTGTCCCCAACAATCGTTCTGGCCAAACAACATTTTGAAGTTATCTCCGACCGATTTTATAGATATCACAATATCAATGTTGGACTTCTAAGCAGGTTTCAGGTATTAGTCCTTTCTGATTTCATCTTGTAGAGGCAATTTTGGGAGGCCGGATGGGTGATTGGAATTTTAAACATCATTTCTTCAGCTTTATTACGTCTACTTGGGANTTGTGCTTTTCAGTCCAAATGAAACTAAGAAGCCTCGGTCATTAAGTAAATTGAATGATACAAGTGCTTGGGAAAAGAGAAGAACGAAGGGAAAAGTTGTTGTACAGAAAATGATTGTTGATCTCATGGAGTTGTACTTACATAGGCTAAAACAGAGACGCCCTACGTATTCAAAAAATCCAGACATGGCTGAATTTATCTCTCAGTTTCCTTACGAGCCAACTCCAGATCAAAGACAGGTTATTAAAATGCAATTTTCATCATTTGTGAAATGGTAGTCCTTTAAAATTCATGCATTTCTTGCGCATATTCGTTTAGTAATTCCCCCTAGAAGATGATTATATTTGATCCTCATTAATTTTGTATTGGATAATCCAGTAGGCCTTTAAGGATGTGGAGAGGGATTTGACTGAGAGGGAAAACCCGATGGACCGATTGATCTGTGGGGATGTTGGCTTTGGTAAAACTGAAGTTGCCTTGCGTGCTATATTTCTTGTGGTCTCAGCAGGCAAGCAGGCTATGGTTCTGTCCCCAACAATCGTTCTGGCCAAACAACATTTTGAAGTTATCTCCGACCGATTTTATAGATATCACAATATCAATGTTGGACTTCTAAGCAGGTTTCAGGTATTAATCCCTTCTGATTTCATCTTGTAGAGGCAATTTTGGGAGGCCGGATGGGTGATTGGAATTTTAAACATCATTTCTTCAGCTTTATTACGTCTACTTGGGACAATTTTGGATGCATGTAGCCTATTGCGATCGATTTTGACATAGCTAAACGAGGCCGGATATGATTGTAATAGATTGCTTCTTGTTTGCTCATTATTTTTTTGCACTCTTCGTGAAAATACATAGTTTTATAAATCTCATATGCAATGCTTTCTCTTCTGAATTTACGAAGACCAAGTCGGAGAAGGAGAAGTATATACAGATGATTAGAAGTGGCCATCTGCACATTATTGTCGGAACTCATGCTTTATTAGGTGATGATGTTGTCTATAACAAACTTGGCCTTCTTGTCGTTGACGAGGAACAGGTTTGCAATCATATATATATTTTCCGACTATCTTCCTTAAATTTATTTTAAGTTTGTCCTTTCTGTGTTCTAGAGATTCGGTGTAAAGCAGAAAGAGAAGATCGCTTCAATGAAAACTTCCGTTGATGTTCTTACACTTTCCGCAACACCTATTCCAAGAACACTTTATTTGGCATTGACAGGGTTCCGAGATGCCAGGTAGTGCAGAATGACACAGATTAATTCGAATAAAACTTACTGCTTCGTCGATTGACCAAAAAACACGTTTATTTCATGTATTTTTCCTGATTGCAGCCTAATATCAACTCCACCACCAGAGAGGGTTCCAATTAAAACTCATCTCTCAGCATACATGGAAGAAAAAGTTATTTCTGCAGTAAAGCGTGAGTTGGATAGAGGAGGACAAGTTTTTTACGTTTTACCTCGTATAAAGGGTAATCTTATTGAATCTTTTACGATAAATCAAGTGCATGCTTACATGTCTAGATTCAACTGTAAAACATTTTCGGTTGTTCGATGATCTTTAAGATGTTATGAGTTTTATAGAGCTTACATGTCTAGATTGAACTGTAAAACATTTTCGATTGTTCGAATGTGTTGAAGATCTTTAGAGTTTTATAGAGCTTACTTGTCTAAATTGAACTGAAACATTTTCGATTATTCGAAGGTCTTGAAGATGTTAAGAGTTTTATAGAGCTATCATTTCCCGACGTCGAAATCGCAATTGCTCATGGCAAGGTATTTAACTTTCTTTCTTTTGAATAGATTTGCATAGTAGCATTGAGAAAGGCTCATTTAAATGATCATGGATTGGCAGCAATACTTGAAAGAACTTGAAGAGACAATGGAAAGATTTGCTATGGGACATATTAAGATTTTAATATGTACGAATATAGTCGAAAGTGGCCTCGATATTCCAAATGCGAACACTATCATAATTCAAGATGTCCAGCAATTTGGTCTTGCTCAGATCTATCAGGTTTTTTTTGTCTCTACTCGTCGTTTTATCTATGCATTTCTCGTTTGATGATGGAATTGTTTCTACATTGTCTTGACAATGGGTTTGTTTGGTTCAATTTTTCAAAATTGAGGTGGGGTGAAATATGGTGAGATATGATGAGCGTGGATTTTTCAATATGTTTGATAAAATTGTGGTATTATGATCGTGATATTATTTGAATAATATAATAATTATTAGAAGTAAGGGCAATTAGTGATTTCTTAAATCGTGATGATGTCATAGCTAGTGTTAACAACTCTGATGAAATTGTGATTTTTTAACGATAAATACATTATAAATTTGTTTTTGTTTTTGTTTTTGTTTTTGTTTTTGTTTTGTATGCGTTGAAAAAATCACGATTGGAGAATCTCACTGCTCTTTTAATCCGAGAACCAAACATACCCAATGAGCTTTAAATTCATTGAGTTTGTGGTTCACTTGCTGAATGTATATCTCTGATCATTTATGTATTTAACTGTTAGCTTCGTGGAAGAGTAGGCCGATCGGATAAGGAGGCTCATGCGTTCTTATTTTACAAAGAAAAATCACTTCTTTCCGACGAAGCACGTGTATGATCATCGTCCTAAGCCATAGCAAAATACCCGAATCTCATTATAGACTATGATGGCTTAATGATGCATATTCTTATCAAATTTTGCAGGATAGGCTTGCTGCTCTAGAAGAATGTCAAGATCTTGGGCAAGGTTTTCAGCTTGCCGAAAAAGATATGGGGATTCGAGGCTTCGGTAACATTTTCGGTGAGCAACAAACGGGAGATGTTGGGAATGTGGGGGTTGATCTTTTCTTCGAAATGCTCTTCGAAAGCCTTTCTAAGGTACCCAGACAGTTTTTTATCATCCGTATTTGCTTCGTAGATTGATCATGTCATGTATATTTATATAAACATTCAGGTAGATGAGCATCGTTTGGTTTCAGTCCCTTATAATTCAGTACAGGTATGACTTTTAGTAGATTTTTTGGTACATTTATATGAAGAACTTTTCACTGATTTTGTATGAGAAAATTGCGTTATTGACCCATACGGTTTAAAATAGTGTAACACAATGCCTCCAAAGTTTGTAAATTGCATGAGAAACCCTCAAGTTTCAAAATCGTTTAAAAATATCCCTCAAGTGAATGGTAGTGGTTTTTTTTTTTTTTTTCATGTTAGTGATTTTGATAATTTATGCGTTATTTTTGAAATTTTCAAAGTTTTGAGACATAGTCACTACATCTTTTCAAAATTAATGAATCAAATACAAACTATGGAGATATTTAAAATATTAACGAATCAAATATAAGCAGTTTTGAAAGTTTGAAAGTCAATCATGTCATTCTTAAACTTTAAGGACATAGTGTTTACATTATTTAAAAGTTAAAGGACCAACAACGCATGTTATATCAATTTCGGGGGTTTTATATGCAATTTACAAACTATGAGACACTACATTTACACTATTATAAAGTTTGTGGATTATTTACAAACATCATTGGTTTTTGTATACACAGATTGATGTACATTTAAATCCACATCTCCCTTCGGAATACATAAATTATTTGGAGAATCCATTGGAGACGATAAACGAAGGCGAAAAAGCTGCCGAGACGGATATTTGGAATTTGATTCGGTTCACCGAAAATCTGCGAAATCGATACGGAAAAGAGCCTTACTCCATGGAAATATTATTGAAGAAGCTATATATGAAGAGAATGGCTGCTGATTTAGGTATCATTAAAATATCTGCATCTGGGAAGATGGTTTTGATGAAAACCAAGATCAGTAAAGAAGTTTTCAAGCTAATGGTAGCTTCGATGTCTTCCGAAATACATCGAAATTGTCTCATTTTCGATGACGGGTTGATCAAGGTATGCCCCACCGAATTCGTAGTTCAAATCTAGTGATATTTCCATTTCCTTGACTCATCGAAAGTTTCTTTGTGCTGTCATTTAGGTTGAACTACTTTTTGAATTGCCAAGGGAACAGTTGCTCAACTGGATCTTCCAATGCTTGACTGAACTATATAGTGTAATACCAGCTTTGATCAAATACTAGGATAAGATTAAACGATAGTTTCTCGGGACTCAATAGAACCGGTGAGTGATGCTTTTACGACATCTGCTCGTTCTTCTAGCTCCGATGTAATACTGTGGTATGATGCAACTTCTAGACAGTTGTTACATATGTAGCAAATGATAAGAAAACATATGCAGCCAGAGATTTTATGCTTCGGGTTCGTGCAGTTTTCATGCACAACTCTATTTCAGTAGCTGAATTAAATATGCTTTACTTGTTCTGCAACAGACTTATGATCATTTATATGAATAAGCATAAACATGAGAATCAGGTACCTTGCTAGAATACCAAAGCAGAGCTTCCCTTACAGAAGATACAGGCAGTGTCACAGCAAATGACTGCATTTATGATGACCGATTTGATCCCAATATGGATTTTTTCCAGGCAAGAAGAATTTGATTCATAAAGCGTGGTAAGAAGGCGATATTCATCAGTGTCTGATCAAATTCCATGTTTAGATTTCCTCTCCTGAGAAAACTCTTTTTTGTAGGTCAATTGCTGTGACCAATGACATTTTTCATTGCTGATACTCTACGCNTAAGGTAACAGGAAGGTAACTTAATCTCTCCCTTTTCATAATATTCATTGCTGTAATAAGATTTGAGTCTGGGCTCACAACAGAGGAAACACTGTAGCCTTTCCATAATTGCATACACAAGTCTGCTACCGTGACAATCTGTAGTCATTCAAGAGATAAGTGAATGAATTCTCATTATTAGTACGCGAAGAGAACATCGAAGCTACCTGAGATTTCGTCTTCTTTAAAATGGAGGACTTGAAAAATTGCTGAATATCTGTAAGTGTTAGTTGACCGATAAGGCAATCATCGTCATCGACTATCATAACATAAGACTGCTTCTCCTCCAAGATGAGCAAGATTATATCGACTAAACAACTTGTCATTACTGCTGTGACGTATCTTGTTCTCATAGCCTGTGAAACTAGAATCTCACTTGTCAACAAACTGTATCCAGTTTCATTATCAGAATCATCATCCAGACACAGTGAACTCTCTATTTCACAAATGCTACTTCCATTTGATTCCTTCGCTTCAACGGAAGGCGTACTACCGGAATCATAAGAACTATTACGAGGTAAAGTGGCTTTAGTATTTTTAAGCTTGGATCTTCCCAAATTACCTGACAGTGTTTTTTTGTTATTTTCTCTATCAGATGTAACCCATGTTGAGAGCCCAACAGCTCCAAGAAGTGGAAGAACAATTCTATAATCTTGTGTTAGTTCAAATAGAAGCAATACTGCAGTAAGAGGCACTTGGCACACCCCTGCAAGTGTAGCTGCCATACCAACCTGCAACCAAATCCACAGTCAGTTATTGTCCTGCAGAAAGATACAAATCTTAAAGGTAACTATGTTAAATTTCTAGAGTCGGGTCAATTTATATGGGGAGTGTGTTCAGATATCATATAAGACGAAAGAGACCACACCGTAAAAGACTTGAACAAATCATTTAGCACGGTCCACATTCCGTCTTATGAACCAATCCAATCAACTTCCCACTTTCAATGTGATAATTGTCACTAGTTCAACAGTCCAACTACCTGACAAGTTGGATTTGATAATTCAAATTGATGGATTACCAACCGATCAATTTCTTAAACCGGATTAACCCCGGCAAGGTCAGGATTTTACGAACCTGCTCTGATACCATGCTAAATTTCTAGAGTCACGTCAATTTACGTGCACGGATATGATATATAAAAGGAGTAGAACACACCATAAACAAACGACAATGGAGAATCAGAAACTAACCAGTGCATATGCTTGAGGTGCAGCAACTTCCAAGACAGAGATATGAAAGATTGGATCAGATATGTAACTCAAGGAACTGACAATTTTCCCATATGCCATTCCCGTAGCTGCTCCAATGAATAAAGATGGAGCATAGTAACCACCAACTAATCCAGAAGCTCTGCATATACAACTTGTCACAATTTTAGCAGCAACAAGCTGAAGCAGCAAGCTAATAGAAAGGCTGGTTGCAAAAGGTCTTGATTCTAGTAAAGTATCAACATTGTCAAATCCCCAGTATAGTATCTCTGGATATGCTAAAGCTATAACCCCAACTGCAAAACCACTTGCAATCGGAAACACAGGTTTCGGTATCCCGATAGCTCTTTGAACAGCATCAAAGCTAATCAGCATGTAAGATGTCAACTTAGAAAAGACCAGTGAAACCAGTCCACAAAGTATGCCAAGCAGAAGATATAGTGGCAGTTCTGAACTGACAGGAATATAGATTTAAATGTAAGCATGATAAGCAACGACGAGGATACAAGGAAAAGAGAAGGGTTTAAAGGTTTACCACTTGGAGAACGGAATTCATATAATGGAACAGCAAATGCTGGCTCTGAACCTAAACCAACTTCTGATATAACTGAGGCTATTACAGCACTCAATATGACCATTGAAGTTGCATTTGTTAGTGATAACGAAGACTCTTCCGGTGATGGCCATAGAACTGATTCTACCGCAAAGAAACAACCAGCCACAGCCGCATTGAATCCTGTAAGTTACGTTTAGAATATCGTTAGATAAATAGCTACAAGGTGAGATGACTACACTGTGCTGTGAAGTGAGCTGATCGTGATTTAAAAAAACTATTTTCGAAACAACGGTGTAGTGATCGTGATCTCATAAAACGACTATTTTGCATTTACTTTTAATAAATTGTGTAAAACTTATTAATTTATGAGGGGTAAAATGAGCATTTCACAAGTGCATTCGGACCACCGTTAGGTTAAATGAACTGTGAGTTCACCGCAGTTTTCTACGGTCGCACGAACGTAACTATTAATGATGTTTAATTAATATGAAATATAACTACGGTCGGTTGACCACACCGGACAGTGCACCGCTCTTCCCAACAATACCATTATCACATCACAACTATCTTTGTGATTGCCTAAAATATAAACTTTTCTGGCTGTGAAATATGAAGCAAAAAATAACTGACCGGAAGATAATCCAGCAGCTGAACCAGCAGCTCTAAGAGATAAGTTCTTTGGGAGTCCCTTATTGAAAAGGGTACCTATTGCTTTGGATACAGAGACACCAATCTCAACACTTGGCCCTTCTGGTCCTAATGAGTTCCCTGTTCCTAAAGTTACACACGCAGCCACAGTTTTGAGAATTGGTTTCAGTATCAACGAAACACCAACATCTTTCGAATCATCTGCTGCAGCTCGAATCATGTTCAGCAAACTTACTAGTAAGCCTCCAAGAGTAGGGATCAATATTACACTTGCCCATTTTGATTCTAATGGTTCTTCTCTTAACCAGGATGCACCTCGATCTGGGATTTCTCCCCAGCACAAATCACGTATTTCATGTACCTACCATGTCAATAAAGCAGGATGCATGAGGAAAAACTTATTGGAAAATTATGACGGGAAGAAATATGAACAATTGTCCCACATCGAAAATGAGATGTAAGTTTGATTGGTTTATAAAAGTGGTTGTGTACCACAGTAAATTACTTGTTCAAGTCTTTTGCGATGTGATCTCATCCTCTTATACGTTATACCGTGCACACTCTCAGGTAAATTGACCCTCTAAAAATTTAATATGGTATCGAAGCATGTTTTGAAAATCCTGAGCGACATTATTGGGATTCATCGGACTTAATGAAATTGATAGATTGATTATCCACCGATTTGAATTGCCAAGTGCAACTTTTCAAATGGTTGGACGTTAGGGGATCTGTTGAAATATGAACAATTGTCCGTGCATCGAAATGGGATGTAAGTTGGATTGTGGATAATTGTAAATGACTTGTGTTAAGTCTGTTACGGTGTGGCATGCACTACATAGATTGTTCCGTCTCTAGAAATTTAACACACATGGATGTAGCATAGAAAGAGGTGAGATCACATTAGATATCTTTTACTATGATATGGGAAAGCTCTTTCAAAGGAAGATGAGAAATTTACCGTATAATTGAAGAATACAACAGCAAGGCCGGTGAAGAGACCAACGGCACAAGCAGATAGAATCGCAGAGTCTTCAGGCTGCGGCAGATCATCAGAGCTGACGATAACTGAAACTTCTTCATCTTCAACCAACTTAACTCCGGGACATGCTAATAAGTGGTTAATCTTACTATCAAAAGTAGATCGCCGGGAAAATCTCCGACGCCGGAAAAACCCAGATGGAGGCGCGTGAATCGAAGCTTCTATTCTTCCGATCACAAACCGGCAGTTTCCACGGCAAAAGGAAGAAGGGCGCAATGCACGAGCAATATCAAGTGTGGAGACTGCAAAATGCATTGTGACAGAGTAGTTATTCACCCATAAACCCAAGAACAGCTTTTTTACCTGAAGTAGTACAAGTTGCCGGCGGCGGAGACGGTGGTGTAAAATGGCCGGAAAATAGTGAGCTCCTCTAGTTAACCAGAACTTGTGGTGAAGAAGCGGATTCTATAGAAACAGGCACGTGGCTCATTATCTGCTTCTGCTTTATCTACCTTCACTTTCTACAAATGGTCTCTAAAACGTAAAATGGACTCCTTTGTATTTTACTGTTATTCACTTGTGAATAAAAACAAAGAAGGCTCTCTCTGAATGAGTTTTACTAGATTTACCACATTCTGGTAAAAAAGTAATACTTTAGGCTTTTGCAACACAACAAAAAGGAGAACATTTGCATACCATTTTCTATGATATGTTTGCGTTCCTCAGAGATTCACAAACTACGACGCCACCGGAAGTTCGCATTTTATCGACACCAAGAGCTGCAACACAAGATTCATCAGTTTTGAGATGAGGTTGTACAGATTCCCAAATCTTCTTCTTCTGAACCTGCAACACAAGCCAATCAAAAAATGGTTGATTCATTCCAAGATTGCAAACCAAGGAAAAATGTGATGTGTGGAGATCGGATGACGATCGACTACACTTAAACATACGGTGACAATTAGTATTGGTGTCGATCGTGAAGATCGGCCGATGTTCGACTACACATAATGAAGGAGACAAGTGAACGTGTCCAACAGTATGAGATAGAGTTGTCGATCGGTTGATGACCGATTTGGAAGGAGTATTTGGAAGGAACAAGATCGTATCAAATTAGTATTTATGGAAGCATAAATATGATCATATCAAATTATGTGTTAGTTTCCTTTATTATATCCAATCTCTCGCATATGAAGAGGACTTAGAGTTCATTGTTTTAAAAAAATATCTTGTAATCTACTAGCCTCATAGTGTATTCTTCTTGTAATAGTGAATTTGACCGTTCCGTCAGTTACATATTTTTCACCCGTCTTGAGGTTTTTTCCACGTTAAACTTCTTGTGTTCTCTAGCGCTACTATTCTCGGGTTCCTCTACTATAGAAATTGTTCGTATATCCCAACAAAATGGTTCATATACATTATCGATATACGACCATTCTCCATTCGATTCAATGCAATAAGTGATCAATAAAGCAGCAGTGATTTACCTGGTTTGATGTTGCAACATCAGGTAGATTGTCTTTTTCAATTTCAGTACCAAACCAAACTCTTTCTCCTGGAACCGCATCTTCAGGTGGTGTAAGGAGTTCTACATTCTCATGTGAGGCATCTGAAGCTGCCATTAGCATCCCGAAGGATTTCACACCACGCATATTTCTCGGCTTTAGATTTGCAAGAACGATTACATTTCGGTCCTGCAACAAGCAAACTTAATCCTTCAGTAAGATCCTATCCATTTTCCTAACAATGAATAAGCATAATAAATAAATGAATCCCATCTCAATGCTAATGCTGTTGAATTTGTCTTACATTGGTTAGAATTANTGTATGGTTATGCTAATTTTGATACCTAGAGTTTTATGATCGTGGTAATTGTGATCTTCAATGTAGATAGAATATCAATCCACATATTTTATAAGTTTTGGTAAAGTCAATCATCAAAATTTAGTTTATATGACATAATTGGTCCTCAAAGTTTTCAATATGACAATTGTGATTATCGGTCAAAATCAAATTTTGGGGATCGATTTTGATCTGATTTGCCAAATATTCTAAACTTGGAGGACTAAATTTATCAAAATCTTAAAGTTTGAGATTAAATATATCTTATAAATTATGGGAACCAAATTTATCAAAACTATGAAAGTTTGTGGATCAAACTCGCCATTTTCTCGTGTTTTTTCTTATACTTTCTCTCGATGTCACGTACTTTTATAGAATTTTATTGAGTTTATTTCTATTATAAACTTGCTGAAGTGATGCTCTTTCCAATATAAAAACTTGTTTTGTTGATTCAGGGACATGATGTTGCTGCAATTGCGTGTATGGAGCGCCATGTTATTGGTCTGGAGATATCAGAAAATGCTATTAAAAAGGCATCACAAGTAAGCAAATAGATGAAATTTTACCTGAAATTCATGATGAAGCACTTTTGTTATCCTTACTTCTTCATGTTTAGTTGCACTCCAGGTCTCCACAGGCTGCACATTTCTCATTCGTTAATGCCGATTTTTTTACTTGGGAATCAAATCAGTATGATCTTATTTTCGACTACACGTAAGCTTTTCTCATTGCTTGAATTTATCCTCAGTGTACAAAGTTATAATACAGTTTCTTCAGATTTTTCTGTGCCATTAAACCAGAGCTAAGATCATTATGGGCAGCAAAAATGCGTGATCTTCTTAAGCCTGATGGAGAACTCATTACATTAATGTTTCCGGTTCGTCAAGAATATGAAATACTTATGTTATGTTTCAAAGTGTAACTATCCGCCTCCACTAGCATGATATTGTTTGTTTTAGATTAGGTTATTCTTAATGACTTCCACCTAGTACTCATGGCTTTATTTTTTCCCTAACCATCAACTTCCCAGTGGATGGTGAATATACTTAACTTTTCGGTTCCACGGGATCCTTGCTACTTTGTTAGGAAAAGATCTCGAACGATCATTATTGTTGTGGTCTGAAAATCGGGGTGTCAACAGTCGTCCGGTTCGTTGTGAGACGAACTCGGTTTTAATTTGTTTTGTAGGAGGGAGACGATTATGAATCAAATAGAAAAGGACAAGACAATTTTAGAGTGGAAAACCCCTGAGGGAAGGGGAGATAACCACTTGAATATGAGCTAGAAATGCCCTTAGTCGATCCAATAATCTAGCTGTTCATTATACATACCATGTTCGTTTTAGAGATAACAAGGGAAAGGAAAGCTTAAGGGAAAACCAGAGAAAAAAACTCCAGCCGCCTCCATTTCCGTTTCTCAAGTGTCCTTTTTATACGTCTCTTCTGCTGTGTGAACAGTAGGGTGTCTTTTAGTGCTTGTCTCATGCGGTTAGGTCGGCTCGTGTCGGGCGGGACAGCCGCCGGGCATGGCTCTATACGGCTGCGTGGCGCCAGGCCTACCGGCGCTACTAACCGGCTGTCTCCAGACCAGAGGAGACTTGTACGACTCTGTCAAGCACGCCTCCGACAGGATTATCAGAGGCTATTGTCACATGTTGAGAAATGTGGATGGCTCGAAGCATAGTCTGTGCGTTCTGGACCGATCGGTCCCGATGAGGAGAAGAACGCCTGACTCTATCGATCGGTCCCAGTTAGTAAGAACGGGCCTTCGGGCCCAACCGTTCTCGCTGGGCCGTCTATTCACGCGAGTTGGATCTGGGCCTCCAAGGTCGGCTTATGTCACTTGGGTTGGCCTGGCTTAGCTTGGGCCTAACTAGGTTCGGGATACCGGGTTCCGAAGGTCTCATCAATTATACTTAACATATAATCGTTCCCCGTTTATAGCTTATGTTGGGATTTGCCTAAGGTATCTCGCACCCCCGATGAGTCTTACAACATAAGGCTCGAATACATATATATATATATATATATATAAGCTAGTGTACGGATTTAACCTAATGTACATATATGTAAGTCGGTCGACATATTGACGACCGAATATGTCGATCGACACAATATGTCGATCGAAACATACGTTAATGTCGGACAAGATACTTATCTTCATACTTTTTTTGGCTTTGCATCGTTTTCGTTGATTTATGATCGTTATTTTTTTATTTTCAGATAGATGATCATGAGGGTGTACCTCCATACAAAGTATCAGTAGCCGAGTAATGTTTAAGTTTACCGCATTTTACTTGTATTCGTTTTATTATACATAATTACGTGTTTGTTTGTGAAAGTGATGAACATTTGCTGCCTTTGATGTGAAGTTATGAAGAAGTTTTACATCCTATGGGTTTTAAAGCAACACTTATTGAAGACAACAAATTGGCTGTAGCTCCTCGAATGGTAATCTCTATAACACTTGTTCTATAACAATCTTGTTAATGATGATATGTTTTACATCATGATTTCATATGGAGTCGTATTGCGATGGAGTTTATTGCAGGGACGAGAGAAGTTGGGACGATGGAAACGAGCGTTCGGCCGATGTTCGATGTGATCTTATCACTTGTTTTGTTTTCATTCTATGGAACAAGATTCGTTTTGTTCAAAACGAACAATATCTATAAGGTATTGGAATGGCTAGATTTGGTATGAATTTTCACTAGGAGTATTCATTGCAATTTGCATGGACATCACATTAGCAACTTCAAAGATCCAAAAGTCACAACACAATGAATGACCACAAAGCACAAGTAAAACCACACTTTGAAAAGGGAAACTACATCACACAAATCTATTGAAGGATTATCTCGTAGTCGCCTTAAACTGCCAAGAAGAGAAGGGAATCGACACTCAGATCTCCGATGGATTTTCGCCTTCGGGGCTTATCCGATCTCCGACTTGGAGTTTCTCCAGAGAATCTATTCTTCTCCAAATTTCGATCCTCATTACCATTATTTTCTCGTGATTTAGCTCGAGATGAAGCCGTATGGATCATGTAACTTGGAGTTATAAATGCAGGGCAACTTGTGTAACTATCATCGTCTTTTAACGAGGGGTTGAACGATGCGCTTAGTCTTGGTTTCGAGGTAGATGCAAATGAATGTGTGTTTGTTGTGATCATTGGCTGGTTTTGATGCTTGATGTTTGATTTACTTGAAGGCACGTTTCTTTTTGTTGTAGTGGAAGATGAAGAAGGTAAATGTGACTCGAGCCAATTCCACCACTTGGGATATCCATTAGATTTGAGCTTTTGTTGGCCTTGCCCTTGTATCCTTGCTTGATTTGCCTACACAAGAATCATAAACAAATTACTTCTTGCTCAAAAAGGAAATAAAACTTAGGATTGAGGGAGTTATTTATGTTAAATTACTCGAGTTGGGTCAATTACGTGTGGGAAGTGTGCACGGATATAACATATAAGAAAAAAAGATCATATCGAAAAATACTTGAACAAATCATTTATTATAGTTCACAATCCCTCTTACAAACTAATCAAGTTTACATCCCATTTTCATATGGGATAAATGTTTATATGTCAAATCTAACCACCTGACAAGTTGGACTTGATCATTTAAATCAGTAGATTACTATCCAATCAATTTAATTAATCATCACTAACCCCATCAGATCCCTAAAGATTTTTCCGAATTCGTTCTAATACTATGTTAAATTTTTAGAGTAAGGTTAATTTAATGTGGAGAGTGTGTAAGTATATAACATATAATAAGAAAGAGAACACCCTGTAAAATATTTGAAAAAATTATTTACTATGATCCATGATTCATTTTATAAACTAATTCAACTTACAATTCTTACCCTTTGGGATTGTGAATATGCAATGGCTCTTTGTCTCTTCATTGTGGCCTCTGCTTTGCTCCTTGATCTCTGTTCCGCTTCTTTTTTCGACAACAAACTATCGTCCCAATGTCCTTCCTGTCGAAATTCGATGAAATTTCAGTCAATAATTTGTCTACTTTCCTCTCAAAACATATAGAAGAATTACTATTCTGTTCATGGTCCATCTGCTCATGTTACTCTCAGCTTCCTTATCAATGTGATGCTGTATTTGATTGAGGCTGTTGTTTTTTGAAACTCGAATCCTCATTGAATGAACTTGTAGTTGTATTCGAACTAGAATTTGTGTTTGTTTCATTGCAGCAATAGTTTGCAGCCTTGCATTGTGCCCTCTCATCACTCCTTGTAGCCTCATCATGCCTCTTAAAGATCTCATGTTCTTCCTCACCTGCAAGGCATATTTACGTGGGTGTTAGTATATATATGATCATAAGTAACTCGGATTCAAGTGGAACAGATAAGTTGAGGTGAATTCATTATTTCAAAATTTCTATTAAGAAGTTATTGTTGAAATAATGTATCGAATGTAGATAAAGAAATACTTCAATTTATAAGGAGAATGATATAATAAACTATTATTTTCAATTATTCACTTATTTTAAATATTAAATTACACGGATACTCTTTCGATCAATTGAATTTGAATTTCTACATGATATCAAATCTCCATAGTTGATTCACACTGATCTGTACCGATTTTGACAAAAAACCCTAGAGTAAAAGTGCATCATATTTAAACGACAAAAATAAATTGATTTATCGAAGATATGAAAGCAAGTATAACCACACCATTGCTCGATCAACTTGAGGGGAGACTATTGAAATAATTTACTAGATCGACCGTGGATATATAAATATTCTGATTGATAAAAAGATGATATTATAATTAATTGATTTAACCTATCTGAATCATGAATTTCTACCGTCATCACTTTATGATGATCTTACCATGTAACCTCTGAATGCAGCCTGGATAAGAGTAGCACAAATGTATCGGATTCTTGGACTTGGATCCGTTTGGCCGATTCCAACGAAAGATCTAGCAGTCGAAGCAGAGACACCTTGATGTGAAAATGTGGATTCATCGAAGAACTTGAGATGCAGATATTTCTTTTCGTTATCATCATGTAATGTCGGAGGCCTTATGGAAAGCTTATCGGCTTCACTGAGTATTTTCTCAATACTACTTGGCTCTCCAAATCGAGGTATTAATGATACATGCCTTGAGTTTCTATTCACCTTGTATGATTCCTGAGTTGAACAATACAGTATTGTCAGCTTCGAATCGAGGAATGTATTATGATCGAAAATCGATCTTTCGAGATCAAATCGAAATTTTATAAGATAGAACAACTTACATCATATGGTTTTTTACTTGAGCTGAAAGAAAAGACACTTCTGATTGCTGAAAACCAGCCTTTTTTCCTTCCCATTTTTTCAGCATCACTCTAAGTAGCTATTAGTGCCTGTTACATCATATGAACCAAAAACCTCAATAAAATCTTATACTCTAAACAAGTAATGCACAAATCTTGATGAATCAATGCTACCGACTTAATCCCGTGTGCGTAAAAATAAGACTACGAATATAAGCTGAAGAAGAAGTTGAAAAATACACTGACCTTTAGAGATAGAATCATCATGACTAGAATGTGCATCTTATAGGTTCCTTGTGAATGAATGAATGAACTTTGAAGTTAAAACTTCATAATCATCAATCTCCTTTGCTTGCAAATGATGCTTCCTACTTTTCCCTGTTCCTGCAGCTTAATCATTTCAAAGTAGACTTTGGGTCTACACTCTAAAGTTTGGTGATTACAAAAAAACATGTGACATGTCAAAATGATAAGAAAAAGTGCATCAAAGAAACGTTTTAAAAATCTAATTTGAAGAACAAAAGGCCAATAATCTGATCAAATCTGTTCTGTTATGGTTTAAAGTGAATAATTGCAAGTGAAAAAAGTTGTTCTCATGGAAAATTGACTTGGAAGCAACCCCAAATAGATAACTTGAATTGTGGACTTGAACAAACCGATTGCAGCTTCTAATTTCCTTAATCTCTCCACATATCTGCAAACTCATCAACTTGAAGAGGATTTTCGGCTTCGTGCATTTTCCTCCTTGTTTTTGCCTT
>RWGZ01001034.1:104262-254903 GCA_009725065.1 Utricularia reniformis
TTTTGTGCTTGTCCTTTGCCAATAGGTCGGCTAACGCCAGGCGGATCAGCCGCCGGAACTGCCTCTACAGTGGCTGCACGGCGCTTAGGCCTTACGGCGCTGCCAGCCGGCTACTCTTTGGCCTTTAGCGGCTTGCTCCCATGACTGGACCATAGTCCTGACTGATTTGTCGTGGCTCGCTATCATACAGGACGATCGGAAATGGCCCGAGGGGGAATCTGCAGCTAGTGGACCTAACGGTCTGACGCTTCATGGGAGGTTGGGTCCCACACCTTGGGACCGATCGCCTAATATGCCCGATCGGGGCAGCCACACAAATGGGCCTTCCTTTAATTTGACCTCCAAGCTTGGTCCACTCGCTTGGGCCGCCATAGCTTGGGATGGTTCGGACCCTGTTCGGGGTACCGGGTTCTGATGGTCTCATCAAATATAGTTTAGGGTTTAGACATTTCATAATCTTATATTAAAACATTTTCAAATGGTATTTTAGACATTTCACATATTACATTTCAAAGTGTATTTTTGAAAGTTCATAATTTTATTTTTAAAATATTAAGATTTAGATATATCACATGCTAACTTAAAAATTAGCATTTCAAATAATATTTTTAAGATTTCATAATTTTATTTTGAAAATATAAATATTTTATATGTTTGTGGTGGTAGTAGAAATGATGTTAGAAACGAACATAACAACGTCACCCACGACAGTAATTCTNGCATCTCTCTGGGTCCCTATTGCAGGCTCTCGTACTACCATCCCATCCCAACTCCACTTCTTTTCTGAATGAGATAATCCACGAGGTGCCGAGTGATTTTAATGTTGAATAATTTCACTGAAATTTATATCAAGTAATAAATATAGTTTAGGGTTTAGACATTTCATAATCTTATATTAAAACATTTTCAAATGGTATTTTAGACATTTCACATATTACATTTCAAAGTGTATTTTTGAAAGTTCATAATTTTATTTTTAAAATATTAAGATTTAGATATATCACATGCTAACTTAAAAATTAGCATTTCAAATAATATTTTTAAGATTTCATAATTTTATTTTGAAAATATAAATATTTTATATGTTTGTGGTGGTAGTAGAAATGATGTTAGAAACGAACATAACAATGTCACCCACGACAGTAATTCTCAATATGTCTTAACTTGTAATTGACGATTAACAAATCTCAATAATAAAAAATTTCAATAATTGATATATATATATCTAATAATGTTTTCAATGTTAGGTTATCCATAGTAATTTCAATAAATATTACAAAACTTTTACACACAATAATAATATACAATATTATATGTTACGTTATCTATAAGAATAATATAAACATATATATAAAAATATACTATACAATAAAAAATAAGTTATCTTTATTTATAAAACTTCCATTATTTCATAACATAAAATATAATAATAGATATAAATTTTATATATTCAATCAATTACTTACTCTATAGATTAATTTTCAATGAATTACAATAAATAATATGTATATCTACAATATTACAATACATATATGTATAATTCAACTAAATAATCAACATTCAATAAATTATAATATATAACATACGTAATCTCTAATATAAATAAGTAGATAAAATCAACAATTCAATTAATTGATATATATATATATATATATATATATATCTAATAATATTTCCAAAAATTATATTTTGCCCTATTCATATTAACATCAATAAATATTAAAAATTTTTGACACTCAATAACAATATACAAAGTTATAAATGCACATATACAAAAAACAATATACAAGATGTATGTTATATTTTCCATAATAATCTCAATAATTACTACAAAATTTTTATCACCCTAAAATAATGTACACATTGCAAACACACATATAAAAAATATAATATATTTAATTATATTTATTTATTTAAACTCTATTATTTCATAATATAAAATATATGAAAAAAATTTTGAGCTGATCAATTAGTTACTTTATCGATTAATTTCCAATGAATTAAAATAAATAATTCATAATGACTATAATATAACAAATTTAAATAAAATTTTTCTAATAATAAAATTGTAAACTTAATAAAGTATTTATACAAATTATCAACATTCAATAAATTATAATATATAATAAATTTCAATTCTAAAATGAATAACTCGATAAAATTATATTATTAATTATATCAATTACCTAGTAACAAACGTCCGAAAGACGTCCATAGGCTAGTAAAATACTATTACGTACAGTTTATATTTTTAGTATATTATAAAATAGAGTTGTCTTGACTCGATTTTACTTTAGGCTGCCACGTGGAGCATGGGCATTCCACGTGGCAGCCTCTTTCTTCTGGTTCTGCTGCTGCTGCTGCTGTAATTTCTTATAAATGTCACTCTTGTAAAACTTGCGGGTCCTAAATACCAGAATAAGGGAAGCTAATGCTCCAAAAGCTGTAACCAAGGTTATTATAATGAAGCTTAATTTGTAGCACTCAACTCCAATGCAATTCAGCTCTTGCCGGATTCCGCGTGTCATTCCAGTAGCCGCCAATTGTCGTCGAGCTTCACTGTCATATAGGTGCCCCGCTACCCTCACATTGAGCAAATAGAGTCCGATGGGGCTCGCCACTGACCCGAAGTTGTACAGTGTGGAGTAGTACTTGAGCCCGAAAAGCTCAGAAATTATGGCGAACAGCAACGGCCACTGTGCTCCGAAACAGAATCCTATGATCACTGAGGCGATGTACATACCGTTTGGAACATCAAAAGCGATTAAAAGATGACCGGCGCAAGAGATTATGAGGGTTAGAGTGAGCATAAGTGTTCGGGGAAACTTATACTTTTTCAAGAAATGTTCGGACAGAAATCCAGAAACCACTCTCCCGAGATAATTCCATATGCTCACCAGGGAAACGAATGTGCTTATACTTGTTGTCGGGTATCCTAAGGATTTACCAATCTGACCCAAGTTGTCAATTGCTGTTAAAGTTCCTCCAATTCCACATGTTGTTGCCACGAACAGGATTATCATGTCTATACTGAAAAGGGCCTGGAGAATCGTGTAGTCTTCCCCTCTTTCAGGTGGTCGGAAAATGCTTTGGGGATTCCAGCAGGAAATTTCCTGCTTGTCTGTTGGTACCGCAACTGCAACTGCTTCAGTTGTTGTTTGTGTGGCTGAAATAATTTCTATGTCATTTGCGAAAATATCATCGACATTTTGATGCTTCCTCCTCCAATTATTCAGCTCTTCCTTCAGAACAACGGCAACTGGTAAAAATAGCATGAAAGTAACAATAGCTGCACTCAGGGCATACTCGGGGCGATTAAATTCCAATTGTTTTTGGAGTATGATGATGACCATGAGAAATCCTGCAAGACCGAGAGACACATACAAAATTCTGTAGAAGATATTCAACTCAATGGCTACACGGACGACCTTTATAATCCTTATGGTCCGCAGAAAAACAACAGATATGGCAGCGGGAAGCCATCCAATCAACAGAATCAGCGCTTTGGGGTGGTTTCCATAAATCGCAAGGTATATCTGTGTAAAAATGGCTCCGCTAAGTCCTACGTATCCCTTGAGCAACCCGAGTACAACACCACGACTCTCTGGGAAGTTCTTGACGGCGGTAACTAAGGCGCCAGTGTTTGCAAATGATTGTGAGTTGGCGCCGATGCAGATGTAGAGGCACATGTGCCAAACATGAGGTGTCGATATTCTCTTGGTGACAGCAAGCCAAATCATGAGATATCCGAAGAAATTCATGACCGCGCCGATGGAGAGCACCACCCAGGGTGGGGTAACCTCGTTGATGAGGCCGGAGAGAATGCCGACGTTGCCGCCGAGGTCCTTGAAGAAGCTGAGTAGGTTGAGGGTCGTCTGGTCGTATCCGAGTGAGGCTTTAATCACCGACGAGTATAAGCCGAACATGTAGGTAGCTCCCGCAGCTGCCATGACGAGCGTGGTAGCGAACAACATGAACCATCGCCCTGTAATGACTTGAACGGCCAAGGCTTTCGTTTCTGGCAAGCGGGAGCCTGCCATAACTATTTGTGGTCCAAGTCGTTTCTGTTGGTCTTGTGGGCTAATGTATATAATAATTGGCAGAAGGTATACTTTATCGCAATTTGGATTTTTTGGTTATTTTAGTTTTCAAAAACTTTCTAATTTTTACAAAATGAGTTCCCAAAATTTGGTGTATGCAAAATCGATTCTCAAGCTATTATTGTTTTGGTAAAACCAATTCTCAAAGTTATGTGCGTGGTATAATTAGTCCTCAAAATTGTAATTTGTGGCAAATAAGATCCCCTGACGAAAATTACGCAAATTTGGTCATCAAAGTTTCGGGTTTTTTGTAAATTTGGTCACTAACGCCATTAATTGTCCCCAAATTTTGTAAAACTTGGCAATTTTAATCCCCAAACTTTTGAATGGTTAATTTGGTCCCCAAAGTTTACAGAATTTGACAAATTTAGTCTCCAACGAAAGAATATGATGTTTTTTATAATTTTTACGATACATTTTAGTGTTTTTAAATTGAAAAATTATTAGTTTTATATCTGATTTGTAATTTTCGACCGAACATATTATAACGATATCAATTTGTGTTGCGAATGTCAACCCTCGAAGTTTATTAATGTTTAATGAAATTTATTTATTGAAATTTTCATTTAATTATTTCTCAAAATTTATTTTGACGATTTACGACAATTTTATGTTGGTGATTCATTGACTTTTTCGTGAAGACCGTGAGTTATATCCGATTTGTATTTTTCGATCAAACATAATACAACGATACTAATTTGCATTTGTTAATACTTGAAGATTATTATTATTTGATGAGATTTATTTGTTGAAGTTTCTATTTAACTATCTCTCGAAAAATATTTTGACGATTTTGGAGAATTACATAGGTGATTCATTGACTTTTTCGGCAAGACCGCAAATTAAATACATTTTATAATTTTCGATCGAACATAATACAAGGATATTAATTTGTATTTCGAATATAAACACTTGAATTTTATTAATGTTTTATGAGATTTATTTATTGAAGTTTCTATTTAATTGTTTTTCGAAATTTATTTTGACAATTTATATATTGACGAAGAAGTTTCGATAGCGTTCAAAATATCGGATGTGCCCCATTTTTTCCGTACCGGCCAATATACATGTACGGAACTTTGTTTCGGTCTAGTATGACGGTTAAGGTCGAAACTTGTTAGAAATACCGAAATATCATAAAAATAACGTTAATCGTATTTGTATACTCATACAAATATATTGATGATTTTGAAATTTATATATTGACAATTTCATATATGTATAAGTATACAAATACGATTAACGATATTTCCGACAAATTCCGAAATCGATTGTCGGAAATTTATAAATTGTCAAATATATTTGTATTATTATATCGATTGTCAATATATTGATACACATATATTAATCGATTCTCAACAATTTGTATATTGAATATTTCAGTATTTGTATGAGTATATTTGTAAATATTTAATTTTCGGATCAAACCCGGAAAAACCCGCTATCCGCGATACCGGTCAAAATACCGAAAAAATTATTATTATTATTATTTCAAATTAAATAGTTTTTTTTAAAAAAATATATTGTTTTCAAAAAAAAAATTTAACTTTTTTTTAAATTTAATTTTTTCGGGTCGGGTTCCCGGATCCAACCCCCTAACGATAAAACTAACGGCGTTAGGGTTAAGTGGGTACCGATTTTGCCCAAATTCCAAAACTTTGGAGACTTATATTGTTTAAATGGTAAACTTTGGTGACTTAATTTGCTAAATTGTTAAACTTTGGAGATTCAATTTGTCAAATTAATCAAACTTTGGAGACTAAATTTGTTATTTAAAACATTGTTAACTAATTTTACCAAATTTTCGAAACTTTGGAGACTTATATTGTTTAAATGGTAAACTTTGGTGACTTAATTTGCTAAATTGTTAAACTTTGGAGATTCAATTTGCCAAATTAATCAAACTTTGGAGACTAAATTTGTTATTTAAAACATTGTTAACTAATTTTACCAAATTTTCGAAACTTTGAGAACAAAAATACAATTTTCTCGTATAATAATTCAGTGCACTTTATGCCAACGTTTAAGTAATAATGCAGTTGGAAAAGTCAAATATTGATGAGAAACGTAATCCTGGTGTGACTCCTTTGACAGTTGGAACGATTTGATTTTGTTCACACCTATTTTCTAATAAACTTAGTGGTAGTTAGTTGATTGGTTTTTTTCCACAATATACGTGGTGCTAATTCTAAAGTATAAAGTAAATAATATAAAACGGTTGCGTGTGTTTTACGCAGCAGCAAACTACTTACACTCTAAATAAATAAACAAGTTGAGCCAATTGGAACATTCTAAGGAGATGCATGTTTGTGTGTTATATATAAGTTTGTTATGAGTGAATATATATTAGTAAGTCAATCATAAATTTTGAAGAGGCAAGGGATTTTTGGGAAACAGAGAAAACCGAGAACCAAATTTAGATACAAGTTTTCACTAAGATGAATTTGAATGACACCAGATTAGATGCCCCAGCTCCTAGCTCCCAGCTCCTAGCTCCTAGCTAATGAATTCTCCACTTTAATTATGGGAAAAATACTGGGCAAGTGCCGGTCTATAATTTTAGATCACCTCCGGATCCACACATTTGACTAATTTACATCCATAGTCACACAAATTCTCATACATATATCAACTTATTACGCAAGTTAATCTACCAACTCCATGTCTATTCAGTAATATCAAAGTGTAAAAATTTATGATTCAATGGTCGAAAGAGTGTCAGTATAACTCAGTTCATAAGAGAAGTGAATCATATTTAAAAAATATGAATCAAACTAATTATTTGTGATATCACTTCCATTATAAACCATGACTTTTTTATTTTCACATTCCATATGGAACAATGTTTCAACACAAAGTGCTCATTCCCATGGTTGTTGTGATAAAAAAACTATAAATATATAAGGAAAATTTGATTGATGAGAACAGACATAATAGTTATATTCAACCTGATATAAAATGAAAATGATTATATTATTTATAGGAAAAGTAAAATATCTAAATATTTAATTATTTTTAATTTATTTAAAATCATCTCCATAAATTTTAATAATTTATATTATTTATTCCATACATTAAATATCTTCATTAATTATAGATTTGACTCGATATACTCTGAATTAAACATAATGGTTTCCCTTATAATGTTGACTACCATCCATAAGTATACCTTGGATTCCATCACTCGACATTCATTGGTGCGCTCCACGTCATACCAGTCCAATGAACCGTCAAGTTCAATAGAACAAATTGATTATTCCTTCCAACCCCTATTTCATGTCTTAACATAATTATATTTGTAAATTAATTTCGATTATGCGTATGCGTGAGTTATGACAAATGTATCATTTGAAAATAATGTTGGAAAATTCTGCAAGAGTTCCTTTATATGTTACCTATAATAAATTAATGTGATAAGAACAAATAGTAAATGAAGAAAAAATATGAGATATAAAATTAAGCATAGAAACCAAAAATTGAGAAAAAAATGTAATCGATAAACATCGATCGTAAACTTACAATCACATAAAGAGTATAGAACTTGAGGTATTTGTCCATCTCTTACAATTATATCTATGATATATTCTATTTATATGGTTTGAACTATTATCTAATTAGAATCTAACAATTATTCTACGGTTTGTTATGTTTGAAAAGTTTATTATGTTTCATGCATAAGATAATGAGTTTGTTTGGTACCACGATTAAAGTGCGGTGAGATGATCCAATCGTGATTTTTTTAATGCACGCAAACATACAATCTTAATTGCGATGTGATAATCGTTAAAAAATTACGATATCATCACAGCTATTAAAACCAGCTGTGGCTTAATCGTTATTTTGGAAAAGACTCATTCATCCTTACTTCTATTAATTATAATATAATTATATTTATTATTATTATATATATAAGGATATATTAGTATTTTTACATAAATCACGATTATAATACTATAATTTTACCAAACATACTTAAAAATTCACGATCACCACACCTCACCACACCTCACCACGTCTCACCACATCTCACAACACCGTAATTTTAAAAAGCTAAACTAAACAAACCCAATGAAATAATCTATTCCATTAATTATTTTCAATTTCAAATTCAAGTCCAATCACACCTATATAAAGTAGATTATCAAAATTATCCAATAAATATCATTGATTGATTCACATCACCATTTCATCTAAAGTTTTCCATTGATCATGTCGACCGACCGAACCAAGTCTTTCGGACTAAGTGTGATTCCTCTCTTTGATTCAGTCAGCTATCGAACCCCCTTCCTAAAAAACAGTTCTAATTTTAATAAGGCTCTAAAAGTTCAAAGTTATTATGATTTTGGAATCATTGGTTTAGGAATGTCAATAAGGTGTTTATTGAGCGATTAAATCATTAACCGTTATCCATCATGCCAAACTTATTATGTCTCGTTCCCTAACCCCACCTTATCCCTTTCATTCCCCAATCTATTACTTGCATTCTCCCTCTTAATTCGGTAACCGTTAGGTTAATGTAACCATTGGTCAACAATTTTTAAATTTAAATAAAATATGAAAATGTTATTTTTTTGAAAAAAATGTTGCCACATAGTATCCAAACTTTGATAATTAGGCAAATTTACACTCCAAGAATTTTTGGCATTTGAAATCGCCAAAATTTGAATTTTTTTCCATTGTTCGTCTCAAAAGTTTATAAAAGTAGAAAAAATGGATAACATTCATAATTAATTCTCAAACTTTTAAAATGACAAAATATGTCCAAAGAATTTGCACATAATGATAAAATCAATCTCTAATTTGACAAAATTAATCTATATAATTTGTTAATCTGTTAATTAACAATGTAAATATCTTACCGCTTATTTTTCTTTTACCGGTTGCGCTTGCATTTTATCCATATCTACCAGGGGTGTCAGATGCAAAACTTGAAATACATGAATTCCGAAACTAATTTGAACATTTATTAGAATTACGGAAACTGATTGTGCTAATTTTTTTTTATTCCAATAGTCAAATTTGAAAACTTGACCAATTTTGGTACAACAATTGAATACTTATGATTGATTTTACCAAAAATAACAAAATATAAAGATATTTTTTGCCAATACAAAACTATGATAATAAACTTGTCAAATCATGAACCCTAAAACCTGAATCATAACCTGTCTTACAACGGTTTAAACCTAACTCACGTTCCCTATTGGTGGGTGAACAATCCAATATTTGGTGAATTGTGCTTCACCATTTTTTGTGCATCCACCATTTTTATGTGATTTGTCAAATAATATTAAATTTATTACATAAAATATTACTCTAAAAACATGAAGAATATAGTATTTTATTCATTTTTTGGGCAAGTGCAACAGATATACGGATATAGTATCTAAAAACTATTCTAATAAATTATATCTTATTAGTATCCTCAAACACTGTATCAGGGGTCGCCCCATATTTCTAGTATCGGTTTGAAAATATGAGAATAATAACACAAATCTTTTACCATGTTGCAATCTTATATGGGAAATAAAAACTAGATATTTACAAAAAAGATGATCAACAAGAAAATTGAAATAATAGGTTTACAATTTATAGAAAATAAACAAAATCTAAAAATAAAATTTTTCATAATGGATAAGCATATGTAACATTATGGATAATTAGTAGATAATTAGACGGGTAACATAATTTTATGAGTAACAATATGGATAATCATAAGGGTAATAAGCAGATATTATTAAAACGGTTACACACCCTATTGCAAAAAAACAAAAGAAGAAAGAAATTCTTATCAACAAATATAAAACGTGTTTTCTGTTTTAACGCTTCTATACAAGGCATGAATAAATTGTATATATATATATTGTAAGCTGTACAGATTTCTTGAGTTAGTGAATTCAGAAACTAATTCCCGTCTCTTTCTATATTTAATTCTCTGTCTACTGTGCCGACTCTCCCATCTTTCTTTCTTGAAGGGTTTGGTTTATCCCCATTCGACAAGCTGAGGCTCACATAATCCAACATGGTATCAGAGCACGACGATCCTAGTCAGAAGGTTGTGTTAAAGAATGACAATACGATCAAAGTTGACGATGTGAACTCTCCCTTCCACATTCATCTATCATCGATAATAATGAGCCCTATGCTTAATGGTACCAACTATGTTCTATGGCGTCGCTCGTTCATGTTAGCGCTCTCAATACGAAACAAAATGGGTTTCTTTGATGGCTCTATTAAGGAGCCTGGAATCAATAATCCCGAATACCCTAAATGGAAGCGCTGCAATGACCTCATCGTCTCCTGGCTACTCAAATCGATGGAGCAAAGCCTTGCGCAGACTGTGTTTTATATCCATTCAACCAAAAGAATATGGGAAACTGTGGAAAAACGTTTCTCTAGGCCAGATGACAACCAAGTATGTCACTTATCCTATGAGATTTGTGGAGTGAAACAAGGAGAACGCTCGGTATTTGATTATTACACAGAGCTTTCTGCTCTTTGTGAAGAACTGGGGAATTATCGACCTGATCCACACTGCCTATGTGGAAAATGCTCTTATGAATGTTTTGAGTATTTTGCTTCCCTACAACAAAAGGATAGGGTGTTCAAATTCCTAAATGGACTCAACGATTCCTTCTCAGCAAATCGATCACAGCTCATTGCTCAACGTCCCTTTCCCTCTTTGGATGAAACATACAACATTATTATGCTAGAAGAATCACAAAGAAAACCATATGCAACCACCCCTTCCGTGAACACTGATATCTCTGCCATGTATGGTAAAACGATAGATAAGAATGAATTGTTCTGTAACTATTGCAAGAAGAGAGGACACACAAAAGAACAGTGCTATAAGCTGGTTAGTTTTCCAGCAGATTACAAATCCAAGGGCAAGGAGAAATTGACCTATTACTCAAACCAGACTATCGCGGAACATGCTCCCATTTCCAGTATCCCTTCACTGGGACTCACTGCAGATCAGGTGAAACGCTTATTGTCTCTTTTGAATAATTCCAATCTACAGATAACTCAGTCCACAGGATCAGTCATGAACACCAAAGTTGCTAATATGTCTGATGCTTCTCAACCAAAGTAGAATGAAACATGACACTCTATGGGAGGTAAGCATTTCTCACTATCTGGGATTGTCAATACTCATATTTTGAGCATGTTTGGTAATATGAAAACAAGGTCATTGATAATTGATTAAGGAGCAACTGAATATATGTGTTGTGGCAAATTATTTTTTACTAGCATGAGACAGGGACCTAATATGGTTATTAAATTACCTACGGGTGCCGAAGTGGGCATATCTTGGATTGGGACAGTCAATATATGCGATGACCTGATATTAACATATGTTTTATATGTTCCTTGCTTTCAGTACAACCTCTTGTCTGTCTCTAAACTCGCAGGCATTTCCAACCTTTGCTTCATAATGAATAATGACTATTGTTGGATACATGCCCTCAATCCATGGAGGATGATTGGTACGGCTGAACGAAAGAATGGTTTATACATTTTGAGCATGGATAATTCCGTTTTGAGAAAACAATTTCATGGTTTTGTCTCTTCTAACCAAAATGTTTTGGATTATATTGCTTTGAGTATTGGTGTTTCGAAAAGAGATTTATGGCACTTGCGGTTAGGTCACCCTTCTGATATGACATTAACTTGTATTCGTGATTTTTCATCTGTTATATCTTCGAATGAGCCTTGTGAATCTTGCCATAAAGCTAAACAGAAAAGAAAACATTTTCCGGATCATTTAAAGAACTCTGTTAAGCCTTTTTCTCTAGTTCACTTGGACACATGAGGACCATATGAAGTTGAGGCTATTGGGGGATACAAATATTTTATATGCTTTGTGGATGACTTTACAAGGACCACTTGGACATATTTAATGAAATCAAAGAGTGAGCATTGCACCATTATACCAGAATTTTGCAGAATGGTGGAGCGACAGTATGGAGACAAAGTACAAATCCTTAGGATTGATTATGCTCCTGAATTTAAGTTAAGTAAGTTCTATTCATCTCAGGGAATAATCCATCAGACTTCTTGCGTGGAAACAACCACAACAAAATGCAGTGGCCGAGAGAAAACTCCAGCACCTCGTTGTCATGGCTAGATCTCTCTTGTTCCAATCAAAACTTCCTACAAACTTCTGGGGGTATGCCATCCTTACCTCTGCTTTTCTAATTAACAGATTATCATCTTGAGTTTTGAATTTTGTTTCTCCATTTGAGCTACTTTATGGTCGTCCCCCTTACTACCAACATCTCAAGGTCTTTGGTTGCCTTTGTTTTGCCTCCACCTTGAAATCACATCGCAAAAAATTTGACCCTCGCTCCCGAAAATGTGTATTTATTGGTTACCTAATGAATGTGAAGGGATATCGTCTTTTTTACCTTACCACTTCACAAATTTTCTTCTCCTGGGATATCATTTTTTATGAAACTGACTTCCCTTTTACTAATTTACATCATCAATGTGAGTATGATTTTGCCCCTATCCCACTGCATGTTCTTGCTTTAGCCCCTGCTACTCCCATACCTTTACTTAATCATGATTGCTCCTCTCAAATACCCACTCCACACACCCCTGCTTCCGCTGCCACTGGAATCCCTCTACCCATACTTCACTCCAATTCCCCACTTGAAAGAAATCCCTCTATACCTCTTCATAGGGGGACTCGAACCCGGCAACCCCCAGCCTACTTACATGATTATGACTGCAACTTTGCTACCCAAAACACTCCTTATCCCATTAATAAATTCATCTCCTCCAATCACCTATCTGCACCATTTCGAGCCTTTGTTGCTTCCCTTGACATGATAACAGAATCTACCAATTTCCTGGAAGCCAACACTCACCCTCCCTGGAGAGAAGCCATGACAACAGAGTTATCTGCAATACAACAAAATCACACATGGGATCTTGTTTATGTGCCTACTTCTCAACATACATTTGCATGTAAGTGGGTCTATAAAATCAAGTTGCAAGTTGATGGATCTGTTGAACGTTACAAAGCTTGGTTAGTTGCCAAAGGATTTAGTCAAGTGGAGGGTTTTGACTTCCATGATACATTCAGCCATGTTATGAAGCACACCACGGTACACCTATTTTTTACATTGGCTGCTAAACTTGGCTGGTCTTTACATCAACTCGATATCAATAACACATTCTTAAATGGGGACCTTGATGAAGATATTTACATGCAATTACCACCAGGTCTGCCTCTTGAGGGAGGGTATTATGCTACTCCAAGAGGTCAGAAACTTGTTTGTAAATTGAAGAAGGCCCTATACGGCTTAAAACAGGCCTTGAGACAATGGAACACTAAGTTCACTACTGTCATTATTTCCTTTGGATTCATCCAGTCCCCATATGATCATTCTTTATTCATCAAGCAAGGATTAAAATCTGGAGATTTCACTGCTTTACTCATTTACGTAGATGACATCATAATTGGAAGTGCATCATCTGATAACATTAACAGTGTCATCAGTTTTTTGAGTTCTTGCTTTGCTCTAAAAAGCCTTGGTGCTCCTGTGTATTTTTTAGGAGTTGAAGTGGCCAGATCACATGATGGAATCGCACTATGCCAAAGGAAATATACTTTGGAACTACTTAATAGTTATGGTTTATTGGGAGCTAAGCCTGTTGGAACCTCAATTCAGCAAAACCACAAGTTAACACGCAACAGTGGAAATGCATTACCAGATGCTACCTATTATAGAAGATTGGTTGGCAAATTAATATACCTCACGTTTACTAGGCCTAATCTAACTTATGCAGTCCACATTCTATCACAATTCATGGATGCACCAACTAATGTTCATCTGCAAGCCGCTTTCCAAGTGCTGAAATACCTCAAGCAATCACCTGGTCAGGGTATCCTCCTTACATCTAATTCAAATCTCAATCTTATTGGATATTGTGATAGCGATTGGAGTAGCTGCCTTAACACAAGCAGGTCATTTTCTGGACAATGTATTTTTCTAGGAGGAAGTCCTATAAGCTGGAGGTCCAAAAGACTGTCCGTTATAGCGAGAAGTTCGACAGAGGCTGAATTTAGATCATTGGCTTCGCTCACATGTGAGCTCATGTGGATAAAAGACTTATTAGAAGATCTTCACATTAAGATCGACACTCCTATGACATTTTGTGATAATATGTCGACAATTCAGCTTGCTCATAACCCGATTTTGCATGATAGAACGAAACATTTTGCAAGGGATTGCCACTTCGTTAGAGAAAAGGAGAGAGAATGAATATTCAACATCATTTACATCGCCACTAAGGAACAGTTAGCAGACATATTCACGAAATGACTTCCTAAACCACAATTTGAATATCTACTGTCCAATATGAGCATGAAGGACATACACGCACATCTTGAGGGGGAGTATTGGAAAAGAACAAAAGCAGAAAAAAATTCTTATCAACAAATATAAAACGTGTTTTCTGCTTTAACGCCTCTATACAAGGCATGAATAAATTGTATATATATATATTGTAAGCTGTACAGATTTCTTGAGTTAGTGAATTCAGAAACTAATTCCCATCTCTTTCTATATTTAATTCTATGTCTAATGTGTCGACTCTCCCCTCTTTCTTTGTTGAAGGGTTTGGTTTATCCCCATTCGACAAGCTGAGGCTCACATAATCCAATACACCCCCATTTAAAACAAATAGTTAGTTTTAAACATGCTATTCCCTACCACTCATTTAGTTATCTAAATTCATCAAAACATGGTGATTATATCCACCGGGTATTGGATAAAGGAGATTTTCATCCCTATTTAAATTGAGTGAATATTTGTTATTTTTAATTGGCTTTAGTTTGGTCAATGCAATTTTTTTAATCCACTCACATTTGACCAAAATGACTACTTTTAGCTAAAACTAGCGAGTTATTTTTTAAAACCCTCTCCTTTAGTTTTGAGTGAGCTGCTATTTTTATTTTAGTAAATTTATTTTGAATACTATCTCATTGCAAGGTAAAGATTTTACTTAATTTCTTTTATGTATGTATATGTGTTGAATATTATATCCAATATTATTTATTTACAATTTTTAATCCAAGTATTTGTTATTTTAATAAAATACTTGTCTTAATTATTGTATTATATCATGGAAAGAAGTTAGGGTGTGTCATTCAACTCCCATTCAACATAAGATGAGATACAATAGTCAAAATGTTGGAATCAAAGAAGATTATGATCGATATGCAGAGAGATTTTATGATAGAATGATAAAACGAAAAATTACAGAGAACAAGATATTTGTAAATTTGTTGAAATGATTAAAACTATTTCTGATATCATATTAAAAAGTATTACACCACATATATAGAGATAAACTTTATTTAAAATAATAACTGAAAACATGAATTTATGATCAGATCTTGACTGTGCCTTTGATCTAATCATCCGGAGATTTGTTTCTGTTGACTATACTGTTTCATCCAACGACTAA
The DNA here is from genome assembly GCA_009725065.1 of Utricularia reniformis. Lineage (NCBI taxonomy): Eukaryota > Viridiplantae > Streptophyta > Magnoliopsida > Lamiales > Lentibulariaceae > Utricularia > Utricularia reniformis. The sequence goes on from RWGZ01001034.1 coordinate 119,847, forward strand.
TTCACTATTTTCAAATTTGGTGATTACTTCATTTACAACAAAACAAACCTTGAAAGACACATCTAGATATATAAAGATTGTGGGAAGGCTAATATATATCACATTCACAAGAGATGATTACATACTCCATTCATATTTTATCTCAATTTATAAACAAACCGATTGATACACACTTACCAACAACGTTTAGAGTTTTGGATAGAGTACATGGCGTGACACGAGCAAATTCATATCGGGAAACTGTGTACCCCTAGGAGGAAGGTCTATCAATTGGAGATCCAACAGATAGAGTGTGGTAGCTAGAAGAATTTGGATCCCTCGTTGATAGGAGATCTACCGGCCAATTTTGATGTTATGCTAAAGGAGCTAACATATTTTGTTTTAACCATGTTTCATTAATCTAACATTGAACTTATATGTAAATATTATGTGTTGAAAATTGTCTAATTTATAAATCTATTTAAAGTAATCAAATTAATTATACTTAAACTATCTAATATTTATGACATTTATTGTGTAGATATTATTAATATTATACTTCTATTATAAACTAAACTATAAAATTCTAATTTCCGTAGAATATAAATACTTTATGGTTTCGTCAACAAGGAGGGCCAAGTTTCAAGTGTTCTAAATGAATGTGTGAACCAATGTTTCAACGGTTCGATTCAAATTGATTCGGATAGGTCTCAAATTGATTTGAACAATTTTTTTATTTTTTATGTTTTTAAATATTTGAAATATGTAAATTATATTTGAATTCGTTTATTCAATTTTTTTCATAATAACAAACTAATAATATTAATAAAAGTGAAAGAGGCCAGGGAAGTATACAATTTTTTTGAATTTTTTATTTTTCTAGGCCAATAGTGAAAAAACCAACTTTTCTGCGATTACATGGTTTATTCGTCAAACAGTTTTGTTTGAATTATTTTTAAGAACATTTCATTATGAATGATAGCTGTATAGCTGATCCTACTCTTTTTCATACATAAAATGAAATTAAACTTAAGTAAGAAAATTATGAATGATAGCTGTATAGCTAGTTCTAACTCCTTCAATAACTAGCACCAGCTTGATGTGAACCTTTGGGAGTAATTTAATATAATTTAGTTAATTATACCATGATATTTCATTATGATATATTAAATCAATTTCAAAGGATACTGATTTTTTTGACATTTGACTCTAGCAAAATATTTAACTTATTCCATTGATTAATAATATATTATTTTTATTTTATTAATTTACTTATTCAATCATATTTCTTATTGATTTGTTATAATAATATTTTTGTAATAATATTTATATTTTTAATGATATTATTATTAAATTGTATATTAATAAATTAAAATAATAAACAAATTAATTTGAAATTAATAAAATAACCTGGGGAGAGAGAATTTCTCTTTGGTTATACCATACAGCCATTGTCTTGTCGTATATAATAATAAATCTAACAATTTGTATTGGATTAGAAAAACTTCGGCATCTTTTTGGGCTACCGATACATTTGGGCCGAGCCAGCCTACGGAATTATCGGCATATGATTTAGTTCAATTCCCCTGCCCCCAAAAGCAAATTTAGCCAAACAAAAATTATATGAATTTCATTTCCATTACCCACTTTAAGCCAAGAAAATTGAAAATTATAATTTATATCAATGTACTGTGGCGTTTTACGTGTTCTTAACAGGAGAGGAAATGAAAGGTGTGCTGTACGGTTTATTGGTGTGGAACTGTTGGTGAAATCAAGCAGGGTTACAGCCGCCGGCCGACCACGATAATTTTTCTTGATTCCCCGAACAAAACTTGCTATTAACTGTTTTCTTGAAATAAAGGACTTGATGAACGGAGAATGTCTGGTGGTGGGATAAGCAAAGGCTCTGGCGCTTCTTCCAAGAACACTCTTCCTCCACAAGAGCTGCTCGACGATCTTTGCAGGTAACAAATTTTAGTACGGGGCCATGGTTCACTTCGCTATTTAGCTTTCGATTGCCTGATACGTGTTACTTTTCAGTTATTGGGGATGTTCGATTCCTGTTAATTTCTCTAATTTATTATTTGATAAATTTCTCTCGATGAGTTTGGACTAGATATTTGATAACCGAAGGACTCACTGAAATTGTGCCTTTGTTCATTTATAAGCAAAGAACCTGAAGTACATGATGCAAATTTCTGCTTTTGCTGTGTTATCTGAAGATTTTATCGATGCTTTATTTGATTTTATTTTTTTTCTTAGTGTGTAATCACTACCGAATGATATGTCTACTTAACTTTTATGGTATTTTTTTCTGCAGTCGGTTTGTTCTGAATGTGCCTACGGAAGACAAGCAGTCGTTTGAGAGGATCTTATTTCTTGTTGAATATGCATATTGGTTTTATGAAGATAACTCTGTTGAAAACGATCCATCGTTGAAGTCATTGACTCTAAAAGAATTTACTTCACTATGTATCCTTCAGTATTGGTTTTTTTGTCCATGAGTTTGTGTCCTTTGTCCATTTTAGAAGTTTCTGAATGGTCATGCTTCCGTAAGGTGTTGTCTTAAAAGTGAACTATGATGTACATAGGTTCTGTATTCATCATCTAATGGAAAAATATATGTCTTTAGTTGTTTAACACAAAGTTCATATGATGTTAGATTCCAGTTTCCCTTAACCTGTTTCAGTGTTTAACAACTGTGATGTTTTAAAGCCATATGTTGCTCATATAGATAACATCTTTAAGGACTTCACTTCCTATAAGGTTCGAGTGCCAGTAACTGGAGCCATTATACTTGATGAAACTTATGAAAGAGTGAGTTTCCTAGACACATGGCTACTGCAAGACTTTTTTCCAGAAAAAATATATTTTGGTAATTACAGAGAACATTATTTGAGTTAGTAAAACATCGTCCACAGTGCTTGCTTGTTAAGGGATGGAAAGGGACAAGTTGGAGCTTTCCACGGGGAAAAAAGAGCAAAGATGAGGAGGATTACAGATGTGCTATTAGAGAAGTACATGCACATTTTTCTTTATACTGTTCACGGAACCTATTATGAAATTCCTTTGTTTTGCATCACTGCTAACTACATTATCCTGCCATACAGGTACTGGAAGAAACAGGTTTTGATGTTTCCAAAGTTATTGACAAAGAAGTCTACATTGAGATGATTTTTGGGCAGCAGAGGGTGAGATTGTACATTGTCGGTGGAGTGAAAGATGACGTTTCTTTTGCCCCTCTTACAAAAAAGGAGATAAGTGTGCGTCATTTTTATGAAGTAGATTTGTGCTTTATCAGTAGCAGCTGCTAGATAGCCACTGCTTCCTTTTGGATTTTTCTTACCGCAGCCCTTGGTCCTCTTTTTATCTTGGACAAGCGGAATCAGAAATGTGAATAGACAGGAAAATTACATTGGTTTTTTGGGGCACATCTCTGTCTCTATTCTTCAGGAAATTGCTTGGCATCGGCTTGATGAACTTCAATCTGCTCATGATGATGTCATATCTCGTGGGGTGACTGGCCTAAAGCTTTATATGGTTGCTCCATTCTTAACGTGAGTATGAGTTCCACCTATTTTCCATAGAAATCATGTCGCCAGTTTTCAAGGGTTTATGAGTGCTTTGTAGCTCCCTGAAGGCTTGGATATCCGTGCATCCTCCTCCGATCGCAACTAGACCAGATAGACCTCTGAAAGGTTATATCTTTTCTTTCTGTTGATGTCAATGCAGATAATGTTTGCAGCAGTTCCATATTACTTGTGTTCGTTAATCCATAAGAAACAATCATTCATATCTTATTTGTTTGTCCTCAACTTGCAGGATTCACTGTTTGGAAGGCAAAAAATAATTCTTCGGGTAGCAGCTTGACCATTGCTGAGAGCAGCCAGTCAAGTAAAACAGTGGCTGAAACAAGTGTTGCTAACATGGTGCCTGGAAGGAGCTTCAGAAACTTCCAATTCGATAGGGGCCCTATCATGCAAGCTCTGGATGCTGCCTTCTCATCTCAAATAGACAAATGAAGTAACTGAAAACAATTGTGAACTTGCTACGACCTTTATGAAGGGCAGTATATTGTGTCTTAATTCCGTGCTAAGAGGTAATGTTGATTAGGTTTGAAAGCTGCAACACGTTGGATTTGGGTACTGTTTCCTGTCCTTACGTTTAATTTGTTCCAATTTATATATTTTAAAAAATCATAGCAATTTTCGGAGGTAGGGGTTGATGCAGATCGAAATACCTGTTGATTGGTCAGTATCATTAATGTTGCATTTTGGGGTTACCCTAGTTGATCTGGCAATACAAAGGGGGCCTCAGTGCATGAAATGCCTTCATAAGGGCGCCCTATATCGCAAAAGTATCAGCCAACCTTCGTGGCAAGCAGACTCTAAAGATACAAAACCATCACCCTGCATTAGTCATTTAAAAGACGCTATGGCGTTCGCGATATTACAAAAAAACACTACCATCAATCTAATCTTCTAAGCCTCCAATGTCTATCGACCTTATCTCTTTTACAATTTTACTGGCTTCAGAGCGCACATTCAAACAAGGCAGTGGTCCATCAACCTCGCGAGCCGGGGAAACCACTGCAACTGTGGGGGCCTCTGCTAAGGGTAACTCATGTTGGTCTGCTGAACCTTGAGAACTTGACTCAGAATAAACAGTCGACGATTTAAGACCTTCGAAAAAAAGAAGCTTGGAAGTTGGTGGTTCCCGAAGATTAGCTGTCATGGGTCTGTGAATTCTCTGATCCGAATGCACCTTGGATACCTCTTCCTTACAAGGAGCAGAAAAAACAGAAACGGATTGCGCAACACCAACAGGAGGAGGCCTGATAACTAGTGATGGCCGAGAAGGTGGTGGCGGGGCAGAGAAAACAGGTATTGCATTTCTTATTGTCACTGGTGGAGCAAGCCTGTTGAATGACCTGCACTGCCACGCGGGAATATATGGTGCTGAACCAGAAGCTGGGGCCATTAGGGAAGGCTTGAGGTCGCCTAATAGTCCCAGATCACCCTCATTCTGAAATGGACCAACACCCTTGGTATGAGTAGCCTTCATAATAGTATGAATTGCAGGAACCCTTCCGGATACAGCAACAGCACTCTGCCCTTGAACTGCTGGGCATATCAACGGAAGAATTTTTGATGTTGCTGGAGATGGCTGTGCACTTGTTGGTCTTGGATTTAACGCCGGAAACACGATAGGGAATTGTAATTTGGCCGATCTTGCTGTTATTAGGTACTTGTGGAAAGCACGGGCGACAACTGCATGCTCTTGTTCATCCTTGTATATCTTTTCATGTGGAGTCACAGATCCTTGTAGTACTAAAGAACAGAAAGAATAGACATGTCAAGTAATACGTTATTTCCCATGCAGATATACACACAGAAGGGTGGGCTAAGGTGAATAAGCATGCCAATTAAAACTTGTTATCCACGTATTAACATAAGCTACTTTCCCAGTGATAAAAAGAGATAAGCCACTTTCAGGTCATTTTTAGTCCAATCCAATAACTATAAATCTAGCTAAATAAACTCTTATGTTTGAACCGTGATTGTTGCAAGATTAAACATACTACATTAAATCACTAACCATATTGGGCTCAGATAATCAAGTTCACTTACATGATTTAAGTGACAACCAAGCTGCCATGGCCGCATTCTTCTCTGCTTGTTTTTTGTTTTTGGCTGACTCACCAGTAAATACAACGCCAGCCAAATCAACAGTGCAGGTGAAAACGGGAAGATGCCCTAAACCAGTTCTGAAAGTAGCATAAGCAGGAAGAGATGCTCCCACTCTTTGTGAGACCTCCTGCAAGAGATTCTTATATACACCTGTCTCATCCTGCACAATGGTTCAGCACAACAGCTGTATCAGGTGCAATTGCATATATCCTATGTGTATGTACTTCCATCATTCAGCCTTAATTTTACAATCACTAAAGTAGCTTGCATGGATCAGGGCAAGTTTATTCAATCCTAATAGTAAAGGGGTGATGACTCGTTAATGTTTCATGTAGCATACCAAAGAAATTAAAGCAATCTCTTTAAAAAACGATAAATAAAACATACACGAAAGATAAACAAAAAAGTGCTGAACTAATTGCAGCACCACCATGCCAGCAAATAAATCAAGTTCAGAATCATGAAAAACCAATTCTGAACAATCAAAGCTAAGATACTGACCGCGCTACTTGAGCAAGTACACTGTGAATCGTTAATATTATGATGCCCTTTTCTACACCAAGTATGTTATTCAATTATCCAGGCTAAGAGAACTCACATATTATTACCAACAAAATTACTTAGAAATGCAGCAAATGAAAACAAATCACCCAGGAAAACTCTCACGCGATTGGACATTGTAATAGAAGCATAGGGCAAGAAGACGGTAAATCATTCATGCGTAATGATCCCATGTCAAAAAGGTAACACATATGCTGAAAAGGCATATATCTACCAATATTCGTGAGGCAAGCGAATTAGAAGGCCCCCGGCGAGCGAGATCATTCAGCGCTACAGCGGCTGCGGAGTGCTCGGCTTGGCGGAGCGTGGAGCAGTAAGTGAGACTCTCAAACGTCTCGCCGTTGAAAATAACGGCAGCCTTAAATCGCGGGGCGTGATCTGGACCTTCCCTGATGCAAGTGTAGGACGGCAAGTTGAAGCAGCTCCGCTGCGCTAGCTCTTGTAGTTGATTCTTGTACATGTCGACAGCAACAAATCTGAAAAATCTGAATTTGAGCTAACGAAAGCAGATATGGGGAATCATGGAGCGATGCAGCCCTAGCCCGATTTGTGGAGAATGCAGTGCAGCAGATCGTCGGGTCCAATTAAGGTCAGATAATGTTGCACAAATGAGTCCAGGTTGTAGATTAGGGTTGGGGTTGCAATGCCGGGAGGTGCAAGGATAGAGAGGAGGAATAGAGTAATAAAACGACGTCACAGGGAGGGACGAGGAGGAGTTTTTTTAAGAGGGTAGCGGTGTCATATACTTAAAAAAATATATATGTTATTAATATTTAAAATTTTATGATGGCATAACATTGACATATTTTCTCTCACAAAAATAACAGTGATGGATAGGTAGGAGCCAACCTAGAAACCGAGTTCTTGATTTATTTTTATTTAAATAATATAAGACAATAAAGGCGATATAGATCTATAGCAAAATTAGAAAAGATAACTGGACAAAATAGATTTATACCTTCTGAGACCTCAAACACATTCAAAAATGTGAAAATGAAGAGATTATTCTCCACTGATACGCAACAGATAATGAAGAACAAAGAACCAAAGTTCTATTGTCTTCAACTCTAATGGAAAATGGGAAGAACAATAAAAAATGTGAATCAAAGAATCAGATTCTGGTTTGAATCAATGGGTATGATTTATCTCAAGACACCATATGAACAATACAATACAACAAAATATCGTTTTACTGTATTTATGTTTACTGTAGTAAAAAACCCACAAGAAGCATAACCACAATAAAAGTATGTATATTCAATAAAGTAAATCCATTAAACAATATACCTTATTTTTAAATCTCAGATAGCGAATTGAGGGAATCAATCAGTGTTGTAAATTTCTGATATACCGGTCCAATATACGGGAAATTTCAGGCGTACCGGTTTCGGTCGGTATTTTGACAAAATACCGGATAGTACGGGTTATTTCCGGGTCGGGTTTGATTTTAAAAAAATAAAAATGAATATTTTATAATTTAATTTATTTTAATATTCCGATACGGATCCGGTACATATCCGGTATACCCGATACAAATCCGGTATACCGATCCAATGAGCTTGTCCGGTATACCGGCCGGTACCGAATTTTAAAACATTGGAATGAATAGGCCTCTGTTCGACTGGTTCTAGAATCGTGGCTTAACTTTTCTTTCATTGATTACAGGCTGTGCAAATATTTAATATATAGAAATATATTATATTTAATATAGAAATATAGCTCGGTTTCTATAATTATAGAAATCGATATATATTATCAAATTTTAATAAAAAATATAGCTCGGGTTCTATGTTACAGAAACCGAGCTCCTTTTGTCAGAAAAGTCTCATCACCCGTCCATCACTACTATATACATGATATAAAATTTGTAAGTGATAAATTGTGCTGTCTGACACTATGACTGTACAATTTTACCCGACGAGGAGAGTGAGATGGACACAACGAGAGAGGAATAAAACCAAAACTCTATGGAAATTAAATTATTAATTAATGATATTGCTTTATATGAGTTCTATTTTCATTATCTATACATATATCCAATGGTATCAAGTTTTTATTTTTTATATATTAAAAAATATATTAAATTATTTTTAGGGTGGGACATGAACAAAAACCGAATCTAACCCTAAAATCCAAAACCAACCCAATATTTGGGATTAAGTTGATCAAATTATACAAACTTTGGTGATTCAAATAGTGAATGTAAAATATGAAATCTACAAACAATATTAAACTGCCTTAGGGATTAAATAATCAAAATAACGAAACTTAGATGACGAAAAATGACTATTTTTTGGTGGGATATGTTAATTGTCAAAATTTAAAACTTTAGTAACCAATTACGATATATACATTAAATTTTAATAATTGATTTTGTCAAAAAAATATTTTGTATTTTTTGTTTTCAGCATACTTAGCACAATTTTGAGTCGTACTATGAAATTACGGGGACCAAATATGCATATGTACCATTAATATTTAATTCATATCTAGACTACAAAAAATAATCGAATCAATTATATCCAACACAGAAGACGTGATATTATAATATCTTATGTATTTTTAATTATATTTCATAATTCGAAATTAGGTTGAGATTTATTATTATTGTTATTTGATAAAAACAAAAAATAATAAACAATCAAACCAAGATTTGAGTAATATTTAATTTTCATTTTTATGTAAAATATTCGATTGTATAAAAATATTTTTTAAAAAAAAAATCAAAGATGGCACATGCATTGTCTCCCGCACTTAATCGAATTCGTCATTATACAATGTTTGATTAAATATCTTTTAATACTATGATTGAAATTGATAAATTATACAAACTTTAATGATTAAATTAGCCAAGTCATACAAACTTTTGGGAGTTAATTAACCAATATGATGACTACTAAAATATCAAACTATCCTTATTGACTAAATTTTACAAAATAATGAAACTTCATAGTTTCAAGATTGACTATTTTTTGGTTGAGATATCAATGACAAGTTGGAAATTTTGAGAATCAATTAGATCACACATATTAAATTTTGGGGAACAAATTTATCAAAATTACAAAGTATGATGATATATTTGGAGAAAATGGCGGCATTGATCCTCGTAGTTTGATGGTTGTAGCAAATTTAGTCACCGGAGTTTATATTTGACGTTTTCAGTCTCCGTAGTTTTTTACATTTGGCAAAATTGGTTATTAAAGTTCATATTTAATCATCTAAATTAAATCGAATAAAACATGCTCCCCTTAGTTTATACACATTGACAAAATTGGTCCCCGTAATTTTGAGAAATTGGCAAAATAGGTCTTTTGAAACCCTAACACCGTAATTTTCAATCGTTAGCTCTTATTTTCTTCTTCTCATATTCACCGTTGCCACTATTCCGCCGAAGTTACGCATATTCATCTTCGCTTCTCTTCCGTTGCCACTGCTCCACCGAAAGTCCTCATTGTTTTGTCTTTGTCTTTTCGTTTTCTTATTGGTGTCGCTTGTTATCAAAGTTGAATGACTTCATTTGCACAAATTACAAACATCGGGGACCAAAATTTGCCACATACATACAATATTGAGAATCAATTTTGTCAAATGTTAGAAAGTATGAGTATTAATTTTACCACACATAAAGTTAAAGGACTTAATTTGCTACAATTGCTAAAGTAGAAGGATCAAAATTGTAAAAATAGAAAACTAATAGAATCAAATTTGCGCATCCCATTTATATTTGACTTTAATATATTACAATTATCATTATTTTGAAGCTTTAAAATCAAATTATAAATCAACATGGCCCAATTTTGGTCCAGGGGTAATACTCAGATAGCCAATCTCATGGTTTGAAACCGACGATATGATAGTGAACCCGTTGCTAACACTGATTCGATCCGCTCCGAAAAATTGTCTCATTTTATAACCGGATCACATCAGCAAAAAAAACAGTTTGATCCAGATCTAAATGCTTAAAACCAATCAAAACCAGTTCGATTAACTAGAATTATGCATATTGGGCCACAATTTTAGCCTAGTATATTTTGTCTAATATTTAAATAAATAGGGGAAACCAATATTATTAACTTATTTACAATTAAGTTACTTAAGAATTATGGTTTTAAATTTATTTTATTATTAAATAATATATTAATATTGTAAATATATATAATTTTTTAAAATCAATTTGAACGGATCCAACTATACCAATAAAAAAGATTTCAGATAGATTCATCTAACCTTTTAAAAAACTATGGTCTAATTAATATGGTGCCAAAGAAATTATAAGGTGGGATGGAGTGCATGGGAAGTTGGTGTGGAGAATTTAATGGCTGGGCTGGGACAAGAATTTATCATTAGATCATATATGTATATATCAAATCTAACTCTCAACACATAATCAGTTCACTCATACATATCATTTTATTTCTCATCTACATCTCTTTTTTCATTCTCTTTCATCCACATTATTATAAATAAAATTAATTACATATATTTCAGTTATATTTCTCGAATTAAATATTTAATTTATATCATAAATATATATTCAAAACATTAAAATTAATTATATTATAATAAATATTATATTAAAATACAATTTATGTTATAATATAAATATAATTAATATTCAAGATTATCCAAATTAGACTGATTAATTAAGTATTAAATGTTATGTAATTTTTTATTTGATCAAATTTAATTGTTTAATCATATTTTTTTCTATTATTTTAATAATAATTTTTGTATTAAAATTATTAAATTAGATTTAGAAAACATTTTTTATTAAATAATTAAAATATAAATTATATATAAAAAATTAAATAAAAGCATGAGAAGAGGGAAAATTCTCTCTATACGCTCTTGGCCATGCCCATGTAGCAATCAATTTATCATGGATGTTAGAATGGGATCTGAGGTCCTATTTCCATAGGGTCTCGCACAATTGCTGATGATCTTAGCCTCGAAATGAGTTATTCTCCTATTTTATTTTGTAATTCCCCAAGTCAAGTTTTACTCGGTAGGTCAGGTGTTTGCCTTTTATGTTGGAATTTGATCTGTGATAAATTTTATCATTATTATATTTTACTCCAAACATTGAGAAATAAAAATACTAACTTTTATAGCGGTTTCTGGGTGTAGTTATTTTCAATTTGATAGCAATTGATTTATAATAAATATTTTAAACCAAAGGCAGTCCTGGGAAGATTGTTATCAGAAAAAGTTAGTATTATCATTTTTGAATTATGTTTGAGAAAATAATATGAAAGCTGAGAAAATACTCTTTTTTGCCACTTTTCGAGATAATATATCTCAAATGACAATTTTTAGACCATTTGAGATAGTCTATCTCAAATCTACATAGGGAAAATCAATTTTAAAAAATTACAAATTAACTTCACAACTTTACATAATAGATTACAAATATATAAAATTTTTACAATTAAATAGAATTTTGATAAATAAATAACGATTCCATTTTGATAATACTTAAAATTTACTCGAAAATTAAATTATACACTAATAATAACAATTATATTATTAAAATCACCTATATTAACAAACCATTACATCTAATTTATCAAATCAAATACGTATAGTTTTTTCTACTACATAAAAATTGACAATATAAATAAAATGAATATGTTAATCACAATCAAATATTCAAACCATTATACCATAAAATAAGATACAAAAGTAATGGACAATATTAGGAATTTATCGTGTATTGTCTCCATATTTTAAACGTTTCTATAGTTTGTATTAGATTCATAACCTTGAAAATATGTTATGATTATATATCAAAACTTTGAAAATTTTCAAAATAACACATAAATTATCAAAACCACTTATACAAAAAAAGACGAAAACCGTTACTATTATCAAAACTTTGAAATCTATTATGTAAAGTTGTAGAATTATTTGAATTGTTTTTAAATTGATTTTCCTTATGTAGATTCAAGATAAGCTATCTCAAATGATTCAAAAATTGCCATTTGAGATAGACTATCTCGAACAATGGCAAAAAACAATCTTGGTTTAAAATTGGTAATATATATGGGGTTTCTCCAAAGAAGCTAGTATGATCTTTGCATAAGGGATGCTTTAGAAAATGCGAATTTCACCAAAACATGTGTATGGAATCATGCTTGTGGTTGGCGATTAGATCGAATTTGTCCTCTCGTATTAGCTTAGTGCCATCTTTATTATACTTATTCTTTCTTTATATAAAGTAAACTCACAGCACACATGAACATAGAAGATTCTTTAGTTCTTAATTTGCTTCTGGTTAAAGCTCCCCTGAGGATCGGATCCCATTTCATGGACAAATTTGCATTACATTGCCTTGTTCCAAATATTATAAGCATAAAGTGATCAATCACAACACACGGTGATAACTGACTGACCATGTATAGATTGAGCAACACAGTGATAGGATTTCTGAATCTGTTCACTCTCTTAGCCTCCATCCCGATAATTGGGACAGGGTTGTGGATGACAAGAAGCAACACCAGTTGCGAAAGCTTTCTCCAGATGCCGCTGTTGGTGTTGGGATTCATGATTTTGATCATTTCACTTGCGGGATTTGTGGGTGCCTGTTTCCACGTTGTATGCTTACTGTGGATCTACTTGGTTATCATGCTGCTGCTGATAGGATCCCTGATAGTGCTGACAGTTTTTGGGTTCGTAGTTACAAGCCCCGGAGGAGGAGTTGACGTTCCAGGAAGAGTGTACAAAGAGTATAATTTGGATGATTATTCACCATGGTTGAGGAAGAAGATGTTAGATCCTCGGAAGTGGGAGGCTATCAAAAGCTGTATTATGGGCTCCAAGACTTGCGCCAGAATTACGTCTTGGACACCGTACGATTATTTGACCAGAAACATGTCCCCTATTCAGGTTTGCTTGATTTTTTTAATAGAAGATGGTCATATTGAATTCATTTTTTGATTTGCAAACTGTTGCAGTCGAGCTGCTGCAAACCACCAACGTCATGCAACTATGCCGAGGAGGTGCAAGCTCAGGATACTGACTGCTACACGTGGAACAACATGGGGTTAGTGCTCTGTTACGAGTGCGACTCATGCAAAGCAGGGGTGCTGGAGATCTTGCGGAGGGACTGGCACAAGTTATCATTGCTGAACATCGTCATGGTTATTGTCCTCATCGGAATATACTCTATCGGATGCTGCGCCTTGAGGAACGCCAGGAGGGCCGAATCCGACTTCCCCCACGGCATCAATCGTATGTCCAAAATCAGGCCGAGATGGGATTTTCACTGGTAAAACTTACGTTCACTTTCCGTCATGTCACTACATTTTATATTTACTTTTTGTTCAACTTCAAAGTTCAAACAACACGGCTAATCGGTTGGTTTATTGATGGTAGGTGGAGATGGATGGAGGACAGAAGGAACTGGATTTACTAGCCTCTATTAAACACAATCCTTATCATTGCTCATTCTGTCCTGTCGTTTGATGTGTTGAAGTTTCAACTTTAATTAAAATAAATTAAATAAAATAAAGTTTAGATAATGAAATAATATAGTTGTTAGAAGATAAAGTTGAGTTCATTATAATAGTTAATAGTTAAGATGAGAGATGAATATGATATGATACAAGAAAAGTTCATTCTATTCATTCTCCGCCTTGATTTGAAGTTTTCATCTTATTGTTGTTTTAAGAAGATTTTTAAACAACATCCTCCAACAAAGTGTTATCGAACTATATATTTCTTGGTACGATGTCGAATGGTGGTAATCTTACGAAAGACACTTACGATTATTGGTGTCTTCGTATGAAAGCGATTTTTTGTGCATGTTGGGACGTTGTGAATGAATGATTTGTTGCTACCGACACAAGATCACAAACAAAGGATAATAAAGTTTTGTCTTTAATTTATCAAGCACTTCATGAAAAGTTGTTCGAGAAAGTAGCTACGGCGAAAACTTCAAAGGAAGCATGGAAGATGCTTCGAGTGTCATTTCAAGGTGTTGATCGAATTAAGAAAGTTCGTCAACAAACGTTGCGGTGTGAACTTGAATTGTTGAAATAGAAACCCGATGAGGAAATTTCATCATATATTATTCGTGTTCAAAATGTAACGAATCAGATGAAGCGATATAGTGAAAAATTGAAGATGATAGTGTTAAGGGTAAAAAACTACTCATTGATATTATAAGATTTAGTATGTGAGAACCGCTGGTAACTGGTTGCCGTAATGAAAAAAAACACAAAAAATTATACGTGGGAAACCCGAGAACCGGGAGGAAAATCCACGGAACACCAAACCCAGAAAAAGATATTACTAATAGAAATAGGTACAATGTACAAAACTTAGAAGTTTCAGCGTGTCCTCTTCATCTCCATCCGCCCTCCTTTTATAGGAGGTTTGAGACGATTATTTAATTAATAAATCTTTAATTAAATAATATGGCTTTTTGGTGGCTAAAAGTCATATTATGACTTTTTGGTGGCGTGTACAGATCTTCTTCTGTCTCATCAGTCACAATTGAGCTGATTAATATGACTTTTAGGTGGCTAAAAGTCGTGCGGTGCCATCTGAGATTGGTGGTGCAGACATTTTTGACATTTTTGTACTCCTGTCGACAGTACCGATCGGCTGACACACCGTCCATTGCTGATCGGATGTTGATGATCCCGATCGATTCTAATAAATGTCGAACCTGACATCGTGACAAGTGTCGATAGGACATGATGGTGTATCGATCGGATATTCCGTACTAGGGGACAATCGTATTATCTGAGAAAATATACCGATCGATATCTTGTTATACCGGCCGATTGGGCTCCCCCGATTAGGGATATTCCCAATGGCACAACATGAGTGTTGTGGTAAGGTCTACGCTAGGAAGACCACCTCCCATCCTACCTTCAAGCAGGCTCATCATACACGATTACACTATCTATGTTTAGAGACACGTGATAAGCTAGCATGCATGTTCAGCTCCAAACACCTTGCCTAATGGGGTACGGTTCAGGATCGAGCATGCAACACACCAACGATGTGGTTTCCTTAAGAGACAATGATCTAATATGTTTGTTCATGTCTCAACAATAGGTTCTTGGAATCGACCTTGATAAGATCAAATCGTGAGTTAATGACATGCGCGAGATACAAGTTGTTTGAGACCCTTGGTCAAGTTCATGGGCTTTATATAGGATATGCAAGTTTAGGGATATTTGCCTGATGTATATATAAGATATAGAAGTTGTTTGGGTTAAAATATTCCATTTTTAAGCATTAACTCACGATATGGCTTAGACAAGTGGCACATCCGACCTCCCAAAGACCTCAACACACATACTTTTCGAGATATCTAGCGTCTATGATGCGGTCGGTTGTTGCGCCACCTAAATAAATGGGACATGGCGTGACACTAATGTTGATCGACGTGGAAGATCGATGGATGAAAAACCTAACATGAGGTAATGTCAATCGGTTTGATCGGTCTCGTCGACCGATCTAGTGATTGAGATAACGGTTGACTTTCGTGTCGATCGACAACGATGTGGACCGGTGAGATTGGATGATGATAAAGTGGCAATCATTCATAGTTACCGATCGGTCTAGGAAGTGAAGGGATCAAAACAAGATGAAGTTGCAGATCAGTCAAATGATCGATTGAAAAAACATATGGTGGGGAGATTTTTGAGGAAGTCACAATGTGTCAAATGGACGTGAATACGTGGTACCTCCACTACCTTCAACCACTGATATCTTAGACGTTCTCGTGAAGTTTATGAGTCATTATAAAATGTATTTGATGAGAGCATAACATATCATTTCAAAATTTTCTTTTAACAATGAGTTTACGATCGAAATTTATCGTTACGTGATTTTTCTAGATTTTAGTTTTCCCTCATAAATCTTATGCCGTTTGTTATTTCTTAATTTACGTTGGTTCCCATGAGATTAATTCGATTTAATCCAAAATAAATGAAATTCTCACTTTGGGAAAATTTTTCCCAACGTATTGGTGATCCTGCTATATTTAAGGGGAGTTAGGACTTAATATTAATCCCAAAATATGATCGGAGTATTTAATTAAAATATGTAGTGCATGTGCTAATTATTGAGCCTGATAATATATCGTCTATGGTATTTATTGGACCTGATGGACCGCATCTCCTCAGGCCCATAAACAGATGAAAAGACCAGCCAGTCGAATGCCCACGAGGTCGGCGACTCGGCGGAGGATACCGATTTGCTGAATCCGCATTAAACTTCCCTTTTTTGTTTACTTTCCTCAGAGTTTTGATGGTACAGTTCCCTGAATTTCAAATCCCCCCTCGTTCATGGCAACTTAGCGTTGTTTGGCATATAGATGATGGTGTTGAGAAATTCCGATGGGTATTTGTGGAAAAAGAGATTTATTCATGTTACAATCTTAGTGTTCGGCTTACGAATTAGTATTGGTATTTGAAGTGTAAGCCAATATTTTGGCCCATAATTTAATTATGATATAAAACAGATTACGTTGTATGTTTTGGACATCCATTAAAAATGTTAAATATGTTATCTTCTCCCTCAAGGCTTTGCGCCCTTCTCCTTCCCCTCGTTCATCTACAGCTTCCCTCACTTCATCAATCTATTTCTCCCTAATTTCTACTCCTCTTCTTCGTCTATTCCTCAGTTACAATCTTGGATCGTAACAAGTGGTATCATACTAAGGTTACAAGCAAATCATCTACGCTATCATGCTCCTAAAATATATCCGCCTACATTCGATGGAACTAATCCCAGGCGTTGGCTCAAATCTCTCGCTCCTTATTTTCGTATGAGAAAACCGGAATCTTCAATGGAATGGCTTGAGTTTGTTACTTCGACATTTTGCAGGAAGGCAAAAAGATGGTTTCAATACCACAAATCTAAAATTGTTCCTTGGTTATGGAATGATTTCGTGATTGCTCTATTAGACCGATTTGATTATCAGAATCGTCGACATATATTCCATAATTTCCGCACACTAAAAATGGATGATGATCTAGAAGAGTATCTAAATAGATTTGAAGATCTAAAATTTCCTATGCATTTTGATTAGTGGAGTTCCATATGAAATTCGTTCATCCATTTATGATGCACAACTAGACAACGAAGAAGAAGTTCTTCAATTTTTGAGAGCAAAAACTACTAAAATGCGGCAGAATGTTATTGGGGATTCAACTAGAATTGTCCAAGATTCTATGGGAAAGTTTAAGTGCGATTTGGACTTTGAAAACTTGGTTAAGTTTTTTAAAAATGCTACTGAAGTTTCTCGCATAAGAAAGCTTAATCAAAATCCTCTTTTAAGTGTGACAAAGAAAATAATGAAAAAGAAAAGCATGAGCATTGTAATTGAACAGCAAGCCGGATATGAAGATATGCAATTAAAAGACTCGGTTCTTTACAATGAAATATTACATACTAGGTTGCAATTGGATGGTGATGCAATGTTTCATTTTGCTGAAGATCGTGTTATGATGAATATTATTGTTGAAGAACGGGAAGTTTTCAGATGTGCTTATGAAATGGAAGTAAAGCCATATCTCAATTCCCGTAAGACTCTTTTAAGGGATATCAATAAAGTTTCTAAACAAGATGTCACATTGAAAGTTTGGAACGAACTACTGGTTAGAAATGAGTGGAATGGAGATAGCATGTTAGAAACTTATCTGAAAACTAAAGGAAGAATGAAGTGAATGAATGCAATAAGAGACACCGAGAAAAACTTTATAATTTGTTTTGCATATTTTGATGAGCCAATAGTTGAACAATATGATCATTCATTATTATTGAGATCACTTTATTTCTACAGAATGAAGCTTCAGACATGGTCCATGGTAGGAACTGTATGTTTCTTTATACATAAGAAATTTGATTGGACTTTATTCGTGTTGAGGTTGGATATTGTGGCGATAATTATGTGTAATCGTGAAGTCAATCCTTTTAATTGGTTATGGTTCTTTCTCTGGATTTATAATGGACATAATTATTTCACAACGAAAAGATATCCCACATAGCAATTAAGTTTGTTGAAACATGAAAATACTTCAAAAACATAAGATGCCTCTTTTTCGAGACAAAGTGAGGATGTTGTTCGGAAATATATGATGCATGGAAAATCTTGATATTGCATTATGGTTGGACAAGGCTGGTAGATGGTTCCTTGAAAGTTTCCCGTGAGAAGAAATATAATGGATGTAAGCAATCAAGACAAGTTATTAATTTTTGGTTTCATTTTTACACTTGGCATGAGTTGTTATCACTTCTATTTGGTGATATTTTTCTCAAGAATTATATTCTCATGATGAAGTTCTTTCATTTTGATTGCTTATGTTATCTTATGATTTATAATTTTTACACCATACTTATATGGAGTAGTGCACGTTTGTTTTCGAAACTGATGGTTAGATTTGACAAGAGAAATTCAACTTTTGATTCATGTTTTGAAAATCATGATCTATATCAGGACATTCTTGTATATTTTGTTGGTAGTCATATGTGGCACTTGTCTACTAACTTCTATGGTGGTGCTTTATGTGTGTTTATTTCAACCGAATTGGACTTAGCATATTCATCTCTCGATCCTTGGGGTCAAGGATCGTCTTGCGATGAAGGAATAATGATGAGCGAGTCTTGTACCAAGCAGTGGAAGGACAATGAAGATAGAAAACATGCTTTGTGATTAATCTGAAAATGATGAATTACAACTCTACTTGTTACTTGGAATTGAGAATTCATTTATTCGCTACTTCTGAATATTTGGATAAGTCGAAGAAATTTGGTTGTGTTTCACAAGGTACTATAGAATCACCATTTTTCTCTGTTTTCTTCCTAGAAATTGTTAATCTTCTCAAGTATCTAGAGAAGAAAAAGAAGAATAAATTGATATCATTTGCGACCGACATTGTAGTTGTGATAGATACTTGTTGGGAATGACTAATGAATATATATGCTCATGCACAATGGAATCTATGTTTGCCAACTCCCTTTTGTGATGCACACAATAATAGTTGTTAGAGTATTTTTTTGACTTTCAAATGGAATCCTGTTTCTATTTGGCTACAAGGAAGATAGAATTGTGAATGTATAGCCAAAATGAATCTGGAATTCTGTATCTACTCTGTTGAAAATATACTTGAAATTTATTTATGCATGGATGATATGCTTATCATTGTTGAGAAGATAGACTATTTGATTAAGAAGTATATGAAATCACTCAATCCTCAACCTTTGAACTTAATAGCTACTTCACTTTTGACTTTGGTAATCTTTGAATGGGGACCAATAATATTTTTCTATCATGGAAATCTCCATCTTACAACAGATAGAGAGATTCTTTTCGAGAATGTTGAAACTAATGAAAAAAGTATCGTTGTTGCTGAGGTATTTACCAAGAATCTGAAACGAGGCAGTCAAGATAATCTTGAGGATATGAGCAAATATAATGAATTATCTTTGGATAAGAGTTATCTTGTTGGCAAGATGGAATGTTTAAGAAGATACTTAAGATGCCTATGGTTGATTTTTGGACAAACTCAAACATATTATATTATTCAACTTGCAGTCGCATATCCCATTTGGCAACTCCAGGGATCTGTTAGAATGCCAATTTCATATGTTCTTATTACCATGGATATGGTGCTTGTTTTCAAGTGTTCCAGCAGATTCAGAACTCAAGGGAAGGCAGTGCAGCTGCTGATAAGGCTAAAGGGACAACTTTCAAGATCAAGTATTACCATGGAGAGTGATCCTTGGGATCAACGATCTTTTGAAGGGAAGATTATGTTACGATCTTAGTGTTCGGCTTATGAATTGGTATTGGTATTTGAAATGTAAGCCCATATTTTGGCCCATAGTTTAATTAGGATATAAAACAGATTAGTTGTATGTTAAATACCCCAAAGTAGGGCTGTTATTCGATCCGAATGAACCGAACGCGTTGTGTTCATGTTCGTTCATATTTTTATTTGAACGTGTTCATATTCGTTCATATTTTATTCGAACGTAAAAATATGTTCGAACATTATTCAAATTATTAAGTGAATGTTCATGGTCGTTCGAATAGCTTGTTCGAACATTGTTCATACGATTTGTTCGAACATACTTGTACTATTTGGCAAAATTCACCAAAAATTAAATTTGGTTGTTTTTCAAATAAAATCAAAAAAAATAAATATACCGAAAAAATAATCAAATAATTATTTTCACGAAACAAAAAAGACTTTCAAGTCATTTATAATTCATCATCAATACAAAACATTATGCGCTACATAAAAAATTTGTTGTCAAAGCATAAAAAATCATTGCCATTTATTTTAATCAATCAGGAAAAAAGATAGGTTATAGGCTTTTTAATCTAATGAAGAATTGAGAATTGATTCCCACCGTTAGATTCAAAGAGTGAAAATTATAGTTTTGTAAATGTTTGTAAATTTAAATATTATAATAATCTATTAGAATAAAAATTAATTCATATAATATATTTGTTCACGAAAATGTTCGTATTCGTTCAAATTATAAACGAACAAAAAATAATGTTCGAACAATGTTCATATTTTTATTCGAACGAACGAATACGATCACATTCGAATCGAACATATATTGTTTACGAACTGTTCGGATAGTGTAATAGATTGCACCGAAACCTTGAGGTATTAACAGATTATGTTAAATATGTTATCTTCTCGCTCAAGGCTTTGCGCCCTTCTCCTTCCCCTCGTTCATCTACGGCTTCCCTCACTTCATCAATCTATTTCTCCCTAATTTCTACCCCTCTTCTTCGTCTATTCCTCAGTTACGATCTTGGATCTTAACAATTCACTAGTTATTAATTCTCTCCTTTTTTTTGGGTCGTCAACATGTTCTACGAGAACTGCCATTGCTTAGTTTCATTCTTGAAGAAAATGACAATGGCCAGACGCAGTAGATTACTGGCTTCAGTTATACAGCCCAATCGCCTCTCATCTTCTTTTGCCTTTGATCCCCCACCTGTCTTGCCTTTGCGAAGGGTAGTCGTGACGGGTATTTACATTTTCACCTCCCTCTTCTGTCAGTCCTAGTATGCCCAGTAATGCTTCATTATCTTAAAAAGGGCCTGATAGAAATTAGATGGTGGATTTTCATAGGAAATATCGCTCACTGGAACTTGCTAACCACCATGAGAACTTGTTTCTGTGGAAATAGCATGAAATTGGCTTGTGAATTTACTTTTACATGTCACAGGTTTAGGAATGGTCACTCCTCTCGGTTGCGGTGTGGAAGTCACATGGAAGCGTTTGGTTAATGGAGATTGCGGAATTAGGGCGATCAGTATAGATGATCTGAAGATGAATGGGTTCGATGTAGAGACTCAGATGCATACCTTTGATCAACTAACTTCCAAAGTTGCTGGGATTGTACCCTGTGGATGCAATCCAGGCGAATTTAATGAGGATTTTTGGCTCAAGTCAAAGGTATAGAGCTTCTTCGTCCTCCTATTCTTCAAAATTAATTGATTAGGTTTTCTGTTGAACCTTGCTTTTGTGTCATGTCGAATCATGGAGAGTTACTTGAATGTGTGATTGGAGAGTTAGTTGAATGTGTGATTATCTGGAACACTGAGAAAATTTCATGGCAGGACTCTAACGCATGCTAAATGTCATTATGAGTTTGTTGACATTTCAACTTTTAATCACTACAGGAATATAGGTCGATGGCCAGGTTCATAAGCTATGCATTATGTGCTGCAGATGAGGCTCTAAGAGATGCAAATTATATGCCCAGAAGTCAGGATGAGAAGGAGAAAACGGTAGTTCTCTTGTTTTTTGTTTGTTTAAAAATTTAGAGATTTCCATTACCAGGGGTAATGAAATATTAACCACTCACAAAGTGCACTTTTACATGTAATAACTCCGAATTGCATTACTTGAGGTTGAAACCAGTCATGCATATGAAGTGGTTGTCAAGGTCAGTCTATTCTGCGGGTACCAAATAATATAGTAGCTATCAGTACAATGTATTTTCAAGCATTCTTGGATGGACGATTTGATGGTTTCATTCTCACGGTTTGATTCAGATGATTCTCACGGTACATTCTTGGATGGATGATTTGGTAGTTACCGTAGCATGGAACTACCCATCCACCATGAATTAACCTTTACAATAGTTCAAGCTATGTTGACATTCTTAAGAAAGATTCATGAGATTCCGATGCTCCTAAGCACATTAGGCATGCGGTAGGTCCATCAACTATCTTTTTTTTCTAGAAGGGTTGTAGGAAGAGTCTCTATTACTAGCAACCATTTAAAAATCCTGATTTTAACGTCAATGACTTTCCAAGAGCCAAAGTTTAACAGTTGTTGGTTTTCAGATTCATCCAACTGTAAATACACCACCTAACCAAGAAGGACTAGCCTAACGGTTCCCAATGTAGAATATCTGTAGTCTTCTTGTATATTATCGAAGATGTTACTTTTCCTTTTGATGTGAAGATGTAAGATATAGCTTAATTATGAACAGGGAGTTTCAATAGGTGCTGGGACTGGCAGCATTAGTGATATCTTTGATGCCTCAAGAATGATTTCTGAGAAGGTTTACTACTTTTCTTTATGTTTCAAGTATTCAGCGCATTTTATTAATTTTACATCCGTTGATTGAAGAACTTCTGTTTAATTATATTTTATATTTATTACAGAAGCTACGCAAACTAAGTCCATTTTTCATTCCAAGGATATTAGTTAACATGGCTTCTGGCCACGTGAGCATGAAGTATGGTTTCCAGGTATCATTTGATAAATTTTTCTTCCATATTTTCTTTGCATATATCTGCACATATTATGCTATAAATTTAGATGTGTCACAACTAGTCAATTTTCCTGAATTGTCATGTTTTTTATTTGATAGATTGTCTTGGATATCCTAATCTTGTTTTTTTAATCTAGGGTCCAAACCATGCTGCAGTAACAGCATGTGCAACTGGGGCACATTCTATTGGAGATGCTGCCAGGATGATTCTATTTGGAGATGCTGATGTTATGGTGGCTGGAGGTACCGAGGCAAGCATTGATGCTTTAACAATAGCAGGATTCTGCAGGTGATCATTTGATATTCAATTCCTCCCTTGAAATTTTTTGTATTCCTTTGTTCTTGACATAATTCAATGCAATCAAGGTGATAAAACTAAATGTTGTTTTGTAAACAGATCCAGGGCGTTGTCAACTAAATACAACATAGCTCCCAGAGAAGCCTCAAGACCTTTTGATCGTAACCGTGATGGTTTCGTGTGGGTAATTTGTTCTATATGGACATATACATAATTTATGTCTTGAAGGGTGCCATTTTAATACCCTTCTTAAACACAGGATAGGTGAAGGCTCTGGTATTCTTGTTTTGGAGGTGATTTTGGACTTTTCATTAAAGTATTTTGTATTCTATATTTTGGTTATTGATCTCATTGTCCTATATTATGATGTCTTCAGTGTCCTGCATTACATAAAAAAATCGGGAATACATTAAATATTCTTTACATCACCCTTAATTTCAAGGAATTGGAGCATGCAAGGAAGCGAGGAGCTAAGATTTATGCAGAGTTCCGGGGTTATGGAATGTCTGGTAGTCTTTATAGCCATGATTTTTTTTTTCAAAATTAACAAAGCTTGCAGATGATGAGATCTAGCTGCTGTTTAGGTGATGCACACCACATAACTCAACCTCATGATGACGGGAGAGGGGCCTCTTTAGCCATGGAACATGCTCTGAAGCAGGTATGTTGTTTCGAGTCATGGTTCCCTTGATTGAAGATGAGCTCGGGGAAGGTGATTTTAGGACAAATGTTCATCAATTTTCCCTTCAATCTTGTTTGGAATGAGTGCGTTAATTGGTTCACCAAAACTCTCCACCCTGCCTAATCTAATCTGAATCATATTTATTTTGTTCTATTGGCAGTCTGGCCTGAGACCGGACCAGGTGGATTATATAAATGCCCACGCAACTTCTACTCCTCTTGGTAATTTAGATTGCGTTGCAATGGGATTCTCAGCTTGCTTCAGTGTAGCTGTTGTTGGATTGGAAGCCTGCTATGTATGATTGAACTGACATTCCAAAACGCCTTTCTAGGTGATATGATGGAAGCCAAAGCAATCCGCTCTTTATTTGGGGATCATGCAACATCAGGTGCTTTGGGCTTGTCGTCTACAAAGGTTGTACACTGACACCCTTTTCGATAAATGCTGGTACCTTTCTTTTCTTCCAGACTTGATTTGTATTGTTTATGTCTTTAGGGTGCAATTGGGCATCTTCTCGGGGCAGCAGGTGCCGTTGAAGCCATATTTTCCGTACTAGCGATAAAACATGTAAGCGGTTTAGATTATACAGGTAAATGAGTGATAACAGATGCATGATTACATATGCAGGGTATAGCACCATTAACACTCAACCTCAAAGAACCAGATCCTTTTGTATTCAGCGGGAACTTCATGCCTTTGCGCTCTTCCGAGAGGAGGAGTATTAAGGTTGCGCTATCCAATTCCTTTGGCTTTGGGGGAACAAATGCGTCTCTGCTTTTTGCTTCTATGGCTTGAAGGCTGGCACTGATGCTTATAGACGTCACATTGAGCTTCTTCTTACGAATGACTATTCTGTACCATTCTATTACTGTTTTAAAGAAATATTGCTGTAAGATGTAATCATTGTTCCTTTGGGTATGGTTTTTTTTTGTTTAGTTTATTTATCCCTGGCCTACCGGTGGGTGAACATATTGGAAGAATTCTATGTAAAAACTGTAGTCTAATACATATTTAGAAATAAATGTATACTTACAACCCATACTTGTGATTATGTGATGTTAAAAATATAATTGGGCATATGATTTTAAAAAGTAATTATACACGAATATAAGAATTGTGTTCTCTAGTATTCGTGATTTTCTTGCTATTTTCGAATTGTGAGAATATAAAATTGAAAAGCCCAAAAAAGAAATAAGAAATATAAAAATTTAATTATTTTCATTCCTAAATTAATAATTATATTAGAAATTTACTAATTGTAATTATTTTTTCTTGATTTTAAATTTTGATGTACTTTAAGTTTTTAAAATTATAAGATAATTTTTTTATCATATCTTATGATTATTTTTAGTTAATGATTAAATTATATTTTATCATTATAGTCATTTTAACTATAAAAAATTATAAATTACATAAGTATAATAAAAAACTTATGTTAAATAATCTACCTATATTCGTACAAATCACAAATTGTATAATGTGACGGAATGGTGGTAATATAGAGTTAGGAGATAAAATTATGACTTAGGCCATCCTTATCGTTGGCCGCCCAGTCAACGGGCAATCTAAATTTTTTTACGGGTTGGGCCAACGGGTCGATATTAAATTTCAACCCATTAATGGGTTGACTCGTCAGGTTTGAGCACTGACCCAAGCTAGTCTACGAGTTGATGGAAATGAGTTAAGTTAAGGGTTGTTGACGAATTCAATCGGTTTGTAAACCTCTTGAATCGAGTTAAGGCGATCAATGCTCGGGTTCGAGATCAATTTTTGTGAATCGAGATGAGGTCGATTCGAGTTCAAATTCCAAATGAATAGAAGTAACGAACATCTAACCTTAAAAATTTTAAACAACATATCTTAGTTGATTTAAGAGAATATTATTAATATATATATTTTTTAAATTAACTAGACATTAAATTCAAACTCGAGTCGACTTAGAATCTCAATCAAAATGAACTTCGAATTATAATTTTTTACTTTTAAACTCAAACCGAATATTTTATATTTCGAGTCAAATTTGAACTATAAAATAACACATAGCTCCAATTTATTTACACATCTACTTAAGTTAACTCATGAGTTTTATAATTTTTAAATAAAAATGATCATAATTATTGTATTTCGTATCGATTCAAACCCGTGTAACAATCAAACGGATCAATATTTTTTCGATCCATTGCAACCTGTGGCCCTCAGCGGATCAATCCGCTGCGGATCACGAGTTTATTTATTCGGCCCAACGAGTTACATATTTTCGAATAGATCAACTTATATGTTAACCCATAGTGACCGGTTGGGCCCGACGGATTTGGTTGGGTCCATGGCCACCTCTACCTAAAACCAATCATAGCTTTGCTTTTCCCTTGCTACAGAATCTCGATGTTTATCGGGGGCGGTCGTCATGAACCCGGCTGTTTCCGCTTTCCTCCCGTCACAGCCGCCTATATCTTCCCTGACCACCATCCTTTCCGAAATCTCTTATCTTGTCCAGCAGTCCACGGATATACTCAACTCGCTACCCATCTCATACGACGCTAACCCTCAGGCACTCCTCCCCTGCCCATTCAACCCTAAACATCGTATACCGCCTTCGTTTCTTTTCTCTCACACCCTCAACTGCACCTCGCCTGTTTTTCTTTCTCATACTTTTCACTACACTTGTACACTCCACTGTTTCCTTCCTCCTTTCGCCTCGGACTTACCCTTTATTTCAAATGATTCCTCCGAAATTTCCATTTGTCTTGAACCATACAATGGATACGTTGTTCCGGATAACGGATCATTTTATCAGGGTTGCCCTGGTTGTGTTACCCCCTCATTTCGAACCCCTTCTTATTTCAGTCTACCTGTGGTTCTGGCCAAGCAATGTTTAGAGTTCGTGCGAGAGTGCACCATAGAGATATCTATTCCGATTGAATTTATTAGGTTTCTTCCATCTGAAATCTGGGCCATTCAGAGTGAACTTGAAGCATGGGAAGGCAGTCTGCCAGTTGCGTATTCCTCTCGAATTTTGCGTGCTTTTCTCAACTTCCGATATTGTAAGCTACCCATGAAACAGTGGATATTTTCTAGGTCTACTACATCCGGAGTGGCCATTGATTCTGCTCTAGGGGATCATGTACTTTTGTTGATAAGGTTGTGTTTTAAGGTCATAGGTGGCGAGGCTTTTAGACTCTTGGATGTTATGTTTAGCAATGAGCAATATAAAATAGGCAAGGATGATTTTTTGGCCTCGAGCAACAGCAAGTTCCATTGTCCGATGTTGCTGGAAGTGATGAAATGGTTATCCATGCAATTGAGTATATTATATGGTGAATCTCAAGCAAATATATTTTCAGTTGATTTACTAAAAGAATGCATTTTGGAATCTGCATTGCATGCTTCATTTTTTCCTTTAGAGCATGAAGATTCTGAATCAG
The DNA here is from genome assembly GCA_009725065.1 of Utricularia reniformis. Classification (NCBI taxonomy): domain Eukaryota; kingdom Viridiplantae; phylum Streptophyta; class Magnoliopsida; order Lamiales; family Lentibulariaceae; genus Utricularia; species Utricularia reniformis. The sequence goes on from RWGZ01001034.1 coordinate 147,252, forward strand.
AAGAGACTATGAACAGTATTGTTTCAATTCAACAACATACCAGGGAACATGATAAGCCAGACATGAACTCTGAAGCAGTTTGGATAGATACAATTTCGATTTACCAAGTGGGTGCAGCTGTTGCTGCATTGCAGGAAAGATCAATGGTTGAAGAGAAAATTAGGTATCTACGCTACTCACACATGAAATCCACATATCAACGGTATTGCATCTATTCTTCTCCAAGGGTTGCTTTGTGTTATTGTTTTGTTATTTTTTTTAACCCTACATTTCACTTTCTTCTTGCAGTAACATTGAGCATGCATACATGTCTAGTTTTGCAAACGAGGAACGAATAAAGCGGGTTGAATATAAACCTGTAATTGAACATGACGGTTTATTTTGGCATAGGTCAAGTAACCAGGTAATTTTTAGATTCTTGCAGGTTTGACGTTGGTTCTATCTTGTTTAGCATTAACATTTTAGTTGGACAGAATTCCTTGTACCAAAAAGCGGGTAAACTGTGGTTGCAATTGTGACTAACTGCAAAAGCAATACGACGGATCACTTAATATTAATTAGCACAATGTCTGGTGTGCATGTCCGTGAATTAACATAGTGTATCTTCCATTATTTTGTGTTCTCTTCTCCTAGGAATTTGCAAGGATGCAAATTTTACCATTTCATGCTTTATATATTATGTAGGAGACCAATAAATTGAAGACAAGAGAGGAAGTATTAGCTGAGGAGAGAGATTACAAACGTAGGAGGATTTCATATCGTGGAAAAAAACAGAAACGGGGTACTGTAGAGGTAATTCAGTTTTTTCACTTTCTTGCTTTGTACTTTTCATGTAGGAAACAAAACTTCCATTTTTCCGTGAGGTTTTGTTGATTCTAGTTGTTGGTTTAGGACATGATGCTCGTTTTGAAAGTTTTCTTGAAATATTTCACAATGACGTTTTGTCCTACTTCGTACTTCAAGTTTGGTGTGAAAGGATTAAACTATATTAAAAATGAACGTGTTCAGTACAGTATATCCTCTTTGCATCCATTTTTAGACCCGGTTATCACATTGTTTTGGTAAATTTTGTACCTAGTGAATATTATACTTTACGTGTGGACTGGAAAGTATCTTTCTCCACTGTAAACTAAGCGTTTTGTTGTTTTTGTTGAATTCTTAAAAGGTGATGAGAGATATTATAGAGGAATACATGGAAGAACAAGCCAGAGCTGTTATGTGTCATATGCAGGAGAGCATGAACACTGTATCCAAAAATTATGAGGAAGACGTGGGAGTGGCTGATGTTTATGTGACTGAGAAATTCTATGGTAGCTGAATATGGTCACGATTGTATCATTTCTATACAATAAGGAGATGGGTTATATTTGCAGTTCACAAAATGTCAGCTTGGACCTTCTGAACTCGAGATATGATTCTAGTCAGGGCGATACGCATATGAATTTGACTATGTTTGCCAAGAGGACGAGAAATGGTGAATACTGAAATTCAGGATAGAAAAATTCACAGTAAGTCAATAAAACATACGCAAGACGTTGGGAATGAGGAGTATGTTGAGGACTTGAAGCAGGATGGGAAAAGGAGCGTGAGAGATATTGATTCTGGAAAAAAGTTGGAGATGGAGGATGATATGGATATAGATAGGGGTGGGGAAATATTATTAGTGTAGGCCAGATGAGTTTGAGGACATATATGATCCAATGGAGTGTCATAGTAACTATGTAACCAGTTTCTATAATCTACGGTCCATTTTGACAATTTCTCCCATATTCTTTCTGCCACATTTATAGTAGATTTCCTTGAACACTGCTATATAATTTCATGTGTGGTCTCTAAAGTGTAAACATAGGTATTTTCTATCGCTTGTTTGTAAAAGAAGCTGCTAATAATCGTGATGGTTTTTATCGTTTATTGCCTTGTGTACGCTATATATCCTTTTTAAAAATCTCTTAACTGACTGCACCCTGCGATTGATCAAGGGAGATCATTTTATTTTACTACTATCTGTTCATTTTCAACTCTACATGTTTTTAAAATTTAGGCTTAACCAACTTGTTGATGCTGGAGCAGCAACTGGGAATGAAAAAATTGCTGTTTCTGGCATTTAAAGGTGAAATTTACCTTCCTAGTCTACATTGAGTCAGTCCTTTTTCTCGGTCTATTTACCATACTCTCATGTTGAACTATGTTGGTTTGAGCATTCCCACGGCATTTGTGTAAATGGACTCTGTTTTCTCAATTATGTAGAGATGTACAAGTTTTACTTTTCTCATCTTCCTTGCTGTGTTTTATGTTTTCTCCATTTCATGCGTGTTCAGTTTTGCCCCTCAGATTTCAAGTCTTCTTCAGGCTGCTCTATTATGGTCGAATTTCAAGTTTTACTAGATAAATGATTATATTAGAAAACCGTATCGTTCTAAAACTCTAATTACAATTTAATTTAAAATTTTAGCATAAATATCCTATTTTTAAAATTAGAAACAAGATACTTATACATAATATTTGCTTTGTTTTTATACCATATGTTGTTTCCATAAAAAAAAGACTAATATGAAATAAATTGTTACTAGGTAATGAGGTGATATTTCATATTCTCAATAAGATACCATCATCTCAGTTTCCTCAGAGGGAGAGCTGTTCTGAAAAGCTTATCGATCTCGTTTGCCTCCATATTTAGGTCTCTTAGAATCTCCATCTCTTCTTCGCTCACCTCCTTAATGAAGTAATTCCCATCCTTAAGGAGCTCTTGAAATCCTTCGTACAATCTCTGGAAAAGTGTCGTCTCTGTGTTGGCCACCTCCTGTTTTATTTCTTCCACCTCCTTGGCAATAATCTCTTCTCCTTCCTCCACCGTCTTCTCCAATCTCTCAATCAGTAGGGGTTCCGCCCTGCAGGAATTGTCGGTTCTCGTGAATTGTCTGAAGTCACGGCCCACCTTCTTTGCTGCCTTTTCTAGCTGGGGAACGATGCTCTCTGGCAAAACCGGACTTCTTGTATACACTACAGCACCCCCGTAACCGTCCCATGCATCGTTGCTGCCACGATAGTATACGAATATGTAGTCGTCTGGTTGGTTGTCAACCTTGGACGAAAGGATGTACCTGTTTCAGAACTAGCAGTATGTTATTTACCAGCAGGTATAAGTGAGGAATTAGGATTTTCATTGAGTTGAAAATAAATGTATATGTACCACTGACCAGTCGTCTTGGTAATGGAGAAAATCGTTGCCGTGATTGTAGAAAATTCCAGGATACTTGGGGTCTTGCACGAATCTCTGAATTGCTGATCGGGTAATAAAACCAGCATCAGGAGTTTTAATTCGCCAGGACAAGCTCCCCACAAGCCTTTCTGATTCCGTATGGAACTCGTGCACTTGACAATCAAATGTGTCAAATGCTGGATTAAGGCCACTTGCTATGAACCACTTTCCGCTGAAACTGTCCAAGTTGAAGCTCGGGACTAGAACAGCAGGATCAGGTGCGGGGAATTCACCTGCATCAGATTTACGGGGCACGCACTTCTTTTGTGATACTGCACAATCATTGAATTCATCTACAGTCTCATTTTCAAACAGATCTCCGCATTTTATCTGCAATGCACAAACCGGACACTAGTTACCAAGCAACTTGTACGCGTATGTAGGTATAAGGAAGTGAAACTAGCTCTTCACTCCACAGTTGAGTTACTGCATTAAGACAAGTAAGGGAAAAGGCAACACCTCGCTGTCCGTAACTGTGAACTATGTATTGATTGATATAAGCATATTAAAACAAACAAGTCCCTATAATTCAGATTGATGCTGAAGTTCGGAATGACCTGGCATTCAGTTTCATCTGGCCGGTTGTTGCATGTCTGAAGACATGCAATGTTAGCTGCACACGACGGGTTTGATATGCACCTGGCTAGCTCCAACCTGCAGGATTTCCAACTTTTCTTTTATATGCAGTGTGTAATACATGATCGAAGCCATCACATCTCATAAATTACGTTTCGTGGAAGATGTTTACTATGCCAGTTTACGTTAATGCATGAAATAGGACTCAGTACCTGCACTCTTTCAGCAAACAAGCGCATGTTTTCAGAGCATCCACAGCATTTGCGGAAGGAATTAACAGAAGTGTAAATGCCACTAAGAACACAGCCAACTTCGCAGGACTGCACTGTTTCCGGACAAAGAGACTTATTCCCCCCACAAAATCTACATTTTTCTTGGCCTGTAAAAGAGTAATTACTGTGCAATCAAGTAAGGAAAACGTTTATTTCTTAATGGCATACCTCGGTAGATATTGCGCCTGCTCCTCGACTTGATTGATTTTTTTTAATTCCAATGGAGAAGATGGCTGAAGAAAGTGAATCTAATAACGGAGTCCACCTATGAGATCCAAGGATTTTCACTTGCTGGAGTTGCCATTTACAAGAAACCATCTTCTCAGTCTGACATCCATTAGCAACAATACTACCCCTTTTATATACCACTTGGTCAATCAGCTGAGGTTTACTGTGCCAGAACGGGCATTTTCCATACGACCTTACTCTGGAGTATGAGAATGCCATGTTTTAATCCGTAGAGTGCTGAATTTGATCAACGATCAGAATTCAGGTACAAAATCTTATTCAGTTTGAGCAAGCAATAAGCTTCAACTGCGGCGACGTTACAGTTTGGAATTCTATAAAAAACACGTTTCGTTGTTCAAATCATAACTGCCTACCTTGACGGAATATGAGCAAGAATCCAATAGGTAATCAAACTGCATTAGATAATTTCAAATACGACAAAGTACATAATTATTTTCTGAATCCGAAAGCTTTACAAATGCGGCAATGTTAATTTCATATAGATATCACCAAAGAAAAACGCAGGCACACGAAATACATAAACCTAGAAGTCTCGACGCTGATAGCAAGAAGATCGGATCGGAACAAAATGAAGTCATGCAGCGTATAGAGAAGTGAGAAACAGAAGGTGATTAAATGGATAACGAGTTTAGGCCGAAGATGACAGAAATGATTGGATGGCAAGTCTTGTGACTTTGTGAGTAGGAACAGAGCAACGTCAGCACGTGGGAATTATCGTATTAGTTTTATATCTAAAAATTCCTACAAAACCTGAATAAATGTAAATATAATGAATGATTATGATTATAATATTAAAATTCTAATACGCGTTCCGCTCTTATAGCCGATTTCTATATACTAACTCTTTATTAACAGAGATTTTTGCACAACATTTTAAGTTATCAAGTAATTGTGTTGAAATATGCGCAAAATGAGTGAATGATTATGATTATCAATTTAGTGGTTCCATTATTTTACTTGTTTTCCATGTATTAATTATTCGATTTGTAGACTAAAACACAATGAATCTTGTTTACAAAGTCTATTTTACATAAGAGTACTAATGACTTGAATTCAGTTGCCTCTAGATTATTTTCGGAACTGAAATAGGCATCCTTTTTCTTTGACATAGTAATATTCTCAAGGGTTATTGTAACACTCCTCCTCAAGATGTTCTTTTTCTAATATGCTCATCTTGCAAAGTAGATGTTGGTGTTGTCGCTTGTTGAACCACTTTGTGAATATATCTACTAATTGCTCATTCAACTGAATATGACAGGATTACAACATTTTCTCGGATGCAGTGTCAATCCAATTGAAAATGTTTTGTCTTTTCAGGTAAGATTGAGTTGTGAGAAATTTGTATGGATGATAATTTATCACCATTGAGATTGGTAATTTGATCTATATCTTAAAATATTATATAAGACGGCATGGCCATGTTAATTCGATTGAATATGACTTCCAATAAACCAATAGAGTTTAGGGTGTTAATAGATGATAAAGTGGAGAAAAACATGGTGAACAACTACTACTTGATAGTGTTTTTTAAATTGATTTAAAAACAATTGAATTATCCAATTACAAATTTATAAACAATTTTGATAGCCTTATGAATCCCTCTACTTACCAAATGGGCTGGTTTTGTTATATAAATTATCAGGGTAGGTGTATCCTCTCTGGTTTTTAAAGCTGCGCGGCACAGCCGCCCAACCCGCCGGAGCTTGCAAAATTTTTTTGGCCGTTTGACAATGAAGGCGCAAACCTCGCAAGAGTGGTTAAATACGATTATGAAATATATGCATAAATTCCATGTGTTTAATGCATTTTTTTCAAGAAACGCCCTCGTAGCAGGTTTTTAATACTTTTTCGACATGATATATATACGTATATAGTATGTGTGTAAAAATACGAGAAAAAAAACATTCGGAAAAAACCTCGCACGAGTGGTTAAAAACGATTTTGAAATATAAGCATAAATTCCACGCGTTTAATGCATTTTTTACCAGAAACGCCCTCGTCGCAGGTATTTAATCATTTTTCGACGACATATATATACGTATATAGTATGTGTGCATAATTACGTGAAAAAAAATTTCGGAAAAAACCTCACACGAGTGGTTAAAAACGATTTTGAAATATAAGCATAAATTCCATGTGTTTAATGCATTTTTTTCAAGAAACGCCCTCGTAGCAGGTTTTTAATCATTTTTCGAGGTCATAAATATACGTATATAGTATGTGTGTATAAATACAAGAAAAAAATTTCGGAAAAAANAACCCTAAACCCTAAACCCTAAACCCTAAACCCTAAACCCTAAACCCTAAACCCTAAACCCTAAACCCTAAACCCTAAACCCTAAACCCTAAACCCTAAACCCTAAACCCTAAACCCTAAACCCTAAACCCTAAACCCTAAACCCTAAACCCTAAACCCTAAACCCTAAACCCTAAACCCTAAACCCTAAACCCTAAACCCTAAACCCTAAACCCTAAACCCTAAACCCTAAACCCTAAACCCTAAACCCTAAACCCTAAACCCTAAACCCTAAACCCTAAACCCTAAACCCTAAACCCTAAACCCTAAACCCTAAACCCTAAACCCTAAACCCTAAACCCTAAACCCTAAACCCTAAACCCTAAACCCTAAACCCTAAACCCTAAACCCTAAACCCTAAACCCTAAACCCTAAACCCTAAACCCTAAACCCTAAACCCTAAACCCTAAACCCTAAACCCTAAACCCTAAACCCTAAACCCTAAACCCTAAACCCTAAACCCTAAACCCTAAACCCTAAACCCTAAACCCTAAACCCTAAACCCTAAACCCTAAACCCTAAACCCTAAACCCTAAACCCTAAACCCTAAACCCTAAACCCTAAACCCTAAACCCTAAACCCTAAACCCTAAACCCTAAACCCTAAACCCTAAACCCTAAACCCTAAACCCTAAACCCTAAACCCTAAACCCTAAACCCTAAACCCTAAACCCTAAACCCTAAACCCTAAACCCTAAACCCTAAACCCTAAACCCTAAACCCTAAACCCTAAACCCTAAACCCTAAACCCTAAACCCTAAACCCTAAACCCTAAACCCTAAACCCTAAACCCTAAACCCTAAACCCTAAACCCTAAACCCTAAACCCTAAACCCTAAACCCTAAACCCTAAACCCTAAACCCTAAACCCTAAACCCTAAACCCTAAACCCTAAACCCTAAACCCTAAACCCTAAACCCTAAACCCTAAACCCTAAACCCTAAACCCTAAACCCTAAACCCTAAACCCTAAACCCTAAACCCTAAACCCTAAACCCTAAACCCTAAACCCTAAACCCTAAACCCTAAACCCTAAACCCTAAACCCTAAACCCTAAACCCTAAACCCTAAACCCTAAACCCTAAACCCTAAACCCTAAACCCTAAACCCTAAACCCTAAACCCTAAACCCTAAACCCTAAACCCTAAACCCTAAACCCTAAACCCTAAACCCTAAACCCTAAACCCTAAACCCTAAACCCTAAACCCTAAACCCTAAACCCTAAACCCTAAACCCTAAACCCTAAACCCTAAACCCTAAACCCTAAACCCTAAACCCTAAACCCTAAACCCTAAACCCTAAACCCTAAACCCTAAACCCTAAACCCTAAACCCTAAACCCTAAACCCTAAACCCTAAACCCTAAACCCTAAACCCTAAACCCTAAACCCTAAACCCTAAACCCTAAACCCTAAACCCTAAACCCTAAACCCTAAACCCTAAACCCTAAACCCTAAACCCTAAACCCTAAACCCTAAACCCTAAACCCTAAACCCTAAACCCTAAACCCTAAACCCTAAACCCTAAACCCTAAACCCTAAACCCTAAACCCTAAACCCTAAACCCTAAACCCTAAACCCTAAACCCTAAACCCTAAACCCTAAACCCTAAACCCTAAACCCTAAACCCTAAACCCTAAACCCTAAACCCTAAACCCTAAACCCTAAACCCTAAACCCTAAACCCTAAACCCTAAACCCTAAACCCTAAACCCTAAACCCTAAACCCTAAACCCTAAACCCTAAACCCTAAACCCTAAACCCTAAACCCTAAACCCTAAACCCTAAACCCTAAACCCTAAACCCTAAACCCTAAACCCTAAACCCTAAACCCTAAACCCTAAACCCTAAACCCTAAACCCTAAACCCTAAACCCTAAACCCTAAACCCTAAACCCTAAACCCTAAACCCTAAACCCTAAACCCTAAACCCTAAACCCTAAACCCTAAACCCTAAACCCTAAACCCTAAACCCTAAACCCTAAACCCTAAACCCTAAACCCTAAACCCTAAACCCTAAACCCTAAACCCTAAACCCTAAACCCTAAACCCTAAACCCTAAACCCTAAACCCTAAACCCTAAACCCTAAACCCTAAACCCTAAACCCTAAACCCTAAACCCTAAACCCTAAACCCTAAACCCTAAACCCTAAACCCTAAACCCTAAACCCTAAACCCTAAACCCTAAACCCTAAACCCTAAACCCTAAACCCTAAACCCTAAACCCTAAACCCTAAACCCTAAACCCTAAACCCTAAACCCTAAACCCTAAACCCTAAACCCTAAACCCTAAACCCTAAACCCTAAACCCTAAACCCTAAACCCTAAACCCTAAACCCTAAACCCTAAACCCTAAACCCTAAACCCTAAACCCTAAACCCTAAACCCTAAACCCTAAACCCTAAACCCTAAACCCTAAACCCTAAACCCTAAACCCTAAACCCTAAACCCTAAACCCTAAACCCTAAACCCTAAACCCTAAACCCTAAACCCTAAACCCTAAACCCTAAACCCTAAACCCTAAACCCTAAACCCTAAACCCTAAACCCTAAACCCTAACACAAAACATTACACATGTACGCCGTAAATCTAAAAATCACCAACGACCACAACGATTTAAACCCAAAAACAAACCTTGCCCCCTAAACCACTAACACTTAACACTTAACCATAAACATAATAAACCCTCTACCCGAACTCTAAACCATAAACATTAAAACTAAACACTAAACACCAAAATCCAAACCCTACACAATAAAATATACAACATAAACCCTACACAATAAAACCAAAATCATAAAACTCTAATCACCTCTCAACCATAAACCCTAACTACAAAAAAACCCAACCCTAAAGCCTATACGTAAACTCTAAGACCTAACACTATACCTAAATGTTTCTAAACCCAAACACCATAACCCTAAAAAACTCCGTTAAACGAATTGTATTAAACCCTAAACAAAGTGTGTCGAATCCCCTAAATCCTACTACTCTATTAAAGACTAAATATTACATATGTACACTGTAAATATAAATACCCCAACGACCACAAAAACTAAACCCAAAAACAAACCTTACACCCTACAGCCCTAACATTTAACCCTAAACCCACAACAATAAACCCTCTATCCGAACTCTAAACCATCAAAATTAAACCTCAACCCTAAAAACCGAAATCCGAACAATAAACAACGAGAACCGGGAGTATAGGCTTCAGGGTTGAGGTGTTTCGAGAATGTGCCAAAAATCTTCATATGCACCCGTCCCATCCAAGAATGTTTCTAACTCATCTAGTAGTTTTATTTCCTTTGCGCCTTCACCACTTCTTGCAACGTCTCCACCGCTTGATCGTACAATTTCCGTGGTAGTGACCGCGGAAGATACACCTCCCCATATGATTTATATAACATAATTGGTTTACCTTTTAAAGTTTCGCAAACTAGCCCATTTGGTAAGTAGCAAGATTTATAAGGCTCAAGTCATGTGTTCAATTCCTCCCACCAGCAACTTTTTTTGCAAATTTGTAATCGGATAATGCATTTTTAAAGTATGCGACATCAGCCCATTTGGTAAAAGGAGAAGATTACTAAGCCACAAGTCATGTAATTTGAAAATTATAGGGTTTTTAGCAAGTATAGTAGATTGTTCAATTGGAGATGTGCACACGGATGAATTACGTTTTCACTTCAACCAATTAAATGACCCTAAACCCTTTAACCCTTAACCCTAAATCCTAAACCCTAAACCTAGCACTACTACTCGGGTAGTGAAGGTTTCCTACGCTTATTCTACATAGGAGAACATGAAAGACCAAGCTTGGAAAGGATGAGATGAGATTACAAGCGCTTATTGAGAGATAAGATGATTGCATGTGCAAATTTATACCCAGAAAATGTGTGTGACAGGTGATATGTGGGCCCACAAATGCTTGTTAAGAACCAAGTCTATGAGATAAATTAGGTGTTTGGAAAGACCGGGATTAATAAGTGTTTATTGAGACCTAGGAGTTTGAAATGAATTGGGACGCTTGGTGGTGAGGCTCATGGGTGTTTTTTGAGATCCAAAAGTGTAAATGATATTGGATGCTGTTAAGATCCGTGGAAAAGGCATTCACCTCATTTGTGCTCTTAGGGACCACATGCTAAGTAGGTAAAACCACTTAGTGTTGGGGGTTGGATTCACACGAGTGACAGTGAAAATATTTACGCAAATTTAAGGATTGTACCATAAATATAGCACAATTTCTACTCGATCAGTGAAGGTTCATATACTTACTCTACGGAGGAAAGCGGGAAGGGTCAAGAAGATGTGAGATTATATATCGAACGTTTGGTGAGGTATGTGGGAAGACATCCATCTCCTCCATGACTCGAAAGAGTCATCAGTTAAGTGAGTAAAATCATTTAACACGAGGATATGTTAAACCCTTAACATGTAAAACCCTAAACCCTATAACATAAGCCCTAAACCAACCTACACTACTTGAACAAAATTATAACCAAATACACATCGCACGGACAAGTATCGTGCAAGAAAGAATCAACATCCGGATAGCCTTGGAAACAGACGTAAGTACCTATAAATGAACTTAGTCTGCCACCTCTGTGGATTGCAAAATAGAATTTATATAGCCATATATTATACATATGATGAAATGTGAATCCTTGTAAATGAACTTCCTACATCGTGATTTCCGGAACATGGGTGTTTCAGATTTCAACTCTGACTCCTCCGGAGTGATTGTACCAGCACATCATAATCAGGTAGTTTTGGATGAACGTGAGTAGTTCTTTTAATAGTGTTGTGTTTGCCACCAAATTGCTCGTGCATTGGTTTCTTTGGAGTCTCGCTAACTACAGATGCCAGCGCAATCTGCTCTGGGTTTGATGGCTTTCCAACGGCAGATGGCTTCTGAGAAAACATACCATATTGCCTCCGATGAGATGCTGTTCCAGAGTTTAATATCCGAGGTTCTGCTCTCAGAAAAGCATCAGTATCATGTACTTCAAGCTTAGGGATTGGTAAAGAGCCTGCAACATCAGGAAACACAGTATCTGCCCAAGGTTTATAGATATCAGCTGTATTTCCTTCATGTAAATGATCAGGATCTTGTGGTTCTGATTCTGATAGAAGATGAGACTTATTATACAAGTTTGTCCCTGATGCTAAAGTAGAAGCTTTGGTTCCTTTATAAACCGCATCAAGTACATGTATAGGCAACCTCTTGGGAGGATCCACATAAATATTGCTGTCATCTGAACAACCACTCGGATCTGGAGCTGGCAAACTAGACCTAGCGTTCACTTCACACCTCCTGGGAGGATCCTCATCAAGATGGCCACCACTTAAAACCCTACTAGGATCCTCATAAGGATTGCTGCCATCTGAATTGTTACTAGAATTTGAAACTCCAAAGCTAGACCTCGTATTATTCGGTTCCTTTGCAGTAGTAGCAGAATGCCCTTCCTTTTTTATGGTATTCTGCCAATATTCCTCTTCACAGCTGGTATTCTCAAAACCAGCATCAGGAAAAGGCATTTCAGTGTTTCTTTTATCTACCATATTCATTCTTGGATGCACAACAGAATGGGGTTTGTCAGCCGTACTCGCATCTCTCTTCTCAAGAGACACTAATTGATTCTTTAAAGAAGCCAGGTTCTGGTGCTTATTTCGGAAACCACCAGTGAGTTTTCCCAAATTTAGCCTTCTTCCTTCATCCTCCATGCTTTTATCTTCAAAATCATTGAAATTAATATTTGCATCTTCGGTACAGAATGACGGATGTTCCAAATTCAGGTCCTTTGGACTTAATTTTTCAACAGACTCAGGACGCTTTATATTTCTATTGAAGTATATATCCTCAGACTTCCACTCACCATGAGTAGGTTGCATTAGCATTTCATCTAACCCCGAAATTTCAACTTCATCGTGTTCATACAGCTCACTATGATCCACAACTTTAGGGTGCCTGGTTGTCTCCTTTTCATCGCATTCAGAAGCAAATCCATCAGAATCGTCAAATGTGACAGGTCCCAACATATCCAATTCTGAAACAGGCATCAAGGTCTCTGACAATTCCGGGGACGAGTTTTTTCTGCTGTAAAATGGCATTGAACTGCACTCAGCCAAGTCCCTTGAGATACACTTCGGACTAGAAGGATCTGCTTTCAATGGTAAATCCTGCAGCAAATTATCACCTACCGATGATCGTGTATGAAACTCTGCACCCCCTGTATCATAGATAGGGTCCACACCAAAACTATCATCCCGATCTAAATTAACTTTACCAAAACATATGCCATCTAATTCATAAGAGCTTCTCTCTGAGGCCTCTACATGAATGCCGCCAACATCACCAATATAAATAAAAGCATCTATATCAGCATCACTTTCATCCTTCAGGTCCCCCGAAACAGCAAAGATATTTTCATCATTAGATTGTGAATCAGAAAACCTTGCACTGTGTAACTTTTCAATACCTTCCACACAAAACTCATCATGCTTATCTGGCCTTCTGATTACAGTTCCAACAGAATGTTTCTGTGAACTATCTACAATTACAGGAACCTCACCTAGAAATTCAAGTGGAAAACCGTGCTCTAATGGGACCTCTTGATCCAAAAAGTCATTAAAATTCGAAACTCCATCTTTTGAAGAATTGTGCCAACTATCTGGGTCACCACTAGCAACAGCCTCGAAGAAATCCTCTCTCTTAGAATCACTAGGTCCAAATAAATCTATTTTCTCATTTGATGGACCAACATTTCCCGAGGAGGATCTATACTCATTCATAAACTGAAAATGGGCTTGAGGACATTCATTCTCTTGAGTATGAAGACTTGACTTTCGAGATTTGGTCAAATAAGAGCCTAAGATCCCGTCACTGCTTGAAAGTTCCACAACAGTTCTAGCATCCACACTTCCCCGTTCAGCAGACTCAAAAGCAGCATCCTTGGATTCGATATTCCACTTCTGTCTCTCAAGGAAATTGTAACTACTACCCCCTTGAAATTGTTGAGATCTGTCCTCATCTAAAGTAGGAGAAGATGAAATGCCAAATTTAAGAGATGAGGACAGTTTAGCATCATTCTGTTCAGTTTTGAGGTTGGCACCTGAAGACCTTGCTCTAGATTGAGTTGTCATGTTTACACATGAAGTTGAGGCAGAGTCAGGTTTTTTACCTCCCATGAAGGATCCAGGAGCATACTCAGATGAATTGGAAAGAGAAATGTGCATATTTGCGCTGCCCACATTAGCTTTAACCTCTTTAGTTTCAATTGGTGAAGATTCTGCATCTGGAATACCATCCATTCCAGATGTCTGTTATGTTGATCAAAATAACATATTAATAAGTATATCACTGAGAGATCTAATTCCACCACCTCTTCGAGCAGTGCAGCAGAAGCTATTCTGAAAACAGAAACAAAATTATACCTGCCGGAGCCCCAAATCTTTCTCATCAAATGACATGGAGGTCCACACAACATTATGTTCCTGTGCTATCGTAGTCAAAATTTTGTTTTTGGTCTGCAAATCGGGACCTACAGCGGATAGCTTCTCAACCAACTACAAAATGATTGCAAAAGTGGAAATCGATATTAACTGGCCATGTACTAAGTAATATTTTTGAAAGATTGAGCTGGTAAGAGACAAAGCAACTATGAAGAGAAACATACCAAACGACCTACACCACACTGAGGACGGAGTTCAATTGCAGCTACTGTAAAATCCTTCCCATATTTTGCCATGATATGTTTTTTTACATCCATAAGCTCGGGTACATCTCCACATCTTGTAGATGCAAACAAAACACTTGCAATTGCTTCCTTCAGGTCAATGGGGCAACCCCTGTGCAAAAATCGAGATGCTAGGGAAAAGGCTGTGACATCATGCAATAATAAAAGCAGAAGACATGCAAAATCACATCAACTTTCTCAGCACTTACGAGCTCATTTTTCTATTCGCCATGAATAAGTGAAACCCAGCAATTGTAATTCATTCAAAGAAACCATGCATGCTCAGCCAAACAAAAATGATAAATGTGATGTAACGACGCTCTACATAGCCATTTACTTACTTTTGTGACTCCATTATTGGCAAACGAGCAACAATAAGCTCACAGTATATGCTCAGAAGATCATAAGCAGCCACCATCTTCTCTTCCCTTATTACATGCTCAACCTGGAAGTTGTGTGAATAGCTTCAAAAGATGAACAGAAGCATGCATGGAACAAAACCAGTGACCATAAGAGGTAACTACTTTTTTCAACCTCGAATTATATCAGGACTCAAAATCATAGCAAAAAAAATATTACACCGGCCATTTCAGCCCAATAAATGAATCCTTGTTGATTAAGTTTTTACCCGAATACGAGCAATCTGGTCCTGGCCAGACTCGAGCAACAGCGCTATTTCCCTCTTTATTTGCTTCACTTGCATCTCTTTCTTATTCCTCAATAGCTTTAATCTTGAACTCGCCAATTTCAGCGATGTCTTGCTGCATCAAATCCAACATCCGATGTCAAAAACCAGCAAGGATACGAGGCACTGACATAAAATCATCTCATTGGAAGTGCATAAAGCCATAAAACTAAGCGAAGCTGGTAAAATTAAATAAACGTAAGCACGTGCTATTGAGTATGATCAACCATTTCGCAGGATTGAAACTCCTGGATAGCATATCCTTGGAATTCTGAATAATTTTAGGCTTCATCTTTTGCAATCACCGATCCAAATTTCGCGCGGTTCACCGTGAAAGCACAACGAATCCGGAGGTTGCGAGATAGTGAAAATTGACAATTCAGATTCCAGAGAGTTGATGAGGCTAGGATTGCATGCCAATGATTCTGATTTCTGGAAGTTTGCGTTTTGGAGAATTAACAATCGGGAATTTCTGAATCTGAATTCTGAACCCGTTCTATAGCCCTAAGCCAGGATTTAGGTAAGACGAAAGAGAGATGCCGTGTGTTCACACTGATCACCGTGACCTTAGGAGATGGTATTGGCAAATTTGCCCTCCATTTGTCATCCAGATCGTCACCTCCCTAGTCCCTACGCGTTTTCAAACTTCTGTATCCATTTATTTATAATATATAGTACGCGTTTTTCAAACGATGTGTTTAAAGGTCTCAAAGGCAAGAATCTAAAAACCAGGCATTGTTAGAAAAATAATGACAATACCAAAATGAAAACATCAAATTTGGTGTTCCCCAATTAAATCCCAATTTTTATGCAGAGAAATGAGTTTGACTTGCTTTCGACATGTATTGGAATTGTTTTCAACTTTCGATCAACAGTTTTTATTTTACCAAACTCATTTTGCATATTTGGAGAAGCAAACTATTCTGGTTGATATTGCAAAAAAATAACCAAACAAAAGGACTTCATCAGACCACATTTCAAATGCATACATCAAGCCTTATGATTTAACCACGACAACCGAAAAAGTTCACTATACCATGAGATTTTTGGTTGTAGGTTCAATTGAGAATAATTTATTAATTTGAAATAGTATTAAAATTTCATAAATATTTCCCAAAATTTAGGAAAATTATTAAAAGTTGGATTTGGTTTATATTTAACAATGCTACCCGGATTCGTTGTTTTCAAATTATTTTGCGAATCAAACACTCAGCAATTAGTGAAATCTGTCACACAAATTGATTCATTACATTATACGAATGAGTCAATGACAACACCGAAAGTAAGATAATCAACTAATAAAAAAGTTGAAAATCAAATCCTTTCATTTTTAAATTCTAAATATTGATTTCTTTCTTTTTCATCAAAAATTTCTAAAGGAATTTCCTTTATTGCTATGTATTTAAATTTTTCTTCCATTTTATAATTTTTCTCTATGGTATTTGCTGATCTCTAATGGACAATGAGGAAGTGGAAAATTGATTTTATTTTTGCTTTTTTTTTCTTATATTTTTTCTAGTAGGATTCCGTTTCAACGGATTGATGAATTTACTTTGGTATATTCTATATCTTGGTATATTCTCCGGTAGAAGCATAACATGCAATGTCTCATTAATGACGGGAAAGAAATGAGGATGATAAAGATATAAATGAAAAATATCCTTTGTAGAGATATATAATTCATCATGAAGATGTTGAAGATTGATCGAAAAGGACCAAGCGTGGTGGTGGAAATCAGAAAGTTGAATGTAACTTTTGCATGACAAAATTTGTGACATCGTATTCTAGAACTATGGCTCATTTGTTGGACATAAATGGGGAGGGGAATATTTCAAAAATCTCCTTTTCTGCTCAATCACATCAAGAATCTGTTCGTAATTGAAGGCATTAAAAGTTTGTATTTTTACTTTGGTAATGATATGTTCCATCCCATCACATTATTTGCAGCACTGTTGTGTGACCCATAAGTAATAATTTCCATGACCCCATGGTCACGCAATCCTTCATCTTCTTGTATGTTAATGCATAAATTTATGGTGATAGGTCGAACCGAATGGGTCGGATGAGTAGAATGGTAGCAGGATATCGATCGACATTTTGTCTCCAATAAGTGATTGCCATCGATCGCGAAGAACCAATCGGTGCGACATTATGTCCGAGCGGTAATCACCAACGATCGTCACAGGAGGATGTCTGGCTATCAACATCCAATCAACAACGGAAGGTGCGATCGACACTGTCGGTGGTTAATGTATGAATGTCAACAATGGTTGCATCACCAATCTCAGACGGCGCCGCACGACTTTTAGCCACCGAAAACTCATATAAATCAGCTCGATTGTGGCTAATAAGACAACAAGAAGATCCCATAAAAGATTTAGTAGTTAAATAATCATATTTAAATTCCTATAAAAGGAGGGTAGATGGAGGTGAAGAGGACACACTGAAACTTCTAAGTTATGTATCTCGTACTTATTTCTATTAGTAAATCTCTTCATGAGTTTGGTGTCCCGTAGGTTTTCCTCCCGGTTCTTGAGTTTCCCACCTACAATTCTCTGTGTTTTCTAATTACGTCAAGCGGTTATCAGCGGTTCTCACATCTTAAAAATCATAATATTAAAGTGTAATTTTTACCCTTATCACTGTATGTATATGTTACACCTGATCTAGTCTTAAAATATTTTTGGTATTTTTTATCAGTCAATTCACTTTTTTTTTTGATGTTGTTAAGACAGAAAGAATTACGAGGTTGGGCCCACAATGTGTGAGCTTACGTCCTCGGGAGAGCGAAACTCTACCTGGGTGTTTCACTATAATAAAGTACAACATTACAAAATATGGTCTATTCAATTAAATAAATGATATAGACTCGATCTGTGGGAATAAATGAGCTCGATAATAACGATCGGGATGAAATCGTTGAATCATTATTCATTGCAGATTTTACTGTTCATACTGGAGGCACTGTTCATCGCCGGATTTGCTATTTATTGTCGGAGTACTATTCATCGCAGATTTCACTATTCACTGACGGAGTTACTGTTTATCGCGGATTTACTATTAATCCCAGAGTACTATTCACCGCAGATTTCACTATTCATCCCGGAGTTACTATTTTATCGCGGATTTACTATTCACGCGGAGTACTGTTTTATCGCGAATTTCACTATTCACTGTCGGAGTCACTGTTTATCGCGGATCCACTATTCACCGCCGGAGTTACTGTTCATCGAGGATTTTAGGACTTGGCTGATTTCAGGAATTCCAACTTCGAGTTTCTTTCTTAATTCATCTTCCATTCCGAACCCTTTTCAAGTGATAATGGACTTGTATTTATAGAGAATTCAAACCAGTAACTCACATATTGGTTAAAAGTCCAATCTTATCCAGTCTAGCCCAATTTGGCCCAATTTGCACAAAAACACCCGGTTTCAACCGGATATCTATCGTAATGTCCCCGATTACTCGCAATGCCTCTCGATCGGCTCGTAACTTGCGGAAATAAGCCAAAATACACTCAGCGGAGATCTATCTCAACAATACTCATCAGATATCCAAATTATCACGTAATATTTGCCATAACATCTTCTGGACACCAAATTACGAAAATACCCCTAGCGACACTCCAACTCGGAACTATGCAATATTACTCGTGACTCCTCCGGAAACTTTCCATGCGGCCTCCGGATGCCCAAAACAAGTAAGAATATCTCACATTACAGAAAATACCGTAGTTGGTGTACGCATCGGACCCGGTGCGTCCAAATTACGAAAATACATCCGTCGCCATTTCAACCACAAATCACCTCAAAATACCGAAAATACCATAGTGATCGTACCGATCGGACCCGGGGGTGTCCAAATTACGATAATACCCTTGGCATAATTTCAGACCGAAATCATCCAAAACTGCTCCAAACACCATCAGAATCCTCATACGTGGGCCTTTTAGTCACGTCAGACGAGCCTAGGGTATCATAATTACCTAAGTAACCCCGAGCAATATCAACACCCATGTGCTAGCCTTTCCATTTTCTCTGATGGTCTCTATTTAAAGAATTGTATACAGGATGTCCATAAGCTGCAAAACCCCAACTTTCTCGCAGACTGAATGAGTTGAAGGAGGTTGATAAAAAAACTACATATTCTAGAAAACTCTAAATATATGTCACCATGCATTACATCAGGCAGGGATACTATATCTACTTAGTCGCAATCAAATTTGTATCTTCTTATAGTGTGAGTGGAGGGAAGTTAACTATTAAGAATGTAGGAAGGTGGCATAATAGTTGTGGAACAAAATTTAGAATACACCAAAAATCGAAGAAGTATTCAATCCTTATGCAAGGGATAATAATGAATTAGATGCATTAATTGCTTGAATGTTCTACACTTGTGGTCTTGCTTTTCATTTAGCTAGAAATTTGTATTATATAGAGGCATTTTCATATGCTTCTAGTGAGATAATTCCAAGGTTACAAGCATCCATCTTATCAATAACTAAGAACCAAACTACTTTGTAAAGAGAGAGCTCATATTGAAAAGAATTTAGAGACTATTAAAGACACATGAGAGGTACAACGAGTGACAATGACTTCTGTTAGGATAAACTCATCCTAAGAGAAGACCATTGATTAACTTCATAACTATTAATGAAAATTGACTTATGTTTTTGGAAGATGTGAATTGTGAGAATTAATATAATGATGCAAATTTTATTTTTAGTTGTATGGAGAATAACATTAAGAAAGTTGGGGTACACAAAATGGTTCAAATATCACTCATAATGCAAAAGTATGTCATGAAGCTCGCATTATGGTTGAGAAAAAGTACCCTAAGGTAAGATTTTTAATTTCATATCTCTTAATCATCATTTGAATATTAAAATTTAATTGTTTCATATTTTTTACTGTCCATACCTT
Source organism: Utricularia reniformis (assembly GCA_009725065.1). Classification (NCBI taxonomy): domain Eukaryota; kingdom Viridiplantae; phylum Streptophyta; class Magnoliopsida; order Lamiales; family Lentibulariaceae; genus Utricularia; species Utricularia reniformis. The sequence continues at coordinate 167,240 of RWGZ01001034.1, forward strand.
GGCCATAAAAGATATTTGTTCACCAAAACGCAATGATACAAAGAAGCAAGATCACTATAAAGTTTGCAAGTGGATAATTGATGTTGGAGATTTCATATCAATGATCAAACAATTCATAAATAATCATGGTATGAGGTTAGCTATGTTCATTAAGTATTCTTAATTGTCTCTTTTGAATCTTCCTAAAACACGTTTTGTATATCTTGTTGTTATGATGCAACAATTTAGAAAATGTAGTCTTAATTGCGAGCTATGTTGATTTGTGAAGTGTGTGAGTCATATAGACATGATGATATAGTTAAAGCAATGAATGTAATTGATATTTTCTTAATCAACTCTGTTATCGCTGCTAAAAATCAGCAATAATAAAATTTAGCCCCCTTTCATGATAGGGGTCTTATGAAAATGTAATACGAAAGCAAGAAGTAAAAAGACACGATTTTTATAGGTGGAAAATTTTTCTGTAAAAGAAAGGATAAAAAATCACCCCGACCATAGCCTTGGAATCCAATATAAACATTCAGTTTGTAGATTTACGACAAGAGAATAAGATGTAGAAATCAAAAGGAAAAATATCATTGGTGGCCATAGTCGTAGGTTTCCCGGTCGGAAAAAGAAAATGAATCACGACCTCCTTTAGGTTATCAATAAAACCCTCTATTAGGTCATCAATCAAAACCCCCCTTCTTAACACTTTAACCATATTTATATAGGTGATTAGTCCAGCTCAATTATAACCAATGTTTTCATACCGGCTCGACATACTGTTCCGGTTCGGGCCGGTACGGCCGGTATGTCCAGTATACCGTTCGGTATACCGGACGGTACCGGTTTAGGGTATTTAAAAAAAATTAATAAATTAAAATGTATAATTATGGTAATTAATTGATGATTTAGTTTACTATTATCTTAATAATTATGCAAATAATTATAAATTAATCATTTTACCTATAAAAAAAATGATAAATATATTGATAAATATGACATATTTAATATGTAATACACTAATACATACATAACTAATTGAATCGTACATTTACACCAAAAAGGTTAGCATAAAAAATCTAAGAACAAGTTGAACATTTAAATAAGAAATTTTCGATTGTTATTATAATAAAAAAAGTTTACAATTCGATATCAGTTTCAAGACTTTCATTTTGAGTACTTTGATTGGCCGGTTCAGGATCTAGAACATCTTCATACAAAAGTGTTGTAATTTCTTCATTATCCAAGAATAGATCATTTTTATCTTCCATAACCCATTCTTGAATTTGTGAATTATTGTCCCAATCAATTGGATCATATAACGTCGTCTTTGAATTTCATCTATAATATATAAAAGAATCAATCGAATATTCAAATATTAAATCATTAAAGATAAAATATAATCATGAAAAATTAAAAATAAGGGAAATACATTTGTCTTAACTTTATATTGTAATGGATATAAACTAAATCATTAAGACGTTGAGACTCAAGTCGATTTCTTTTCTTGGTATGTATCCTTTCAAATACACTCCAATTTCTTTCACATCGAGATGCACTACTAGTTTGTCCAAGCACCCTTTTAGCTAGTGATTGCAAATGTGATGCCGAGTATCCAAAAACTGACCACCAATGAACTAAATAAGAAATAATAGAATTACATATTTTTGAAATAGTTGAAAATCATTTAAACATTTTACCTGGATGATGTATAGCTGACATCTTCACCGCAATTTCCTTTCCAAAGCTTCCTACTTTTCTCTCAAAAGTCATCATCTCTTCAATCATTTTACATTTGTCAATTCCACCCTTAGACTCAATAATTTCTAAAATTCCCTCTTGAATATCTGGTTTGTCTCTCAATGGATCATTCGCAAAAAGAAACCTAGGATTCAACCAAAATGCTGCAGCATGCATAGTCTTTTAAGCTGTCTATCCCATCGTCTCTTTAAAATTTCAAGATAAATGTCATATTGATTTTTATCATTGTTCAACACTGACTTGATTTCTTGTTTAGCCTTCTTCATGTCTGCGTACACAAATTCCATAGAAGGTGATGCATCACTATCAATAACTCTCAAAACTCGTAGCAATGGTAACATCACTTTAACAATTAAATCTGCTTGCTCCAAAAAATGACGATCAAAGATGGTGTCTACAAACTCTCGTGTTTTTATCTCCTTATACAAATTAGACACTATAAAATCTCTCTCTGTAACCAAAGCTTGTAGATCATGCTTATGTCTGCACACACTCTGCAAAGATAAAAATGCCGTAGCGAATCTTGTAGGTCTAGGTCGTACTATCTCAGTCCAATCAGATCTCTTTCTCAACCAAGCTAACCAAAACAAATGATTGTACACAAATTTGGAAATAGCAGCTTGTTTAACAACATTAGTGACATGTGGAAGTTGACCAATTTCTTTCAACATCAAATTCAGACAATGGGCTGCACAAGGTGTCCAACTTATGTGTGGATGTCTCTAATTGATTAAGTTTCCAGCCGCCTTAAAATTTGAACCATTATCCGTTACTATTTGAACTACGTTCGTTATACCAACAAATTGAATGTATTCTTCAAATAGATCCGCCAAAGCAATTGCATTTCTAACAATATCATATGCATCGTTTGATTTCCAAAATACGACTCCTTTAGAACAATAGATTAAAAAATTAATCAAAACACATTGTGAAGTACTCGTCCAACCGTCTGCCATGATAGTACATCCGAACTTACTTCAATCTCCTCGCAAACTTTCTACCCAACCATCAACTTCAACTTTTGTACTAAATAACAAATTTTTTCTAAGTGCATGATATTTTGGCACTTGGAAACCAGGACCACAAGCAATCGCCTTTGCAAACATCGAACTAAAGAACTCCGACTTACATGCATTGAAAGGAATACATTGATCATAGAAAAACTTGGCGATTTCAATGTGTGCTTGAGATGTAGTTTCTTTTCCAACCAAAGTTTGTTGAACATTTTTCTTCGGTTTCTTATTCTCATTGGTCGGTTTTTTTGAACCTCTTGAAATTGATTCAAACTCGATAAGATCATCCTCTTGTTCACTATCAACATCATTATATGAGAAATCATCAATTTTTCTTTGTCTTGTAACCTTCTTCATCTTTGATTTGACTTCTATTGATTTTCTTATCTCAATCCTAATACTTTCGGAAACACCAATACATGTTCTCACATCACCACTTTTTCCAATCGAATGTTCCTTCATTCTTGTAATTCCGCCACCTCTTACTTCATGAGAACAATGCTTACACTTCAAATGATGTGCTCCAAGTTTTTCAACATGTCCATGCAATGTCCTTATTCTTCACTATCGAAGCTTGTGAAGATGATATAGTTTCATTAGGAGTTCCCGATCTCGGACCAACTTCTTCCATCTCTATCTTAAGAATTTCAAAATAGCAAAGAATCCAAACAAATTATAGTAAAAAAATCAACAACAATAAAATTTAAAAACAATCGACAAGATTAATCGGGCGGCAAGCCATAACCATAGCAAAATCAAAACAATTGATATAAAAAGTCACCTAATAACAATTAAAAAACAATCGGCAAGATTGTTCGGGCGGCAAGCCCTAACCATACAAAAAATCAAAACAATTGTTATTTTGATTTCAAAAAATATAATCCACAACTAGCATTTGACCCAAATTCAAATGGAATTTTGACAAGATTACCTAAGGGCAAAGAAAAAATTACAATCGGAGGACACCCTCAACCGCCGTTTGCTGGTCCAGCAGAGAGGAATAAACCAGCAGCTGTTTGGAAATGTTATTGTGACATTATTACTTGTCTCGGCTTCAGAAGATCTATTTCGGAGTGATTTCAGTGGCACTTCAGAAAAGGATGGCACAAGTAGTTGGACTTGGAGATTTCTTTTCCTTTCTCTTTCGACAAGTAAAAGAACAGAATGCCGATGGGGTACTCGCTGTTCGATTCCCTAGTGATCTTATTCTTTGAATAAACCTAACAGCCTCAACAGCTGTTTGCTCCAGCAGAGAGGAATTTGCAATTGCGATTGGGATTTTGAAAATACCTGATTTGGGCCGATTCGGATCGGATCGGGTCAGGTCCCAACCCGAAATCACATATACCGGGCGGTTTTTGATTTTGTGCCACTGAAGAGCGAAATTGTGATCCCACAACCTGAAATTGGTAATAATAAATCTTTAGTTGTGGGATCAATTATTTCACCAATAGAGTGGTGGATAAGTTATGGTAAAATGACTCATTTTATTCTTGATATTGCCAAAAAGTTGTTTAGTAAGTGTCTTGAAAGAAACTAGAATATATACAAGCTTAATCACGCAGCAAAAATACAAAATTTGACATTAAAGCGTGTTGATGATATAGTGTTTGTGCATACTAATTTGCATATTTTATCCATAAAACTCCAATATATGAAACATGTGAAATAGAAATGTCTGATGCAATTGATGATTATGTGGATGTTGGAGATGCTTAAGTTTGGGAAAGTATAATTATCTTTAAATGATTCTACATTTTAGGCAATGATTATAAATCATGAGAATGGCGAGACAATTACTTCTAAAAGAAAGTATAATGAAAATAAGAGCATGAGACAATGTATGAATGATCATTTTGACGAAGATCTTTATAAAAATGAAATGATGTCTGAAGAATGATGTCATCTCACTTGTTTTTATTCTTATCAAACTATAACTTGCAAAGTAGTGTAAGTCTTATGAACTTTTAGTCATTTGTTTTGATATTATACTTGAAAGAATTATTATATTTTGCTTTTTTTAGCTTACATTCAAATCATAGAAAATGTTACCGATTTTATGGCCCTCGAGTGTAGTTAGATGCGATAATTGGGGAAGCAAGAAAAAGACAATTCAATCTCTAGAGATGTCTATATATACGACAAAGCAAAAGGGAAGCATGATCTTTTTTTGGCATTGGATCTTATATTCTGATTTTGATAAGATTCTTAAGAATAATTTAGCAATCTAGTCTTCGCTAAGATTGTTAAATCCTATTTGTTAGTGCATATGACGAGAGCTTTTTTCGAGTTTTATATTGTTTGAGATTTTTATTAAATTTAGAAAAGCATGAGATTCAACAACTAAAATATGATATTATTTATTTATGCTTTATGCCCATCATGTAAACTAATGGTGGTCATGACTAGTCCAACTCATCGGATCAACCCAACTCGTGGAATGAAACTATTAAAAATAGATAACAAGATGGTTGGATCAAATGAACATGTTGCCCACAACAACATTGTCTGCTATAGCCCGTGGGTTGTAATGTGTTAAAAAAACTTTAACACATTTTGTTGACCCACGGATTGGCCCATCAACTCATGATGCTAAATTAAAAAGTTATTATCATTTTGATTAAACATTTCGTATAACCTATGGGTTCATTTAACTAGATGTGTAAATAAATAGAATCAACCTTAAGTGTTATTTTATGGTTTGAGTTCGTATCGAAATATACAAGGTTTGGATCAGGTTAGAAAACTAAAAAAATATGATTCGAGTTCGATTTGATTGAGATTCTGGTTTGCCTCAAGTTTCAATTGAATGTTCAAATTAATAACAAATATATATATTAGTATATATAATGATTATAATATTATAATCTCGCGAACCGACTCGGCTAAGTTAGTTATAAATTTTGAGGACGATGTTATGTACTTCGATTCGTTGGAAATTCCAACTCGAATTGAGATAAGCTCAATTGACAAAAAATAAGCTCAAATTCGAGTATTGACAGACTCGAATTGAGAGGTTTGTAAACCAATTCAATTCATTCGCCCCTAAATTAAATCTACTTGGGCAAATCTATGGGCAAATGTTCAAATCCGATGGATCGACTCATTAACGGGTTGAGTTTAACCCTATATGGGCTGCTAGGGTTTAATAGGTTGAACCTACAATCCGTTGGTGTAATGACCCTAATTCGGGCCTAGCTGTTTTGATAAAACGTGCTAAATAAAACGAAACGTTCGAATTAAACTTTAAACGTAGTTCGAAAACATTTAAGATTAACAACATAATTTAGAGTGTTCTCCAAAAACCGGGCTCTATCACCGGACAACCGACGACCTCCTTCCCATGCCCTTCTCATACCTCGTCCACGTCACCTACAAAATCTGTAAAGCGGTCACAATTTATTAAAGGAAACTTCACACACGCTACACATTATCTTTTCATTTCTTAATTAAACCGTACACACACGCGTGAATCATTCCTTTTAACCGTTTTCTTATTTCCTTCTTCTTTTACTCTTATCATTCCCCTCATTCTTTAACTTTACTGTTGCCGAGAGTAACATGCTCGGTACATGTCCCGCCCAAGCCAACCGTTAGCTGTTGGATGACTCGACGGGCTCCCTTCCCCGGGTGGGTACTTAGGCGCTACCCTTTTTTCCACCCTGATCCGTTCTGCCCTCTTCGTACGTATCTTTCCATCTTTGGAACTTATCGTTCCCTTCATCAGACATGTCATTCCTTTGGCGAACCGTGTACAAGACACGATGTCGGGTTCGGTCGGACGGTCCATCCTTTCTCACCCCGAGTCTTATTAACATTTATCTCGTTCATTTGTGTCTTTTTCTTTCTTCTTTAATAACCCAATCCCGTTTCCTAAGCCTGAACCTTCCCTTACTATATTGTGTTCACTCCGCTTACCGTTTGCTTTCGTTTGTTATAATCCTCTCGTGCTTCCCTGCATTTCGTAACAGATCTTAGTTACCCGAATTCCGACGTGATCATCTTATTGTTAACTATATGATTACCGTAGACCCTATGTGTCATTTTCCTCCCACGGTCCGACGTTGAGACGCAACGAAAACACTCAAACTTTGTATTTCCGCGATAATTCACTTCTTCCTTGAAATTCGCGATAATTTTGTGCTGGTGTTAGGATTCGCGATAATTTTGTGCTGGAGCTAGGATTCGCGATAATTTTGTGCTGAAGTTAGGATTCGCGATAATTTTACACTCAAGCATTTTCGCAACAATTTTGTTCTTCACCCATTTCCGCGATAATTTTGCACATTATCATTTTCGCGATAATTTTTCACAGAATCGTTTTCGCGACAATAATTGCCTTTCCAAAAACCGCGATAATTTTCCAAAGTGTGAAAATTCGCGACAATTTTTCGATGCCCAAATTTTCGCGACAATTTCCTTCTTTCGTGACAATTTCCGGGTTTTCGTGGCTTAATGATAATTAACTCGTTTTTGGGCCTCCCACCCCTATTTATAGACATCTTAACTTTTCTAATTCACACTTTAACCCCTCATTCTTTTCATTTTGACCATTCCTTTATCTTTTTCTTTACTTTTCTATTTTTTGTTTCCTTTTTCGTTCTTTCATTCCCGTATCCTTCGTTATTCCTCGTCTATATTTTTTTTTTACCGCTACATTTCCTACTATTTGTTCCATCATACATTTTTCCTGGTTATTACAGTTGGGGTAGCCACGGGCCACCTCTAGTGTAAATCAATCCGACAACGAATAAAGAAAATCTACATTGCAATTTTTCAATAATAGCTAGATAACAATACTATTTTATCTAGGAATTTGAGGAAATGGAATTTTTTTAAAAGAAATGCATATACAAAATTTATTGAATATAACTATTCAAAATAGGTATTTTGCGTTAAAAACTAGATTTTTGGGTTTATAACGGATACCAGGTTTTGTTCCCGCAGTTAAGAATTTTTTTTTAAAATACGGTTAAAATTGTATGACAACGTCATTCATCAATTTAACTCAACCANTTTTCCTCCCACGATCCGACGTTGAGACGCAACGAAAACACTCAAACTTAGTATTTCCGCAATAATTCACTTCTTCCTCAAAATTCGCGATAATTTTGTGCTGGTGTTAGGATTCGCGATAATTTTGTGCTAGAGCTAGGATTCGCGATAATTTTGTGCTGAAGTTAGGATTCGCGATAATTTTACATTTAAAGCATTTTCGCGACAATTTTGTTCTTCACCTATTTCCGCGATAATTTTGCACATTATCATTTTCGCGATAATTTTTCATAGAATCGTTTTCGCGACAATAATTGTCTTTCCAAAAACCGCGATAATTTTCCAAAGTGTGAAAATTCGCGACAATTTTTCGATGCCCAAATTTTCGCGACAATTTCCTTCTTTAGCGACAATTTCTGGATTTTCGTGGCTTAATAATAATTAACTCGTTTTTGGGCCTTCTCACCCCTATCTTAACTTTTCTAATTCACACTTTAACCCCTCATTCTTTTCATTTTGACCATTCTTTTATCTTTTTCTTTACTTTTCTATTTTTCGTTTTTTTTTTCGTTCTTTCATTCCCGTATCCTTCGTTATTCCTTGTCTAGATTTTTTTTTTACTGCTACATTCCCTACTATTTATTCCATCATACCTTTTTCCTGGCTATTACAGTTGGGGTAGCCACGGGCCATCTCTAGTGTAAATCAATCCGACAACGAATAAAGAAAATCTACATTGCAATTTTTCAATAATAGCTAGATAACAATACTAGTTTATCTAGGAATTTGAGGAAATGGAATTTTTTTAAAAGAAATGCATATACAAAATCTATTGAATATAACTATTCAAAATAGGTATTTTGCGTTAAAAACTAGATTTTTGGGTTTATAACGGATACCAGGTTTTGTTCCCGCAGTTAAGAATTTTTTTTTAAAATACGGTTAAAATTGTATGACAACGTCATTCATCAATTTAACTCAACCAAAGACGTTCCTTGTACGAAACATCATTCTCTTAACTTCTACTGGCTACTAGCAAGCTATCATTAAGTTGCTAAACGATCAACCGTTTCTTTCCAGAGTGAGGTAACTCATCAGGATACAACGATATGGAAGCAGGATCGAGTTCCAAAGCGCCAACTGGTACTCCTTCTCTTTCAGAACCACGCATTCTAAAACAGGGAACCCGGTGGGAGCACCTATAAAGTTCGTTGGGCTGTAAGAAAATTGCACTAGTCTCACCTTCACTTGCTCTCCTAAAAAGGCTCACAAACCCATTAATCTTCTCCAAGTAAACAGCTTTTATCCCAACGTTTGCAACAAAATCTGAGAGCACCTCCACCATTTCATATTTGAACTCCTTATGCTTCTCTGGGTTGAAACTCCAGCTCACATCCCAGTCCTTGAAAAGGGCCCAGACTTCTCCTTCTCTCGGATAGATGACAAAAGACCCCTTCTTTTTTCCTTTCTCACAATGAATCAGATGTGAAAAAGTCATCCGTGCTGATGTTTTATCAGTGATTCCAAGCCTAAAGCTGCCACAACCAACAGGCAGCTCCTCATCCACCCACTTCTTGTAGTTTTTGTCCACTGGAACCGCTTCTAGCCACGTGATGTGCAACTCAAAAGGAGACGTACGAACCCTCTTCACCTTGGCATAATATCTAGGCATGCCATCGAGTGTGTCATAGCAAGCCCAAAACTGGTTAATTTTAAATCGGTCTTCAGCTCTTTCAACATCAAAATCATTAAATTCTGCATCAGGACATTCGCACAAATCCTGTTCTGTATCATCAATAATAAGCGAGTTATGGTCAACAATTCCAATCTTAACTGCAGGAAGCCCATTTGTCTTATTTGCATGATTAGAACTTCCACTGGCATGGATGGAATCTTGTCGCTGCTTTTCATTCTTTTCCAAAGCTGGATACTCTTTTTTCAGAGGGCTGTTGTGATTACGATCATCACCCTCATTGTATGAAACACGCTGCGTTTTACGAGATGTTCTGCGTGAATACCCATTACTGAAATTAGTGTCACATGCATCATTGGCAAAATTTCCATTCCCATTTATATTTCCCATGCTAGAGGAACTCGAGCCATCACAACTTTCACTGGATTTGATTGCAGTCCCCAGGCTCCTCTTCCTACTTTTGTTTGTATAGACCCTTGATCTTCTTTTGATGGCATTAGAATTATCATTGGCAGCTTTGTTTTTTTTTCTGCTGGCTTTGCAAGTATCTGTTTCCCTTCCCCTCAAATTTTCACTAAACCTTGCTTTGGTCTCCTCAATATGATCAGAACTGCTTGCCCTTTGGACACCTGATACAGGTTGAAAATTCCCAACAGATGCTGAACCCAACGACACATTACTTTTGTCACATTGCACATCCTCTTTGAAACTTCCCTGCTCTGGGACAGGTTTATTCTGATTATCAGCTGCCTGACTCATTGCACATTCAGAAGAGAAATGTTGAGATACAAATTTACCAGGTTTTGATCCTACAGGAACATCTCGAGCAATTATTTCATATCCCACAAAAGTCCTTTTACAAGTCTGACACCTCAAGATTTTGTTCAAAAATTGTCTATGGTACTGATATTTCACATCACAAAACGGGCAAGATGTCCAGAATACTTCGCGAATAATGGAAGAGACAGGCTGGCTTCCTTGTTGCTGATTCTGAGTGCTGACACCATGAGAAACACTTTTCTGAACATAGAGGCTTCCAGATTGAACATTTTCATCCATCCCAAGTGGTGTTGGATTCACATGAATAGACCTGATCAATGCCCTTACCTTATTATCATATATGGATTTCTTGGTTGGATCCGAAAGCACTGAATTTGCTTCACAGATCAGCTTGAAAGCACCTTCTGCTCCAGGAAATCGATTCTTATCAGGATGCAATGTGAGCGCCAGGCGACGATACTGTTTCTTCACAGTTATGTCGTTAGCCAACTTTTCAACTTTAAGAATGGCATACAAGTCCCGTTCAGATCCCAACAGTCCTTTTTGGGCCGAACAGTGAACATCACAAACACATATCATCTGGGCAATACTATCCAGTTCTGGGTATAGGCATCTAGCTTTCAAAGCGACTTTAAGAGCCCCCTCAAAGTCATTTTTTTGCATCTTCTTCTCAGCAATTTCCTTGGCACGCATGGCCTCATCTTTGTTGCAATCCATTGTCCGAGCAGAACAGTAAGAATCTCATAAGCTTTCAAAGTCACTCTAAATCAGGAATCCTTGCCTTCCAAACCATAATACAGAATTAAAAAAATCATCTTAAAAACAGAATTCTATCACATGAAAAAGCTTCAACGCAACCCAAATCATAGTGAAAACAAAATGATATATAAAGGAACAAAAAAACTGAGTTAATATAGTAAAAAAATAGCGAACATTTTTCCATCTAGCTTAGTAGACAAAGAATTATCCGGGGAAGAATAATGGTAGACTATTATATAATCATCTAGTAAAATCAATATCACAAAATTATTCCACATAAGGAGCAACCGAACACTAATCAACAGTTGTCTTACAAGAATGAATACTAGCTCCAAGAGAAGTTGTCTGCAATGCAATGTCTCATATTTGAAACTATTAACTTATATTTTGTAGTAGGTCTGCAAAACTTTGTTGTTCCCAGTTATATCTACAACTTTGCCCAGTTATAAATTCGAAAAATAAACATTAATAACAAATTCCTCACTAAATCCACAAAGATAGACAATACTAAAGGTATCACAATAAAAAAGCGGAACAATGGCATGAGAATCAAAGGGTAACAGCAACATGCGCACAGACAGCAATCAATGGCAGGGAAAGCTGAAGGGGAAGAAACCCGCACATTGACATGAGAAATAAAAAAAATATTGCATAACTACCACCGAAATCAAATACTTATATGCCGAAACATCAAAGTACTGTCTACGATCAGGTAACAGATAGGCAGAGAGAGACAGGAACACACTGAAAGAGAGAAAGAGCAAACATAATCTCACCTAAAGTCCGTGGAAGTGTGGCATCGGAAACCCAGGTGGAAATTTGCACAGAGAAGCAAGGACATGAAAAAAGACTGAAGGGATGGAGCGGAGAGGGTAAGAAGAGAGTTTCAGGCTTTCAGCCTGATTGTATTAGTATTTTATATCGACCGGGCTGATGCGCGAACTGGGCCATTACTTGATTGTCTGGCCCATTGGAATGCTACTCAATTTTTTCTACTTTCCGTTAATGTCAATTTGTAAATTTGTTCGGAAATCACTATTCAATTTGGCAAGATAAGTTTGGTGAATTGCCTTCATCATATTTCATACTTGAAAATACATTGCCGGCTTCATTTACAATAAAAATGTAAAACTTTAGATATTTTTTAAGGGTATTGAAGCATTAATGCGTTCTCCATTGCAGATCTCCTGTGAATCACTAAGTGAAAAATATTACTAAAGTGGTGCAGATTCACTTCCCAGATAGAAGAAAAGAATACATTTTATTGGGGTCAGCTCAGCAGGCAGCAGCACATAGAGATGACCGGGGCGGCTCAAGGAGAAAAGACACTGAAGAAGCTAGGGGTATGTGTATGTCAATCCTAACTTGCACTGGATTTTCGGTTCATCAGGTCATGGTAGTACAGCAACACGCACATCGGTTGGCCAACAATACAAAAGAAGCACCAGAACATCATGTTGCCCACCTACCAAATGCAAAAACAACCTTCTAATGTTAGTTGCTTGAAGCAATAAACATATCACGAATTAGCAATCTTCTTATTATTGTTACCAAAACCAGAGAAAATGTCTCAATACAACCAATTTTAAGCAAAAAAGAAGCACGCACCATGGAGCTCTTGAACTTGTTCTGCAAGTACTTTGTCACAATAACTAGAGGAACCTGCATGTGCAAAAGAACTATAACGACATATTTGGCATTTCATGGTATGCATAAAACACGTATAAAATTATTCTAATACTTTTCCGAATTTATGGTGCATGAGCTAGAAAAGGGGTTACTGAAACATAATACCAATAAAAGGAAATGTAAAAAACAAATATAAAATTATGCTAATAGTATTCCGAATTTATGGGTATGAGCTAGAAAAGGCGATACCTGAAACATAATACTAATAAACGCCCAAAACTTGAATATGTGACAGGGTACACCAATACATATCTGTTGAAAAGATCAGAAAAATAAAAACCAAGATTCAGTAGAACTGATGCCAGTCCAGGGGAAAGTAGGACTGTACTTACCTCATGGAAAACAGCAGATATAACGAAAGCAATTATAACAGCAACCATCTGTAACATGCAGTCATAGCATTCAAAACCAGCAAAATGACGTAAAATATGGGTGGTCAGGTAATAAAGCCTGATTATTGTAATATTCAGTTGTTCCTATCTCACTACAAAATGGTATTTTATTATAGACACAAGTAACAAGCAGCATCAAGTACGATGTAGTATAAGGTATTATTGGATGCCTATGAAAGAAATGGCAGCACCATTCCTCCTATGCATGATGCAATCATCAGGAACACGAGAGTACAGAATATGAAGCATATTTGTGATTCAACAAAAATCTAAAAAATTGAAGCGATACCAAAATTTTTAGTAATGCATAGGGCCATGCATATGCAATCAACTCTTAACAAAAACAGCTTCATGGTGCACCAGTACCTTAGGGATGCCATTACGCAAGCATGGAAAGTATATATGTCTGACCATCCATTTATGAACGGGCTGAAATAAGTAAATCATATAAGATACTGCTGCAAAAAAAACTATTCAAAGAATTTTAAGATTTTAAATAAATCAATTATATAAGAAACTAATGAAAAACAACTATTCCAAAGAGTACCGAACTTTAAGATTTTAAAAAACGATGTAAGATACTGCTGAAAAACAACTATTTGAACAAATTAAAAAATATCAAATTTCTATCTATTCTCCCTACAAATGATAAGGCTACCAACGAAGGTGTTTAACCAAGCTATGAATGAGGGAATAAGAATGAAAAAAAGTGATCTACCACTGAATATCAGCTCATCATTAAAAAAGCTCCCAGAATACATCGAGCATGAATAAGGTTCTACACATAGTAATCAATTACATAGATTAAAGTTATCTCTTATGCATCTTTTACACGGTAAACTTTTACAAAACTACTTTTTTTTAAAAAAGCTACATACTTAGTGAATAAATGTTACTTCCCCTAATATGAAGAAATAAGTGAAAGAATATTTACCAAATTCCACATTCTCCAATACTGACACAGCAGCCATAGATGTCCAATCAGCAGATCATACGAGGTTGAAAAAATTGTGCAGAAAACAACTCAATCCCATCAAAACAAATTTGGGAAGTAATGTTTAAATATTAACATTTTACCTCCTCAACAGTCCTTGCGTTCCACCAATCTTTGTAGAATTCACGATCACCAAATCTTACAAGTTCGGCAAGTATGTTTAGCCTATATCACAGCGACACATGTAAAGCAGTTAGAGGACTGCAAAACGATCACAACCTGATTCATTTTTTTCTCTAAACGTTTCACAAAGTCAAAGCTTCACCTTGCTAATTTCCATTCTCATAACCAAGATTAAGCCTTGGATTTGGGAAGGATGCATTTAAATGAACAAATCACAAAATGGAATGCTATCCCTTAATATTAATGATTACTTTGAAGAGAGGGGGACATACCAAAGATGGAAAAAACAGTAAAACATGCAGAGCCAGACATAAAGATTAGGAATAGAGAGCTTCAGGACCCTCTCAACAGCATACAGAAGATCTCCCTTTAGGGGATGTTGAGAATTTCGTACAATAGGATTGATATACTGCATAAAACATTTAAGAGAGTTCACTTTATTCTTAAACTGGAAATGAATGTCAGAAAAAATTAGAAGGGAATCACCTGTTCTATGATAAATCCCATGAACCCAGTAAAAATAATGAGCTTAATCAGTTGGCGTGCCACCCAACCCTTCCGAATGGATGGTGTGCGAGGATAGTTTGGCTAGGAAAAAATATCTTATCAGGTCAGAGTATTAATCTTCCTAGTACCTCCTCGGAGAATCAACAACATATAGACAAAAGTAAAACAGATATACCTGATAACACAAAGTGGGCGCGACTATGAAGTACACCATACTCTTAAAGCTAACATCATATGAATAGTCCATGTTCCAGTACCTAGAGAGTTCTTCCTTCTGCATAGGAGAAGGAGCATTTTGTCGTTAGTAATGCTCCTTGCTTCATTTTTCAGAAGGATACAAATAACATAGTATCAACAGAAAATGTTCGTAAGATAATCATATTTTATCTATCATGGCTAGATAAGTGAGTAGGTAAGTCCTCTTACAAATTTTGTAAAAATGAGTAGGGCAAGAGCCCCACTTATTACCTTCTCAAGTGACTTTTCGATTATTCTCAAATCGTGATTTGTATGTGCATATGAGACTAACTTTAACCACCCAATGGAAGCACAAAGCATTAAGACAACACCTGATAATACAGCTGAATCACACCTGCCCAATTTCAAATCAAGGACTTGGTTTGGTTATTTATATAAAGCTAAAAAAATAGTATGATGTATTAAACAACGTTGATGGAAGTGAGATAAGTTTCAGTCATCTTTCAAAAATAAATTCCATATCTTAACCAAGAGTGCTTGTAAATAATACTTTTTTTGAAAAAAGGAAAAACACTGCAATTGTATCTTAGGATTACGTCTTCAAGGCATACCAAAGAATGACCATAATTGGATATAATATCTCTGTATTCGTTATCATAATGTGAAGAAGGACTGCAACCTGAAAAGCATGAAGTGAAGCGCAAGCATTGACATGAAATAACTTGATAAAATTACACTACACATGCAAACATGATATAAGAAATCATAACTTGAGTATCAATAAGCGGAAAACATACTTTTCGTGATATTTCAAATCCATATACCAAAGCCTTTACAAAAATGAAAGATTCAATTATACAACTGCATTTAAATATTCTGATCTTGGACATTCAAATTGTGAAAAGATTAATCTACATACGACTGAAAACTAACTGATAAACACTCCCAATAAATGCAAGCCAAAAATCAAAAGCATATTATGACCAGTGCTCACCCATTCAGTAATTTGTTTTTTCTGAGCCAGCTTCTCAACAAGAAATGCAGCAACAGGGAAAATCGGGAGACTTAAACTACAGTGAGAAATCCGGTGACTTCAGCACCCATCTCAGTTGCAGGAATATATAAATGTTCAAGAAAGTTACCAACACATAAAAAGTGGCCAATCCCTCAATGATTTTGAGCTGAACCAAAATCCTGATCTGATCAGCCAGCCATACTGCTTGCGAAAAAGGCAAGGACATAAGTTACAGTAATTAAAAGAAAAGGAAAAATTTACAGCCGCATAGCTGGCCATAACTAGATCTGAAACATCTCCCATAAGAATATATTATTCTGGAGTTAGCAAGCAGATTAGAACCACCTTCATCAAATTCTCTATGATAAGCCTGCTATTTACTGCCACAAGCACAACAATACAGAGATTGAAGAGACCGGCATGGCTCTGCCATAGAAAAACAAATATTTTATAAGTCGCTAATGCTTACCATCAAAACAAGAATTTTTTAAGAGAATATTACAGCCCAATCATTTAACTAAATCGACAATATAAAAAATCATTCAGCATTATTGCTTTATGTAACATGGATTTAACCTGACTACAATTCTCATGACAAAGTAACAAGAAAGACATGAATTAGTTAACATACTTTCAGTGGAGCTTGAAGAATATTTTTAAGATGTACAAGATTGTGCATGGTACAACTGTAACCTTCAGAAGTTTATTTCCAATATCAACCAGTGAGAAAAACCAATGCCATCATTTCCAATTTTCACATTTCATGACCAAGAGTAGATATTATCCTTATTTTCAACCTTTTTAACAAAATATTTTTTAGTTACGAAACCCAAAATGTTACTCTCAAGTTAGACGAAATAAATTGCTTAAGGTCAATCACCCTAGGCTTGTATCCACTCAGTCATACAACAATAATTTATCTTTCCTCTTTCTTTGGTCACCCTTATTTTTTACTTGTTTCCCTGGAAGATATATATTACAGTGGCCAGAAAACTCAGCAACATAATCATGTTTTTGCCTCTATAAACAATTCCCGTTTCATCAGTGTCCCAATCGTAGGAAAGAAAAAGATGTTTGCATAACCTAAGGAACAACCTGTTTGAATATCGCGTCTGAACTAAGACAACTCTCCTTATTCCTACGGTGGGCAGGCGCCGAGGGCCTGTACGCAATTTTGACAGCGGATGCGTCCAATCTTATATCCTCGGCTCTTTGTCCCTTCTCTTTCATCGCAACCTCCTCTCGAATACTCAACCCTTCAGACGCTGATTGCGCGTCAATCCGCCCTCGATCCTCTCTGGCCAAAATAAGTTCACTTTGATCACACCCAGATTCATTGTCGGCGCTATCACTGGAATCAGAATCAAATTGCGGGTCAGCGGTGCGCAGAGTGAGCCTCCTACGAAGAGTGGGGTGAAGTTTGTCCGCAGTCGAGGAAGAGGTGTCGAGGGTGAGCATGATCGAAAGTAAAATGAAAAAGAATACGAGGGAAAAGCAGTGAAGCTGACGTTCAGGTCAGGCAAGAAATGGAGAATCGATTTTGATGACGAGATTCGGTACGATCCGATCATCAAATAATCGTNCTCAATCCCATCAAAACAAATTTGGGAAGTAATGTTTAAATATTAACATTTTACCTCCTCAACAGTCCTTGCGTTCCACCAATCTTTGTAGAATTCACGATCACCAAATCTTACAAGTTCGGCAAGTATGTTTAGCCTATATCACAGCGACACATGTAAAGCAGTTAGAGGACTGCAAAACGATCACAACCTGATTCATTTTTTTCTCTAAACGTTTCACAAAGTCAAAGCTTCACCTTGCTAATTTCCATTCTCATAACCAAGATTAAGCCTTGGATTTGGGAAGGATGCATTTAAATGAACAAATCACAAAATGGAATGCTATCCCTTAATATTAATGATTACTTTGAAGAGAGGGGGACATACCAAAGATGGAAAAAACAGTAAAACATGCAGAGCCAGACATAAAGATTAGGAATAGAGAGCTTCAGGACCCTCTCAACAGCATACAGAAGATCTCCCTTTAGGGGATGTTGAGAATTTCGTACAATAGGATTGATATACTGCATAAAACATTTAAGAAAGTTCACTTTATTCTTAAACTGGAAATGAATGTCAGAAAAAATTAGAAGGGAATCACCTGTTCTATGATAAATCCCATGAACCCGGTAAAAATAATGAGCTTAATCAGTTGGCGTGCCACCCAACCCTTCCGAATGGATGGTGTGCGAGGATAGTTTGGCTAGGAAAAAATATCTTATCAGGTCAGAGTATTAATCTTCCTAGTACCTCCTCGGAGAATCAACAACATATAGACAAAAGTAAAACAGATATACCTGATAACACAAAGTGGGCGCGACTATGAAGTACACCATACTCTTAAAGCTAACATCATATGAATAGTCCATGTTCCAGTACCTAGAGAGTTCTTCCTTCTGCATAGGAGAAGGAGCATTTTGTCGTTAGTAATGCTCCTTGCTTCATTTTTCAGAAGGATACAAATAACATAGTATCAACAGAAAATGTTCATAAGATAATCATATTTTATCTATCATGGCTAGATAAGTGAGTAGGTAAGTCCTCTTACAAATTTTGTAAAAATGAGTAGGGCAAGAGCCCCACTTATTACCTTCTCAAGTGACTTTTCGATTATTCTCAAATCGTGATTTGTATGTGCATATGAGACTAACTTTAACCACCCAATGGAAGCACAAAGCATTAAGACAACACCTGATAATACAGCTGAATCACACCTGCCCAATTTCAAATCAAGGACTTGGTTTGGTTATTTATATAAAGCTCAAAAAATAGTATGATGTATTAAACAACGGTGATGGAAGTGAGATAAGTTTCAGTCATCTTTCAAAAATAAATTCCATATCTTAACCAAGAGTGCTTGTAAATAATACTTTTTTTGAAAAAAGGAAAAACACTGCAATTGTATCTTAGGATTACGTCTTCAAGGCATACCAAAGAATGACCATAATTGGATATAATATCTCTGTATTCGTTATCATAATGTGAAGAAGGACTGCAACCTGAAAAGCATGAAGTGAAGCGCAAGCATTGACATGAAATAACTTGATAAAATTACACTACACATGCAAACATGATATAAGAAATCATAACTTGAGTATCAATAAGCGGAAAACATACTTTTCGTGATATTTCAAATCCATATACCAAAGCCTTTACAAAAATGAAAGATTCAATTATACAACTGCATTTAAATATTCTGATCTTGGACATTCAAATTGTGAAAAGATTAATCTACATACGACTGAAAACTAACTGATAAACACTCCCAATAAATGCAAGCCAAAAATCAAAAGCATATTATGACCAGTGCTCACCCATTCAGTAATTTGTTTTTTCTGAGCCAGCTTCTCAACAAGAAATGCAGCAACAGGGAAAATCGGGAGACTTAAACTACAGTGAGAAATCCGGTGACTTCAGCACCCATCTCAGTTGCAGGAATATATAAATGTTCAAGAAAGTTACCAACACATAAAAAGTGGCCAATCCCTCAATGATTTTGAGCTGAACCAAAATCCTGATCTGATCAGCCAGCCATACTGCTTGCGAAAAAGGCAAGGACATAAGTTACAGTAATTAAAAGAAAAGGAAAAATTTACAGCCGCATAGCTGGCCATAACTAGATCTGAAACATCTCCCATAAGAATATATTATTCTGGAGTTAGCAAGCAGATTAGAACCACCTTCATCAAATTCTCTATGATAAGCCTGCTATTTACTGCCACAAGCACAACAATACAGAGATTGAAGAGACCGGCATGGCTCTGCCATAGAAAAACAAATATTTTATAAGTCGCTAATGCTTACCATCAAAACAAGAATTTTTTAAGAGAATATTACAGCCCAATCATTTAACTAAATCGACAATATAAAAAATCATTCAGCATTATTGCTTTATGTAACATGGATTTAACCTGACTACAATTCTCATGACAAAGTAACAAGAAAGACATGAATTAGTTAACATACTTTCAGTGGAGCTTGAAGAATATTTTTAAGATGTACAAGATTGTGCATGGTACAACTGTAACCTTCAGAAGTTTATTTCCAATATCAACCAGTGAGAAAAACCAATGCCATCATTTCCAATTTTCACATTTCATGACCAAGAGTAGATATTATCCTTATTTTCAACCTTTTTAACAAAATATTTTTTAGTTACGAAACCCAAAATGTTACTCTCAAGTTAGACGAAATAAATTGCTTAAGGTCAATCACCCTAGGCTTGTATCCACTCAGTCATACAACAATAATTTATCTTTCCTCTTTCTTTGGTCACCCTTATTTTTTACTTGTTTCCCTGGAAGATATATATTACAGTGGCCAGAAAACTCAGCAACATAATCATGTTTTTGCCTCTATAAACAATTCCCGTTTCATCAGTGTCCCAATCGTAGGAAAGAAAAAGATGTTTGCATAACCTAAGGAACAACCTGTTTGAATATCGCGTCTGAACTAAGACAACTCTCCTTATTCCTACGGTGGGCAGGCGCCGAGGGCCTGTACGCAATTTTGACAGCGGATGCGTCCAATCTTATATCCTCGGCTCTTTGTCCCTTCTCTTTCATCGCAACCTCCTCTCGAATACTCAACCCTTCAGACGCTGATTGCGCGTCAATCCGCCCTCGATCCTCTCTGGCCAAAATAAGTTCACTTTGATCACACCCAGATTCATTGTCGGCGCTATCACTGGAATCAGAATCAAATTGCGGGTCAGCGGTGCGCAGAGTGAGCCTCCTACGAAGAGTGGGGTGAAGTTTGTCCGCAGTCGAGGAAGAGGTGTCGAGGGTGAGCATGATCGAAAGTAAAATGAAAAAGAATACGAGGGAAAAGCAGTGAAGCTGACGTTCAGGTCAGGCAAGAAATGGAGAATCGATTTTGATGACGAGATTCGGTACGATCCGATCATCAAATAATCATGAAATAATATGCTAGGAAAATGTTCCTAGCATATTTCAAAAATCATACTAGCATATTCATTTAATTTAGTTTGTGAAAACAATACTTTTATGTATAATATGGGTAAAAAAACATCTACAACTCAAACATATAAAACAAATCTAATGCTTTTATTCCTCAACATACATATTTTGTCCAAAAAATGTTTATTTTTATCAAATGTTTTCATATCAATTCGTACCAGTATGACCGATACAATCGGTATACCGGTCGGTACGAATTATTATTTTTAATTTTTTTTCGAGTCCACCCATAAACCCGGTACTTGATACCGGTCCAATACTGATACCGCCTGATTTTCATCTCCGGTGATATGAGAACATTGCTTTAACATTATTTAATCCAAAACAATATAATATTTATGCAAAATAGTTTTAGAGTTCTCGCCGGAATGAAGAAATTGATTTTGTATAAAAAAACTTATGGTCGGAACTCTAATATAAAATTCGTCGGCCGTGTTGATCGCAAGATATTTTTCTAGGTTTAAATTTAAAACTCATTCTTCTTTTCTCAGTATACTTGTCATAGAATGTTGGGTCGTCACCAAATCTGTCGAGCATGATGTCCGTGAGTTTTGAAATATGTTAAGGGCATTTTCGTCAATTTGTATCAAAATTGACAAAATTTGTTAATTAGGAGATATATAATGAATTTTTCGAAATTGAAGAATGAAAAATAATAATTTGTGTAATTTAAGAGACCAATATTGAATTAAACCTCTTATTTGAGTAGAAAATTGAAATACATTTTAATTTAAATTGTTTGTAGATACCTAACATTTTTACCAATTTTTTATTGCTAATTGAAGTATAAAAGATATAGGATGTGTTCTTCAGAAATTATGAAATGTATAATTAGAGTGTAAAATGAAAATGCATAATTAGAATTGATGTGGTATTCTGAATAAATATGTTAAATATTTTAATGTAAAAAGTGTTCTGTAAAAATGTAAAATGATAATTTATTTATAGTAGTCAAAAGACAATTATATCCTTTATGTTAAATATAAAATAATTCTCAAATAAAATTAGAGATTTGCTTTACAAATGAACTGATATAATATTTACCACATGCATAAAGTAATGTTTGAAAGTCAATCACTACAAGACAAATATATTCTTGGTACATCAATGAACATCATAAGTAATTTTTTTATATACGTCGTAAGTAATAATTCTATCAAATAAATTACAAAAAATTTTAAAACATCCTCAATAACACCCAATAGTGAGTATGATATTTAACATTAATAAAAACATAAAAAAGAAGGTAATTCAACAAATTTCAAAGTAATGTTATCAAATTTTTGCTTCCCAATTAAAAAACCCAAAAACTTAAATTATATTTTAACATATGTCGAATTGATTATCTCTTAGTGCAATAACGAAGAATCAAAACAAAAAGAAGAATAAAATAAGAATAAATCATTTTGATCTGAAATCTGTAAAAAAAATATTATTTCTATGGCGAAGAAACGGAGTGGAAGAACTCCTTACCAATGAAGTCAATACCGTTCGTTACAGTAACGACTACTATGAACGATTTTTCTGATATATCGTTGGTATACCGGTTATATATCGAAATATCGATGTATCTATCACAATCGATATAACGGGGCGGTATATTACCGGCATAACTTCCTTGCTTCTAACCCTAGAAACATAAAAATAATGTATATAAAAATGTATTTGTTAAGATAATGGTATATATGTAAATGATATACTAGAATACAAAATGAGTTTTAAAAATCAAGAATTTAAATGATTTTAGATTGTAGTGTAAATTGTTAAAATGTATAATGCGTTTTAATTGATAATGTGAATTTAAATAGTTAATAGTGTTCTGTATCGTTTTTTAAAATACATTATGCATTATATAATGTATAATGCATTTTAAAAATTCATGCAGAACACACATTTAGTGTGTGTTCTGCATAAATTATATAATGTATAATCAAAATTTATAATTAGAATGTATAATTAGAATCTGCGTAGTTTTCTGTATAAACATATAATGAATTATAAAATGCAAAAGCGTACTATAAATATTATAATGACTTATAATATAAAAAATAATTATATCTGAAATTGTAATTCTATACTAAAATGATATTTGTAAATACAAAATAAATTAGTACATTTTTTTATTAAAAAATCTTATAATAAAAAATAAAACAAAAATGTTGAAGACGATATTATCGAATAAGAAACTAAACAAATGATATATAAATGCTAAATTATAGAAAAACAGAATTTATTATTATGAAAAAGATAAATATTTGATTTGAAAATATATATATATATGTGAAAAATAAAGTGTTGTTTGTCGCTAGCCACCAAACTTTTAATAATTTAAAAATATTGTTCCAAAATTTGTAAATAGTATACAAAACCTCCGAAGTTGATATAATGCGTGATGTTAACCATAAACTTTTAAATGTTGTAAATATCATATCCTTAAAGTTTAAGAATTGTGTGGTTGACCATCAAACTTCCAGAACCGTTTATATTGAACTCTAATACTCGTTAATATTTAAGTTGACCCCCAATCAATAGTTTGTATTGATCAATTAACCTTAAAAATATGAAATGACTAAATCTGTAATCTTTGAAAAATTTAAAAATAATGCATAAATTATCAAAGTCATTTATACGAAAAAGATGAAAAACTGATATTATTCACTAGATAATCATTCTTGAATGACTTTGAAACTTCGAAAGCTTCTCATGTAATTTACAAACTTTGGGAGCATAGTATTTACATTATTTTAAACATTGAGGGCTAATGCCATAATATTCTCATGAAAAATAATAAGCATAATGCATAATGCATTTTTAGAATCAAGTTTAAACTTGATTATGCATTACAGTTGAAATAGAAGAATGCATTATGATGATAATTTATAATCAGAATTTAAAACGGATACTGTTCTGTATCAAAAAACATATTATGCATTCTATAATGCATAATTCATTTTCATAATTTATGCAGAACACAGCCTTAGACTACGTTTTACATGCATTCTCAAAATATATTTTTATGTTATAATGCATTATTATAGTTTTTATATAACACTACAACATTTACATTATCATTGTAAACATAATGCATTTTCAAATTGATCTTTGCATCCAGAATGAGGTATGAGGATAGATCTGGAAATCAGAATGTATTCTCATTATTTAAATTACAAATATATTCTCCAAAAAATCATATTTTTTGTCAATTATCCCACAATCTCACATTTACAATGATGTTCGGCATATTTGTAAATTGTTTATTCTCATGTATCTTTAACGTGTAATCATAATCATACATAATTTCTTTCGTCATATAAATGCCAGCGACGATGAGTCTAACTTGAATAAATCCGATTAAAATAAGAAAGGTAGGATTAACCAAATTAGTGAATGATATGAAGAACCAAAAAATTATCATTCTGATTTACTATGGAAATAAAAATGGATAATATTTGTTAAGCATTATGGAGAATTAATCGTGGTGGTAAATTTTTTAAGTGTTCTTTATTGCATGTATTTTTCTTTTATTAACAATATTTTAAATTTAATTAAATCGGATACAATCTTATTTATAAGTACAACGATAACAAAATCTTTTCTTACTTGTCATACATTATTCATCCAATTTTGTACAAAACATCATTTTTATTCTGCAATTCAATTTATCCATCACAGAAGATTCAATACATTCTTGATATATAATCACATTATGAAAACAAATTCTCAAACTACATTCTAATTTTCAAAATGCATACAGAACATAGCCTTAGAATATAATGCTAACTTAACATATCAATTTATGTTTAAAGAGAATATTTCTACAAATTTCTATCATTTCCCATAATTCTCATTTTTCGGCTCCGTGATTGGATTGGATTGATTTGGATGATAGTTTCTCATTTTGAGTATATAAAATTAGGGGTGTGCATATATCGCATATCTAATCCTAACATATTTTTTCTTATCCAATTCAATGCATGAGGATCATCATTATGTTGATCCGAAACCGATCTGAAATAGTTGATCGATTTACGAGTACCCTAACATATTTTATTATTGGTTTAATAATTTATAATCATAAAAAATATAATATCCATCAACACTAAAAAAATAATTTAAAAATTAAATGTCGATGTATTAAACATGTGTTTTCTTTCATATCGTCTATTTAGTCAAATATAAATAAAATATATATGTATTATAATATTAAAATGTAAAAAATATTAAAATAAATAATATTATATTAATTTTAAAATTCTATTATTTATTTAGTTTAATGAATGAAAAAACGAAAAGTTCGTTTGTGGAACGAACCGGACGACTGTTGGTACCCCCTGAAAAGGGACAATAACAAAAAGATATATATAATATTTATTGTATTATTATATATTAATAAATATATTCTCGAATCAAATCAGACGTGATAAAAATTGTATCCAATTTGAAACCTAAAGTGATCTAATCCTGTAAAATATCCACAAATCAATTGTTCAGAAAAGCGATTCAGATATTAGGATTAACAGATTTTCATGCAAACTCATATGTAAAATCAATTGTGATGCTTTTTATAAATTTTGCGATGTTAAGAGAACAAACTGTTGCACCAGTTTCTATTGGGATTGGATGATGCAATTGTTGGCACAGTTCTAACAATATGAGCAATGATACATTACTCTCTTTGAATCAGGTCTATCAAAAAAATAATTTAGAGGAGCGTCATCATACATGCACGAGAGCACGAGATGATAAAAAGATACTATAGCTTTTGTTGCACAATCACATGAGTTATCTATTTTTAAGCATGAAAGCTATAAGGTACGTTGTGTGTGAGTGTCGAGGGCATCCTTGAGAGTTGCTATGCAAATTATGGGTATCCGGACTGGTGGGGTGATCACCCTCGGGTCTCTATCAAGAATGTTGTAGATGTTAAGGAAGGAGAAGAGTCGCGGCGGCGCACGTGGGTGAGGATGTGGTCGGAATGTTGGATGTGGAGGTAGTCGTCACGTTCATCCTACAACAAATGTAGTTTCGGCATCTTTTGGGACAAGGGTAGCCATAGGGGTTGCTGTTATGCCAATATTTTCCGATGATCAATGAAATTTCTTAAAGTCTCTACTCGCTCAAACATCGAAATCTTTATCTATTGGTAATGTACAACACACTAGTAGGAATCCAAATTCTCATGGTAACTGGATTATGGATTTTGGTGTTAACCATCACATGACATGTGATATCTCATTGCTCAGTAATTAATCTCTTATTACTCTTCTTTTGGTTACTTTGTCAGATGATATGAAATCAATCGATGTGCAGTTCGATATTATCGTTATTACTGATGGATTGATTATATCCTATGTTTTTTATATTCCATAATTATAGAATAATTTGATGTCTTTTTATATAATTTCTTGAAAATACCTCTATAAAACATATATTTACTTGTCAATTGTGTATGGTACATTACATAACTTTAAAAACCCTAATTGGGGTGGAAGTTCAGTGTACTGGACTTTATGGATTTACGGGATGGTTTGATCTTCAAGTGCACCATGTTGTGGCTATTCATGACGATGTTTTGTTATGGTATTGTCGATTAGGATCCTTAGAACCCGATACCTTGGACAAAAGGCAACCCACAATACATTGATGCACTAGGTAGGCCCACACAGTTACGAGGCCACATCAGGGCAAATCACACCCATAACTTGGTAAAGATCTCCCCTTAGAGAAGATCTCGAACTGGGCCAAAAGGCCAGGTGGACCAAAGAAGTCGTATAAGAGCACGTGATCGGGCCTGATGCAGCCAAGGGACCGATCAGTGATTACAGATGGGCAAAAACTGATGATGTAATGCCCCATCTTATATAAATATAATCTAAGTTGAGACATGATGTCGTATTCTAAGATATAGAGTACAAGGTCATACATGTTCTTATTATCTAACCTAATGTATTTTTAAAAATATAAGTAATCATTAGTACACAAATCTTACAAAACACTTCTATATAAATAACACAAAATATTCATACATGTGCATATACTTCTAAACATGTAAATTACAAACTTCAAACTATTTCCTAGACTTCAAAACATCACATAAACATCAAAATTTATAATTTACAAAACAATATAGCAACGGAAGACTACAACATAACAAAACACCGAATCAAAAACCATACGCAACCCTTGATTCTTTCTTTACTTGTGGCACACTGATCAACTCACTTAGATTTCTTTGTCATCTTTATCTGGGTAGGGATGAGTGGTCATGAGACTGTACCAAGAGAAAATACAGAAACAACAAACATATAGCAGGAAAACAATCAAAGCATCAACATAAGAAATGTTAACACGTATAGACTGCACTTTTCTTTATCTTGCATTGCCAGCATGACGAGCCTGGTAATGTAACGATCCATCTTTCCGCTTTCACGATATTGTCTGCTTTAGACTAGGCTTACCCTAATAACACTCATCTACTCCTCACGACTTTACTTTTCCCTAGCCCCTCACTTCCTAGTGGGTCACCCATCCCTGAATTACTCCAGGGTGAGCACGCTTAACTTTCCAGTTCTAACGTGATATTTGCCATTTTGCTAGGGAAAAGACCTCGTGCAATGGAAGACGAATCATTATACTTAATCTCTTATCGTTCCCGTCTATAGCCGATGTTGAGATTTGCCTAAGGTGCCTCTCAAACCCCCCGAGGGGTCTTACAGATAACTCGTCCCAACCATTGAATTAGGCATCACCAAGGATTAAGAAAACATAAGTAGTATTCAAGTATTGATCAGAATGAGACACCTCTCTTCATAACACATGAATATGCCAACACACATAATTGAGATCTCCTTAATAATAATTTTGGTCATGTCCACTTTCATATTGCTGCAAGCTAGCTTTATTAGTGGCTAATTTCATGTAAAACCATGTTGCCATGAGTGTACGTCCACCCCTCCTCGAATTTTCACAAAACAATACAATATACAAATATAATCCACTTGCTGATTTTTAGGTGCTGTCCACCATACACAATTTGAGGGATCAAATGAACATCAAATTTAATGTAGGAATACTCATTTGAAATCTGATTCAACAATCTAAAACATAGTAAGAGGACATAACTTCATTAGAGCACTCAAACGTTTCAGAAAAAGTCATTAACAGAAAATCTATAAATAGAGGAACAGTTCTTCGAGATTTTGAGAAACATATCATAACTTCTTAACATGTGTTCATCTACCTGTAAACTTAACATATATTGAAACTAAACTCAACAAAATCATGCAAATTTCATCACAAAATTCACAACCAATAAGTAACGGTCAATTCATGAACATCAGCAACAAAACAGAAAACGCAAAAATTGTATTTAACTTGTAAATCTTAATCATGCCACTAACATTCAACTTTCTCTCTTAAAATTTCATCTCCTAAACTCACTTGCACCATAGGAATGATTTTCTTTCTCTGGTTTCGTCCAAATTGTAGTATTCAAAGACCCAAGGTTATCTTTCTTCTCGGATAAGATTTTTCCAATGTTATCTTTATCCTTTTGTCTTATAAGAATAAATTATGAGTTTGTATGTTTATGTAGTGTTTATCTCCCCTAATTATATCATAGACAATACATATTTATATAATTCATTTCTAATACTACATAAAATATACATAAAACTACACAACATCTTATTTTTAAAAGTTCAAAACAATTGCAACTAGTGAATTATGTGTGTTCTATCTTATTTACATTGATAAAGTATTGTGTTGTCTCTTGGCCTTACAGATGAGGCAGACAGCGGTTATATTGTTAGAGTAGTTTTCTAGCAGTTTCTTCTCTTCATCTATATAATGTAAGTGGATTCAGGAGCTGGGGAGGACCTTTTTGGGGCACGCCAGCTCACCCCCGGCTGCATGTTTCCCTATGTTCATGCTCTTAATATTTCTGTTTGTTATTTTCGTATATTTAGAAACATTGTGAATCCCCGTTATCGCCAATGAATTGACTAAGAGTAAGATGTGGTTTTTCCCCGTTGTTAAGAGTTTTCCACGTTAAATCGTTATTGTTCTTATTTATATTTGTCCTATTAAATTGTCCCACAAGCAATACAAGTAAAAAAACATGTTCCGGATAATTTGAATTTGTGACTGTTAATACCCGGTCTTTACGATCACAATAACATGCTTTCATGCAAATCGGACTACATATCGTTTTCCCGAGGTTCTAGTTCATCTTTGTCCATTTTGATCTCATCTATTGTGATTTATGAGGTCATATCGTTTTCCATCCACTTGTGAAGTTTACTATTTTTTACTCTTTTGGATGATTATTCTCGTGTCGTTTGGGTTATTTGCTATCGGTAAAAATGATTGCTCCTTCTATGTTATTGAGTTTTGTGTTATTGTTTAAACTCATTCTTCATCCACCATTAAATACTTCCGCATATAAAATGATATATAGTACTCTCTTTTGAATTCTCTTTTTTTCCACTAAAGGTATCCTACGTCATACTTCATTGCACTAAATCTTATTGTATTATTAGGATTTCACGCCCAAGCTCTCTGATTTTGCGCTTGCCATAGATGGCCAATGGGATGACACACATGTTTCCACCCGAATGTTGGGGTACTCATGGACCATGGTTATGCTGCTCTCCGAGTATAATGAATGGTAATATAATTAAAAATCTTAAAAATATCTTAGAAGAAAAATGATAACAATTAATTCATCTCTTTCATGTCATCTAACAACTGCAAACGACGTGTATGGGTTTGGTGTTGTGCTTGTGGAGCTTCTGATAGGGCAGGAAAGTGTTAGATAAAAACCGGCCCATCATAGAACTTAACCTGGTGGAGTGGGTGAAGTCGATGATCAAGAACACACAGAAGCTTAGCTGGTTTATGGACTTGAGGCTCGAAGAACAGTTCTCAAAACCTGGGGCACACAAAGCTACAGAGTTGATAGACAAATGCTGAGCTACCGCCCAAGGCTCCGGCAGACCATGCGCAAGTGATTGAAGTTTTGGAACAGTTGAAGAATCTGGATGATGTAGTTTGCCACATTCGTTTTCTCGGTGTAATTTGATAATGGGTTTCATAAAGAAAGAGATTGCAAGGAAAAAAGCTTGGAAGCAAAAAAATAGTGCAATGTAGAAGGATCTTGGCATGAGAATGCAATCTCTTATTCGTATTGCGTGCACATCGATTAGGATTATGAAATGAGAATTGTCAAAGAGTAAACAAAGAAGACACAAATTTTAATGTGGAAAATCCAAGGCGGGTAAAAACTATTTTACCGAGGATATGATCAAAAAACCTATGGACCTCATTGCCCTTCGGAAATCCGGGTCCACACATTATCATCTCCATCGCAGTCTACACCAACCCACAACCACCACCATTTGTTGGAATGCATGTAAAATCTATTAAGATTAACCGAGAATTGTGAAACATTAAAAAAATGGGGATAAAAACTATGTGACCGACAACATTGTCAAAATCTACTATTAGAATAATTATAACTGAGTTATCTCGACAAAATTCTAAAGAATAAGATTTGAAATTTAACTTAGGAAATACATTGCAAATATTTATAGTAGGGTAAGTTGTGACTTATTAGAAAACTTATCGAAGATTTCTAATATTCATTCGATTCTATTACCAAATTTTCAGAATATCTCTAGCGAATCTCCACAAAATTCTTCAACTGTCTATTAACTGATTTTTAAAATCTCTAGAAAATTTCAACTCCTCAACCGTCTTGACCGAACATTTGATATCAATCGGTCAAACATATCCCGATTACAAGTCTCTCGGCATCCTCACAACCGACCAAAGTCGATTGTCACCCAATCCCCGAAATCGTCAAATGTATGTTCCATGACAGCCAATCACCAATACGATCGATACATCCAAGGTTGCATGACAATCGATAACCAATGATAATCCTCATCACGTCCAAGGATCCATGACGATCGATAACCAATGTTGATCCTCATGACATCCAAGCTTCCATGAGGGACAGTCACCAATGCCGTCATCATATCCAATGTTCCATGATGGTCAATAATCAACATTGATCGTCATCATGTCTAATGTCGATTGGTCACCATCAATAATCTCTACATTCAGTATTCCTGCTACATGATGAGGTATTTGTAGAATATTGATCCAACAGATTAGTCTGAGGGAGGTGAAAACATTTAAATTCACTTTCATTGCTTATGCTGAAATGTAAAATTGTCTCATATTGGAATTGTGATAGAATTTAGAATTCTTTATAAGGGGGAAGGATTACCATAGTAATTGACTTACTCAAATCTTTTACGGTTTGGTCTCCTCCCCTTATGCGTCATATATGTGCACACTTCCATCATAACTTTGGTCAGACTCTATAATTTCAACATGGTATCAGAGTTGATTCAATCAAAATCATGATTATCAATATCGGAAAATTTCGATTCATTTAATTTCAAGTCCAAATTGTCAGATATTTGGATTTGACTTGGGTGTCTTGAAATGCAAAATTGTTCCCACATTGAAATTGTGAGAATTTAGAATAATTTATAAGAGGAAAGATGTATTATAGTAATTGACTTATTCAAGTCTTTTATAGTATGATTTCTTTCCCTTATACGTTATATCCGTACACATTCTCATTATAATTTCAGTGAATTTACAAATATTATGGCTACAAAGCTTTCAAATGAAATACATATCTGGGCCTAATTTGGCCCAATGTGTGTAATTATGATCCAAAACTTGAGTACTTTTACAAGAACTATTAAAAGCCTCGATTTCACAGGGCCCATTTTAACATACAAAGCAAGCAATTTTCCACCGTATTTCCCTGCGCCTCGGAGTGGAATTGAATATTACAACAATTTTGCAGCTCCTCCGAATAGCTCAGCGATGGCTTCGATCGACACCGACGTCAACATGGTGCTCGAAGATGAGGGACCCTCCTGCGCCGGGCCTTCCAACGGCACTGCTACTGTTACTGTGCCGTCGCAGTCCAAAAAACCTAAGCGTTTCGAGATCAAAAAGTGGAACGCAGTTTCGCTATGGGCGTGGGGTATTTTATTTTAGGCCCATTTGTTCTCGTCTTCATGGTCTTTAGAACAGGGATTAGTTTTAGGTATCTGGATTTTCATTTTAGTTCTAACCCCTAACTAGTTGCTCCGCTCCGCAGATATTGTTGTTGATAATTGTGCGATTNTAAGCCAAGGATTAAGGCAGGGGTCAGGACTGTTATGCTGGTAAATTGAACATGATAAGAACAACAGTCTGCAATTATGTGATTATGTTTATGTTTATGTTATGTGATATGTTTATGTTGTGTGATGATACTTGTTGCATGATTATATTGTTTTTATTTATCATCACTCTCAGGACCACTCAATGAACAATTGTTAAACAGGTAGTGAAGATGATCAGTAGATTAGATGTTGTCAAGATCGTCTGAGGAGAAGAAGTAGTTTCCTAGTTTTGTAAGAACTTTGGTTTGGTTTATATATTGTATATAGAATAGTGAATTAGTATATGATGATGTAAATTAGCTTTCGCTATGTATGAAAGAATAATTAGTATTATAGCCGAGTTTTATGTAGAGCCTTGTGTTCTAATTTATTAGAGCACGGCATCATGCCTTCGTATTATGAGAAATAGATGTAATTAAATTGGAATAGATGTAGAGGGGCATGACATCCAATGTTCCATGATGGTCAATAATCAATATTGATCGTCATCATGTCTAATACTCTAATGTCGATTGGTCACCATCAATAATCTCTACATTCAGTATTCCTGATACATGATGAGGTATTTGTAGAATATTGATCCAACAGATTAGTCCGAGGGAGGTGAAAACATTTAAATTCACTTTCATAGCTTATGCTGAAATGTAAAATTGTCTCATATTGGAATTGTGATAGAATTTAGAATTCTTTATAAGATGGAAGGAATACCATAGTAATTGACTTGCTCAAATCTTTTACGGTTTGGTCTTCTCCCCTTATGCGTCATATATGTGCACACTTCCATCATAATTTTGGTCAGACTCTATAATTTCAATATGGTATCAGAGTTGATTCAGTCAAAATCATGATTATCAATATCGGAAAATTTCGATTCATTTAATTTCAAGTCCAAATTGTCAGGTTTTTGGACTTGACTTGGGTGTGTTGAAATGCAAAATTGTTCCCACATTGAAATTGTGAGAGTTTAGAATAATTTATAAGAGGAAAGATGTATTATAGTAATTGACTTATTCAAATGTTTTATAGTGTGGTTTCTTTCCCTTATACATCATATCCGTGCACATTCTCATTATAATTTCAGTGAGTTTACAAATATTATGGCTACAAAGCTTTCAAATAAGATACATATCTGGGCCTAATTTGGCCCAATGTGTGTAATTATGATCCAAAACTTGAGTACTTTTACAAGAACTATTAAAAACCTCGATTTCATAGGGCCCATTTTAACATACAAAGCAAGCAATTTTCCACCGTATTTCCCTGCGCCTCGGAGTGGAATTGAATATTACAACAATTTTGCAGCTCCTCCGAATAGCTCAGCGATGGCTTCGATCGACACCGACGTCAACATGGTGCTCGAAGATGAGGGACCCTCCTGCGCCGGGCCTTCCAACGGCACTGCTACTGTTACTGTGCCGTCGCAGTCCAAAAAACCTAAGCGTTTCGAGATCAAAAAGTGGAACGCAATTTCGCTATGGGCGTGGGGTATTTTATTTTAGGCCCATTTGTTCTCGTCTTCATGGTCTTTAGAACAGGGATTAGTTTTAGGTATCTGGATTTTCATTTTAGTTCTAACCCCTAACTAGTTGCTCCGCTCCGCAGATATTGTTGTTGATAATTGTGCGATTTGCAGGAATCACATCATGGATCTATGTGAGCATCGTTACTTCTGATTTCGTTGTTTTCTCTTTGCGAAGTTACCCAGTGAGGCTAATTGTATGATTAGGTATTGAGTGTCAGGCTAATCAAGCGAGCGCGACAAGCGAGGAATGCACGGTTGCTTGGGGTATGCGATATTCTTTGACATATTTATACTTTTTAAAATTAGCGTTATTCCAAGCTATTAATATTATATACTCTTTCTTGACTGCAATCTCGTGTTCCAAATGTTCAGAATGTGGAAGTGACAATAAATTTGTTGGTTTATAAGAAGGATTCTGAAGCGCACCTTTACCATTCTCTCTTCATTGTTTATAGGTTATATCTTCTTCATTCGTATAGGTTGTATCCGTGCACATCCCCACGTAAATTAACTAGACAGAAATTTAACATGATATTGGAGTGTGTTCGAAAAATCCTAAGTGAGTTGCTGTGGGTTAGTTTCGCTTAATGAAATTGATTGGTTGTGAATCCACTGATTTGAATTGTGAAGTCCATCTTGTTATATGGTTGAACTTGAGGGATGTCTTGAAATATAACAATTGTCCCAGATGTAGTTTGGATTGGTTTATAAGAGGGGTTGTGGATCATTGTAATTAGTTGTTTAAGTCTTTCATGGTGCGATCCCTTACTTCTTATACGTTATATCTGTGCACACTACCTACATAAATTGACATGACTCAAGAAATTTTGGCTTGGGCTTAAATTTGGCTTGGGCGTAAATTTTCTTTAAAGCTAATCAGAACTATTATTAGTGTTTTTAGCATTTTATATTCACTCTCGTAGCAATACGTTTTGCTGCAAGACAAGACTGGAATATCCTGGATGTTGCACAATCTATAGATGTGTCTTGCTTTCTAGCTGATGGGGATTTTACTTGGAACATGCATATGAGGATCCCCTTTTCTAATTGCCTCCCGCAACTAGTTCTGCTCCTGTCACGTTGTGCATTCATTACTAAGCATCTTCACTTGCCATATTCCTTATAGTTGCTTTTCGGGTGAATATTTTGATGTTAGCTCATTTAAAAATGCTGCTAAGGTGCTTGAAAATCTAATGTTTGAACACCGTAGATTGATTGAAACTTGGCCCATTAGGTTTAAATATCGTATGCGTTTGAGATTGCAGGTTCTTGTTGGCTGTAGCTTTTAGCTGTTAAATATCCCTTGGTTGAATGATTCAACAGGTGTTTGCAACCATGCCTTCCACTTCCATTGCATTAGCAGGTGGCTCAAGACCCGCCAAGTTTGCCCACTTGGTAAGTGTCCAACAGTAAATCTCATATTAAATGGATCATAATTTGTGTACAATGAATAATCTCAGTAGCAACCCTTTTGTATAGATAACAGTGAGTGGGAATTTCAGAAGTACGGTCACTAAATGTAGTGAATGTGATGAATCATGGATGTGTAGCATTGTTGTTGCGGCATGGGACAGTTTGGATGGATGATTTCTTGCTCCTTGTTATAACGGATCAGCGTTTATGTTTTGTGGCTTTTCATTTCCAACGTGTATGCACTTTGCATTTTGCGCTGAATATATGTTAAATCTTGAATTTGGACCTTGGAGTTTGTGGTGCTGAACAGAAGTAAAAATTTTAAGAAATGATTTTAAGAAATTTTAAGTAAAAATTTCTTTTTTCAAAGTGAGTTTAATCACGCCTTGCCTTCTGGAAGGAATGTTATTTTGTGATGATACGCTGGAAATATGAAATCATGTTGATTTATAATTCTATGATCTACTATTGTGCTCTTTTCTAGAAGTGACATGCACCGCATGCATGAATGATTTTGTTATAGTAAGTTAAAATATTCACGAGTTTCGGTCGATACCGCCACCTCGAGTTTCATGAATGAGGCTGAGCTTATGAGTATCATAATCCCCAATTGTGTGATACACTGTTCATTATCCATTACATTTGTCTTGGGATTGTTAAATATATCATCACTCTGTATTATTGCAATGGTCTTGTCGATTCCCACCACGCGCCATTAATACTAATCCTTCCTTACATGTGGTCATGTCGACGTAGTCCAACGATGCTATCCTTGGCTCTCTTGTTCCTCTTTGCGTCTCAGATCATAGCTGCTGCTGCTTTAGATTCTTCTTCCTTCGTCTTCAATGGTTTCAGATGGGGAAATCTACACCTCGATGGCGTAGCCCAGATAGAACCACATGGCCTCCTCAGGCTCTCCTACGCCTCCAAACTAATCACCGGCCACGCCTTTGTTGGATTCGTACTGTTAAGTTAAGAAATGTTCAACCCACAATACACAGACTAAGTCCCTGGGCCATGGGATAAGAAAATAAGTCAACCCAATGTCATACTGAAGCACAATTTCAAGTATAGATAGTTGTTGGAATTAAAACCGTAAAAGTGATAATATCAAGACGTTGCAAGGAAGTTACCATCAATTCAGGTACTTAATATGAAAATACGAAATGAAGATATGATTCAAGACAGAAAAGAAACAATGAAGAAAAGAAAAAGGAAAACATCACCTGGGATGAGAATTTACAGCATTGACTCTGAGGCTTCGAGCCTAGTTTATCTTCAAGTTTTGTAAATCGTAAACTGTATGTTTCTGTAAAGTGTAACCTGGATATAGTGAATTGGATCTGGATCTTGGTCTCGTGGATTTCATCCGGTCTTTCCGGTTTCCACGTAAAATCTGTGGTGTTGATTGTTCCTCGTTATTATGCAAAACATCAAAATAATTATAATCGACAGAAGAAAAAAGGAGGAACTTAATTCCTAACAAAGTAGTGACCCATGCAAGTCGAATCCAGTAAATCTGAAGGAGAAGAAAAGACAGTGGTAAAGAACAACTTTCAGTAAAGAAACCAAACTGATATGGCAAATGAATCATATGCCATGATTCGATTAACATCCAACAACTATCCGGAATGGAAGAATAGGATGGAAGACTTACTTAATTGCATAATGATGTATGATCCTGCCGAATTTGAGGATCAAAAACCTGCAGAATATACAGCCGGACTATGGAAGAAAATACACAAACAAACATTGGGGTTCATAAGGCAATGGATAGACTCCTCTCAATATCATCATGTGAGCATTGAAACAGACGCAAAACAATTGTGGCAGAAATTAGAAAGAACGTTTGAATCAAAATCTACACAAAAGCCAAAGGTCATTATTACATAGACTCTTGGGAATGAGATACAAAGATGGGATGTCTATGACTGACTACATCGGGAAATGGATGGAAGTCACCAGTCTTATGACAATTGTGATCTTAAGTTGGAGGAAAAACTAACATGTTTACTGCTCCTCTACTCTCTTCCTCCTTCATGGCAACCATTGGTCATGCTACTTCATGGTACTGCCCCTAAAGACGGACACAAGTTGGAGGACATTAAAGTGCAATTAATCAATGAAGAATTTAGAAGGAGAGACTACTGATCCTCAGACTTCTATAAAGATACAGTTGCACATTCTACAGAAAATAGAGGAAGATCCAAGCAAAAGTTCTCAAATCAAAAGAGAGGCAAATCAAGGGAAAAATCGACTGAAAATTGATCTCAAGAAAGAAAGACACAATGACAAGAAAGAAACTAGAACATGCTTCCATTGTAAGAAAGCAGGACATTTGAAGAAAGAATGTTATTTCTGGTTGAGGACAAAACAGAATTGTCCCAACTCAAGTGAGAACAATGCTACGACTTCAGAAGAAGAAATATTATTTATAGCCTCTCAAGAAGAACAGAAAATGGGACATGAAGAATTAACAAAATGGATTGTGGATTCTGGAGCATCATGCCATACCACACTGAATAAAGAAATTTTTTCTACCTATATTGATGGAATGTTTGGGAAAGTCAAGATGGAGACAGACTCTAGTGCTGAAATTGAGGGAATATGAGACGTACAAATTGAAACAGATCAGGGAATTATAATGACACTCAAAGGAGTAAAGCATATTCCTAAGTTGAGACTGAATTTACTCTCACTGTATGCATTGGATCAGGATGGATACACAAGTATCATTTCAAACGGATTGTGGAAATTGATTAAAGGATCTTTAATCATAGCAAAAGGGTCGTCTACCAATAATCTTTATAAGACCAATTTAAAATTGGTCGCACTGACTCTTCAGCTACTACATATGCAAGGTGATTATGAAATATGGCACAAAAGGCTAGGACATCTGTCTGAAAATGGTGTAAAATATTTAAAACAGAAGGAACTCATCAAGATCAATGGAAATACACTCAAAGATATGTGTGAAACATGTGAGTTTGGAATGAAGCAGAAAGTATCTTTCAAAACGACTCTGAAAAATAAAGATAAACCCCTTGAGTTGGAATTTTCAGATGTGTGCAGTATCGACACTGAATCACTGGGTGGAAAAAGGTATTTTGTATCCTTTATAGATGATGCTACAAGAAAATGTTGGGTTTACCCCATGAGAACTAAGGATGAGGTATCTGAGCATCTAAAGATTTGGCTCCCAGCTGTTGAAAGAGAACTTGGAATGAAATTGAAATGTTTCAGGTATGAAAACGGAGGGGAATTTACATCAAATGAAATTGAAGCGTATTTTAGAAATTAGGGAATTAGACATGAAGTGACAGTATCCGGCACTTCACAACACAATGGTACAGCTGAAAGAATGAATAGAACGCTGTTGGAAAGAGTTACATGCATGTTGAAAACATCACATCTACCTAAAGGTTTTTGGGCAGAAGCTTTAATGACAGCATGCTACGTAATCAACCGATCCCCAACCTCTGCTCTAAATTCTGAAATACCAGAATGGAAATGGACAGGAAGACCACCTAGCTACAAACATCTAAGGGTATTTGGTTGCAAAGTGTTAAATCATGTACCTAAAGAGAGGAGAGAGAAGCTGGATGATCATGTTACTGAAGGGATATTCTTAGGATATGGTGACAAGAAATTTGGGTACAAAATTTGGGATCCAGAAACAAACAAGATAACAAGATCAAGAGATGTCACATTCCTAGAGACCAAGACTATCAATGATATAGAAAACTTTACGGAAAAAGATGAAATGCAGAAAGAGGGAACATCGGTTATACCTATTCCAATTCACTTACCAAGCTATGGAAGCAGAATTGACTTAGAAATACCACCTGATGAATCTGAAAATCCACATGAGTAGCAGCAAACCTCAGAACCAGAAGGTGAACCTGAAGAAACAAGAAATATTCAGAGGATTAGACCACAAAGAATAAGGATCTCGTCAAGAAGATATCTCATTTCAAATTATGTCATGATCACAGAAAATGGTGAACCCGAGAATTTTCAGGAAGCTATAAATCACAAGGACAGTAAGTCATGATGGAAAGCAATGGTGGAAGAAATTGACTCGCTAAAAAGGAATGAAACTTTTGAGTTAGTGAAATTGCCACAAAATAGAAAGATTCTGGAAAATAAATGGACATATAAATTGAAATCAGAGATAGATGGTTCTACGAGATACAAAGCAAGACTAGTGGTAAAGGGTTTCACTCAAAAGGAAGGAGTAGAATTTGGAGAAATATTTTCTCCAGTAGTCAAACTAACCTCTATCAGAATTATACTTGCGGTTGCTGCTTACTTAGATATAGAAGTTGAACAACTAGATGTTAAAACAGCATTTTTGAATGGAGAACTTGAAGAAGAAATTTTTATGAGACAACCTGAGGGATTTGTTAAGAAAGGAAGTGAAGACATGGTATACAAGCTTAAAAGAAGTCTATATGGTTTAAAGCATGCTCCAATAATGTGGAATAAAAAATTTGACATGTTTATGACCCGATTTCAGTTCAGAATATCCGAAAGTGTCAACTACGTATATTACAGAAATGAAGGAAGCATAAACTTTGTTATTCTTCTACTCTATGTAGATGATATGATCATTGCAAGTCCTAGCAAAGAAGAAATTGTCACATTGAAGAAAAAGTTGGCAACAGATTTTGAGATGAAAGATCATAGGCCAGTTAAAAGAATTTTGGGAATAGAAATATTCAGAGACAGAATTCAAAGAAAAATAGCACTATCACAAGGAAGATACGCAGAACAGATTGTAAAAAGTTTTAACATGGAAGATGCAAAACCAACAATATCACCTATGACAACGACTTCAAGTTTGAGCAAAGAAAATGAACCAAAAACAGATGAAGAGTACCATAAAATGTCAAACATACCTTATTCCTCAGCAGTGGGCAGTCTGATGTATCTAGCCATGTGCACTAGACCAGACTTGGCTCAGTCAGTATCTGCAGTGAGTAGATTCTTAGTCAATCCTGGATTGGAGCACGGGGAAGCGGTTAAAAGAATAATAAGATATGTAAGCGGTACGAAAGAAACAAATCTGTGTTATGGAGGGGAAAAACAATTAAGTCTCAAAGTGTATGCAGAATCAGACATGGCAGGGACTTTGACACTAGAAAATCCACATCTGGTTTTCTAACTATACTCAATGCACGGGGCATATCATGGATGTCTAAATTGCAAAAGAGTGTTGCACTCTCCTCTACAGAAGCGGAATACATGGCACTTACAGAAGCAGGCAAAGAACTTATCTGGATTAGGAGACTAAGTGATGAACTCAAGCTGGAAATAAATGCTCAGAAGCTCCACTGCGACTCACAAAGTGCCATCGAACTCAGTAAAAACTCAACATATCATGCACGTTCAAAACACATCGATGTCATATTACATTGGATACGTGAAGCTATAAACAACAGAGATGTTGAGTTAGTAAAAGTATCTATTTAAGATAACCCAGTTGATTTCTTGACGAAGGTGGTCACAACCTCAAAACTTAAGTTCTGCTCATCAAGGGCAGGACTGAAATCGCCGTAAAGATGAAGAACCCTAGATATGCGCATTGTGAACTGAAGGGGGCAATTTGTTGGATTCGTACTGTTAAGTTACGAAATGTTCAGCCCACAATACGCAGACTAAGTCCCTGGGCTGTGGGATAAGAAAATAAGTCGGCCCAATGTCATACTGAAGTCCAATTTCAAGTATAGACAGTTGCTGGAATTAAAACCGTAAAAGAGATAATATCAAGACGTTGCAAGCAGTTGCAAGGAAGTTACCATCAATTCAGGTACTTAATCTGAAAATACGAAATGAAGATATGATTCAAGACAGAAAAGAAACAGTGAAGAAAAAAAAACGGAAAACATCACCTGGGATGAGAATTTAAAACATTGACTGTGAGGCTTTGAGTCTAGTTTATCTTCATGTTTTGTGAATCGTAAATTGTATGTTTCTGTAATGTGCAACCTGGATATAGTGAATTGGACCTGGATCTTGGTCCCGTAGTTTTCATCCGATCTTTCCGGTTTCCAAGTAAAATCTTTGGTGTTGATTGTTCCTTGTTATTATGCAAAACATCAAAATAATTATAATCGACCGAAGAAAAAAGGAGGAACTTAATTCCTAAGAGCCTTCTATCCAACGCCTTTCACCTTCAAGGATTCATTTAACTCTTCACTTGTTTCCTTCTGCAAGCATTTTGTGTTCCAAATAGTGCCACTAGTCTGTCAAATATGCGGCCAAGGGTTGGCTTTCGTGGTGGCGCCAAACAAGGATCTCTCTGGTTATGCCAAAGGCTACCTCAGCCTCTTCAACGATTTCAACAACGGAAACCCTTCTAATCACATTATTGCAGTTGAGTTCGATACCTTTTCCAACCCAGAATTCAACGAAACCAATGGAAATCATGTCGGCATCGATATCAACAGTGTTATCTCCGTGATGGCGAAGCCTGCTGGATACAAGGATTCTCAAACAGGGGATTTTGTGAACTTGGTACTCAACTCTTCTACCCTGCCAAGACAAGCATGGGTTGATTACAATGGCAAATCTCAAACAATTGTGGTCGCTTTAGCTCCCATACACATAGAAAAACCAGCAGTTCCTCTCCTTTCTCTGAAGTATGATCTTTCCACGATTATAAATCAGAATATGTACGTGGGTTTCTCGACCGCTACTTTTATAACCTACCATTACATATTGGGATGGAGTTTCGCGATCAATAGTGAAGCGCCAGGATTGGATCTATCTAAACTTCCTAGGGTGGGGCCTGAGAAACCATCAAAGTTGTTGGAATTTGGTTTGCCAGTGATTGTTTGTGTTTTATTGCTTCTGCTATCTTTGGGTTTAGCTTGTTACGCCAGGAGGAAGTGGAAGTATTCTGAGATCATTGAGGGTTGTGAACTTGACTACATATCCAACAGATTCAAATACAAGGATTTATACTCCGCCACCAAAGGTTTTACAGACACGCAAGTACTCGGAATAGGAGGATTTGGAAAAGTTTACAAAGGCTTAATACGTCATACAAAGACGGAGGTTTCCGTGAAAAGAATTTCCCACGATTCAAGACAAGGTATTAAAGAATTCGTGGCAGAAATCGTGAGCATCGAGCGGCTCCGCCACCGGAATCTTGTGCCTCTTCTAGGATATTGCCGGCGGAAGGGTGAACTTCTGTTGGTGTACGAATACATGAGCAATGGAAGTTTGGAGGCATACCTTCATGGTCATTCTAAGTGTGTGATGGACTGGGCCCAAAGATTCCAGATTATAAAGGGAGTAGCATATGAACTTGTTTACCTTCACGAAGAATGGGAACAAGTAGTGATTCACAAAGACATAAAATCGAGTAACGTGCTCTTGGACGGGAATTGGAACGTTAGATTAGGTGATTTTGGCCTCGCTAGGTTGCACGATCATGGTTCCGACCCATCGACGACAAGAATTGTGGGAACTCTAGGATATCTTGCTCCAGAGCACACGAAAACCGGCAAGGCCACAAAGAGCAGTGACATGTATGGTTTCGACGCACTTTTACTCGAAGTTGCATCGGGTAGACTGCCGATAGAACCCAATGTGTTGCTAGTGGACTGGGTGGTCTGTCTATGGAGTAAGAATGAAATTGTGGGTGCTGTCTATAGAGTTGATATTGAAACTTGGTTTGTTATGCTCTCACATTCGCCCTCAGATTCATCCAACTATGAGAGACATCCTGACGTATTTGGAGGATCCATCGTTGTTGCCTCAACTTGAGTTTTCTGGGCCCAATGACTTTTGGTATTACGAAGGTTTTGACGATATTCGCTCCTCCTCACTATCCGGCGCTTCTCTATATCAAGTTCCATTATCAATGGTCGTTGAAGGATTTTCTTTCTACGTTTGTTGCACATTACTAGTATTACTATCGAACTGCAAATCAAACTAAGATGTTCAACCGTGGTATTTCTTTCGATAAGTTGGTTTG
Source organism: Utricularia reniformis (assembly GCA_009725065.1). Taxonomy (NCBI): domain Eukaryota; kingdom Viridiplantae; phylum Streptophyta; class Magnoliopsida; order Lamiales; family Lentibulariaceae; genus Utricularia; species Utricularia reniformis. Next base: position 210,362 of record RWGZ01001034.1, read on the forward strand.
AAGGAATCATCTTATGATTGATTCTAGAGATGGCAAAAGACTAGCTCGCATGGTTTGAGTTGGTTTTCGAGATTTACAAAAGATTGAACCACAATTTTAATTTTAGATATAAATTTTAGGTCTTGAAGCAACCAAAATATTAATAAAAAATAAGTTTTATTAAATATATAATTTATAAAAAATAATTAAATGAGTATAAAACTTCAAATGAGTATAAAACTTCCTAATTGAAAAGTATTTCGTTTCAATTATTTTAAAAAAAAAATCAAAAAAAATTAAAATATGAAGTGTAATAATACTTCATATTAGATTTGAATTGAATTGAATTGAGATATAAATAATTTATGTACAATTATATTTGAATTCAAAATAATAAATATTTGTATGTATTAATAAATTTAAAAACTAGTAAATTTATTTTTACGGGATTTAGTTTTGGTATTAGTCCTAAGCCCGTAAAGTGAAGACATATCAAACCATCATAAAATCTATGAGTTAAGGTCTTACTAATATTGAGATCAATCATAGACATAATTGTAAAGTTAGGTTCCAAAATATCAACCCAAATACGAAGGGTTGATCTTGTGTCGGTCTTTTTAGATTCGGGTTAGTTAGGTTCTACGGATTGATCTTAAAAATCCCACCTCTAATTGATTCACTATAAAATATGAATAAAGAAAAATACAATGCTCAAGAAGATTAGTTTCTTGAATTGATTTCATTGTATCTATTTTAGTGAGGTCGAATTGTATTTATAAAAAAAAATATATCCCACTTTTGCCATGTTTGGATCGTGCAATTGGTTTTTTCGTTGCATGATATGCACGTTCGATAGTGGCTGATTTATTTCTTTTTGGAGTGGTCGAAGTGACAGTTGAATGATGTCATCAACACTTACTTTGCTCTTCGACTGAATCTATACCAAACGTCACGCCATGGTGATATGTGTACGACATACTTCGTGATCGATTAGTATGTTCTCGATTGTCACCCCTCCCGATTGATAAGGAGTCTGATATTAACTGTCTGAATATTTCTACAAGTATCAGTACCGAGACCGTTAGGCACACATTAAGATGAATTCCACCAAAGTTATTTTTCTATACAATTACCACATATTGGATCCAACGAAGGAGGAGTTGGACCTTATGACCTATAAATATTTGGTCGAGTCATTAGTGAGGTTAAAATTTTTTTGCACGAATCTCAAGGTAAAATTCATGACGTTTTGTTCTGATTTAGGCGGGTTTTGTTGTGTAACACATGACATTGCGCCATACTGTCTGGTTTGGTTCGGAATCGGGATGTTGAGCAGGTTTTGCTATGCTTTCGCGAGATTTTTCTCTGTTACCCTTATTCCACACGAATCATGAGGTTATGTATTTCTGACCATTCTCGCGACGTTATGTATTTAGGTGGGGTTTGCTTGTGAACTTGCGAGGTTTGTGTTTTTTTGGGTTTTTGTGATATTCCAACTTATCTAGGTTATTTCGTTTGGTGTGTGTTGCACACCTCATATTTGATCTTATTGGAACACCCATACATAGTCTAACTCTCCCGAGAACGTAAACTCATATAATGTTCAATTTTTAATGGATGCAATTTTGTCTGCTAGAAAATGCAAATCCATAATACATTTTATCGTAATGATTTAGCATAGGTGTTGAAAAAAAGCCGACAATGATGGAAGACTATGAGTGACACAAATGAGATCGCAAGATGTTACGATCATTCAATTGTTATTGTTGAAAAAGATCACATTCAACTACAACGAACACACAACAACATATGGGATGATGAAGGTTCAATCAACATGTACGAGCGAACGTCGTAGACAAAGTGAGTGATGCTCACTCGACAACTATGCACAATGATGATGGAGGAGGGTGCTTCGGTTTCCAAACATCCAAACCACACGTTAAATGAGTGTGTCCATTCGATGAGATTGCACACTGGTCTACCAAAAACACTTAAGGTAGATGCTATGAGTGTGACATCATCTCTGATCAATCATAGTCATCGATACAAGTGAACTTCGAGTTGTCATAGAAGTAGATTGGGACAGAGGTAAAGTTGTATTCTCTTAAAATGTTCGTTTGTATTGCCTATATTCACTTATACCTTAAGAAGATGGATAAATATGAGGATAAAATTGTAAAAACTTTTTCATTGGCTATGTAAATAATTATTTTGATGTGATACAATTTAGTCCTTTGCCCGTATCATCTCACAAAGGAGGGGGGCATGTAATTTTATAGTTTTAGCACTTTTGGTCCCATTGAATTTTAAAATTTTAATAATTGTGATCTCTAAAATATATGTTAATGGCAAAACAAATTCTCATATTGTATATTTTTAAAAAATATACAATATGAGTCTCTACTTTAGCTATACCTTGAGTTGTTGGATAATTGATACACAAAATTTTCAAAGTTGGCAACTCACATCATGGACCAAAACAACCAATTTTGGTCCAAAGTGCGTTATTTTGGCAAATTTAATATTTGACGGCAGTTTAAATGTGTTAGTAGTCTCATACTTTGCGTTTGTTTGGTTTGGCGATAGAAAGTGCGATGAGGTGTGTTGAAATCCTTAAATCGTGATTTTTTTATGGTATACAAAATATAATCTTAATTGCGATGTGATAATCGTTTAAAAATCACGATTTCATCATAATTGTTAAAATCAGCTATGACATTATCATGATTTTTGTAAAAACTAATTTACAATTACTTATATTAATTATATTTATTATTTTATATATATAAATATATATTAATATTTTTATATAAATCACGATCAATATCGTAATTTTATCAAATATATATAAAATTCACGATAATCATATCTCACTACACCTTAATTTTAAAAAAGTGAACCAAATAAACTCATTTAGTTTCCAAGTTTATATAATTTGATTAATGCCTACATTTTATTCTTTCCCCATTCAGAAATCATCATCCAAAGGCTATCGTCTTTTTGAATTGAGGAATGATAATCAATCTAGAAGAACTGCGGATGAAAAGTTAGCAATGTTGATAGCGCCTAATGTAATTTTGTTGCACGATATAACAATGGCTTCTCGGGACTAGTTTGTTAATAGATAATTTCTCTGGATCGGCGGGCTAATTTCGATTCTTATTTGCCACGAGATCTGGCTACTTGCCGCACTTGCCGACTCCCTATTTTCTTTCCTTCATTTGCTTTGCTGTGTTAGACTAGATGTTGTCGTTGGACCTCCGAAGATTTATATGTTGGATCACAAGCCCAACTTATCTTTATAAATATGTTGTATTAGTTGAAATGGTGTATTAGAGTTTTCATATTCTAATTGAAAGAGTTTTAAGCCGTATCTTATCTATAGTTCGATATTCAGCGTTAAAGCTACGAGACCATCCTAATCGTATTTTTATGTTTTTCTTTTACGTAATTGCACGATAGATCAAATATTGATCATATCGTTCTTCTTTTGAATAATGACTATTAACCTTATCTCGTTCAACATTTTCGTACTTATTCTACAAATTGAAATTTTTAGTTCGGAAGCTACAAACTTTCTTTCATGCTGCACTTGCCGACTCATCACTTTCCAAGGTCAAGCCTTCTGAAATGTGTTGGAGTAGTCTATTTGAACAATTTAGCAATTTTAATCTGACACGTTATAAAAACACTTTGACACATATTAATTCAACTGCCGAATTTGATTGTTGAGCTGTGATGGAGTCAACCAAAAACTATGTGGATCATAATTATAATATTTGAAGATCAAATGTATAAAAATTAAGACAGTTGAAACAACATTTATGTGTTGTACATTTTAGTAAATTAAATAAATATATGTGAAGTTGCTTTTCTATGCAATACCTTAATTGGCCGAATATCAAGCACAAGGATCCTGATCATCTAAACATGTGAGCTGTGGATTGTAAAAGAATCCAACGGTTGACAGATTCTCCATTCTGAATCCAACTCAGGTCTTGTAATGAGAAATTCCTAGTGTAATTCCTGCCTGCCGATATTCTTCAAATCCTCGACCTTTATTCTCCACTTAGGAAATGGAAACTGGTACGAAGCAGAAGAAGGGGGCTGCTGGACGGAGAGGCGGAGGCCCCAAGAAGAAACCGGTTTCCCGATCAGCGAAAGCAGGCCTTCAGTTCCCGGTGGGGAGGATCGGGCGATATCTGAAGAAAGGCCGTTACTCTCAGCGAGTTGGTTCAGGAGCGCCGGTGTATTTGGCAGCTGTACTGGAGTACCTGGCTGCTGAGGTAGTTTGATTTTCAATTTCATAACATTTGAGATCTTGCCGACCTGTTCTTCTTCACCTTGATTGATTTGCATGATTAATCAAATAGAGATATGATCAGTCTAGTCTATTTAGATATGCTCTACCTTTGACCCATCGGTTTAGTTAGTGGGGAGGTTAAATTCGTCTACAGTAATTCATATGGAGATGGGATCGAGGCTTTTTGTATGACTAAACTTGGTAATGCAGCTTTTGGAGTTAGCTGGAAATGCTGCAAGGGATAACAAGAAGAACAGGATCATACCTAGGCACATTTTACTCGCCGTACGCAATGACGAGGAGCTTGGAAAACTTCTGGCCAATGTTACAATTGCCCACGGAGGAGTTTTGCCAAATATCAACCCCGTTCTTTTGCCCAAGAAATCCGATAAGGTGGCCGAGAAGGCACCCATCAAATCACCAACAAAGGCAACCAAGTAAAAAAGCTCATCAATTTCTCCATGTCCCTTGCCTTGTAAGGGTATTTAGGTCACGTTGATCCTTTAGTTTCATGCTTCTTTAAACTTTATCAGTGTCATTTGAATTGGATTTAATGATTCTGCTTTGCACCATTATTTGGTTCTACTTGAAAATGTATTGCACCAAACGCCAAAAAAAAGAAGGGACTTGATCGCTGCGCTGCATAAACAAGTTTGTATGACTGGCCACAATAGTAGTACAGATGAAAGATCACTGTTTGCTTCCTTCTCCATCCCATAAAAATTTCTTATTCTGTAAATCAGAAACTTGCTATAGCCTATACGACAGAAAAAAAAGAAGCAAACTAGCAGCATGCCATGAAGAAACCATATCCCATTATAGGATGCAGAATATCAGTTCAGAATGTTCTAAAACCAACATGAATAAAAACTGCTAAAACGCAGTTATCACAAAATCGCAGGAAAATATTGAAATTTGAAAGCGCAGTCAACTCGACAAACAAGGAGCAAGATCATACCCGTATAATTAAGATTTTTTTCACGTAGAGCTCGTAGAACCAGGTTTTGCACTCAAATTGCGGTGAACAATCCTTTCACTGCTGAAACCTTTATCACCAATCAGATCCTTCAATCCCATACTCCCCGAGTTCTCCACATTCCTCACCTCCTCAACATTTTTATCCCTTGCGTTCCGTTTTTCAACTTTCGTGCTATTGGGATCCAGCCTCTCGAAGTAACTCCCGTAGGTATACTCCGGCGTAAACCTATTTTCTTCATCATACAACATAATATGTCCATGCCACTCCCACACACGGTAAGCAGACATAGTATCCACTTGAAAACCCACACAAATATAATGCTCTCCAAACGAAACAGCCTTGCCAGAATTAGGTTTCAGTTTCTCCATATCCCCACTGAGTATAGTTCGGATTATTTCCTTCTCAATCTTAGATTCCTCTTTTGCGAGTTGAGTCTTGGAAGAGACTGGATTCTCATCTTCCGAATCGGAGCCAGATTCAGAGGGATTGAGCAGCAGATCGGAGAGCAACAAATCATCCAGAGAGTTAAAAGTGGAGGGCGGTGGCTGGTGGGGACTCAGCCGGAGTCGCGATAAAAGCGATTCGATGAAGAGGCTGTCAATTTTGGGAGTGACGGAGGAGCTGAAGAATGATGAACCGCCGCCTGCGTCCATTGTTAGTTGCTACTGAATTGGAATTCACATGTAGGGAAGATTCAATAGAGATTGAAGAGAATGAAGAAGAGGTTTTGGATAGGGGTTTTCAAAATTGAAAATGGACATTTTCGCTCTGTAAAATAAATGGGCCCAGCCCAAATAACGTGACCCAGTTACCAAATTAAAAGTAGATTTTTTGGAGGCTAAAACATAAACTAAAAATATAAAAACAGTGGAAGTTTTCATAGCACAAGTTGCGTATTTCATGAAATTCATTTTAAGATGTAAATGAAACAAAAAAAAGCCACAAAACATATCAAGGTACCATGGCTTATATGATCCCAATCTTGTTAGCTTCACATATGTCTTCTTAGTACCATCTGGCCTGAAAGCAGGTGACATGCCAAGCAAACAAATAAATGAATACGCTATTAAATGGATTTAGAGAATGTATGATCGGATGCTGCAATCTCAACATATAAGTAGCCAAGAAGTTACATGAAACATGCTAAAGACCAAGATAGGAAATAGTAGCAAGCCCCAAAAACAACAGCTCCCAAACAGAACACTATGTAAGGGAAGAAGTAAGAAGTACCTGAAAAGAGTGCTAACTTTCTTTGTTTGTATGTCATACATTTTGTTCACTGCATCTTCTTAGCAGCACGAATATCATCGAACGTGTTGTTGTCTTTGATTTTTTCATAGCAGACTCTGTAGTCAAAGGATATTTCAAAATCTGGTATTCGTCAAGTTTATTGGGCGAACTTTAGTGCTTATCTTCTTAGCCTTCTTGAAGATTGAACTTGCTTTGACAGCCTTCGCAGTCTTCAATGCTTGAGCATTTGGGCCCGTCCTTGTGGTGGTATCAGCTACAAAACAACAACAAAATGTTGAAAAAAATCGATGACACTACTCATCAGAAACAATCAAGGGAATTGTAGGAAAAACATACTAAGGAAACACAGAACCAATTAAACACGTGAATTCTGGAAAACACAACGAGTATCTGCAATCATGCTGAAATATAATTTCTGCGAATATATCTGCTATCAATAAACTTACAATCTTAATCAATGTCCACATAAATTTTCAAGCCTTCCGTAACTGGCACAATCTAAACCAACTCCAAGCAATTCAACAAATGCAAACCCTAAAGAACACCGGTGCTAAATATCTTAAACAGGATTTGCAATTGTCTTAAACACCTTTCACCGGAGCCATTCTAACAGGACTTTTGACAAAGGCCTAGAAACGGCTCAATCGAAAATGGCGATTAGGGATGGGTATGGGCCAAACCATTGGTCGGTTCAATTCGTACAAACGGATCAATCCACGAAAAGTATATGAATGAATTGGATTACAAAAATCAATCAATCAATCAGTGCGGATCGATCCATAAATCAACGAATTGATATATGTCACATTATATTTTTTTTTAATTTTAAAATTAATAATATTAATATTTTTAATTTATATTTAATATTTAAGTTGATGTGTTCTACAAATTCAATCTATAATTCATTGGACCGAACATGTGTCCACCTCTAATGGCAATTGTGAAATGAAATATTCGCCACACATCCAATGTAGGGCTTTTGAAAGTGTCGATGATAATGAAAATACAAAAAGCCCATTATGATACATCAAACTTGTAATGTCACGGGCCGTTTTAAAATTTAAAGCCTAAATCTCGTTGTGGACCAGGTTTCATTTTTCTAATAATATTGGAATATATTATTATACACTAAACTGCTAAAGCAGTTCCTGTCGTTATTTTAGTTTTACAGTGTAATTTGTATTAATTACATCATATAGTTTTATAATATTTGAATCTAAAAAATTGCAAATTATAATGAAATAGTCCTATTTTTTATTGAGAATTAGGGAAGACCATGGATTAGAGATTGGTGGGGATTTTGTTTTTCACATGAAAAAGATTAACTGATGGGTTTGGGGCAAATAAAATTTAATGTAATAATTGGATAAGGGGAAATTCAATGATGACCAAATTATAAGCCCTGGCCTCAAACCAACATCATTCCATTCCAACAGGTTATTTTAATTGTNCCAAGAAGTTACATGAAACATGCTAAAGACCAAGATAGGAAATAGTAGCAAGCCCCAAAAACAACAGCTCCCAAACAGAACACTATGTAAGGGAAGAAGTAAGAAGTACCTGATAAGAGTGCTAACTTTCTTTGTTTGTATGTCATACATTTTCTTCACTGCATCTTCTTAGCAGCACGAATATCATCGAACGTGTTGTTGTCTTTGATTTTTTCATAGCAGACTCTGTAGTCAAAGGATATTTCAAAATCTGGTATTCGTCAAGTTTATTGGGCGAACTTAAGTGCTTATCTTCTTAGCCTTCTTGAAGATTGAACTTGCTTTGACAGCCTTCGTAGTCTTCAATGCTTGAGCATTTGGGCCCGTCCTTTTGGTGGTATCAGCTACAAAACAACAAAAAAAAATGTTGAAAAAAATTGATGACACTACTCATCAGAAACTGTTAAGTTTACGTAGATTAGTAATGTGTATTAGATTATGTAGATTACGGTTAGCCTTTTGTTTCAGATTGTATATAAAGAAGATGTACAGTTTAAGTTGATCAATACAACAGAATATTTCTTTCCTCTCCTTTTTCATCGTAACCTCCGCACCACACGCGATTCTCGTTTTCTTCACATGGTATCGGAGCCAACCGTTATTTCCACCATTGTTATCCAGTAACCTAGACATCTAACTACAACAACACTTCTGAATCCATGGAAGACAAGAGCAGCATTTCCGTCCACAACGACGATCATCAGCAGATTACGCGAATTGCTAATACAGGCTACACAGTTGATTCACCTTTCTTCCTCGCAGGATCTGATCATTCAGGACTTCTCCTGGTAACGACTCCACTATCCGGAAGCACTAACTACGCAACATGGAAGGAATCAATGCGATTGGCGCTAATAGGAATGTTTAAACTCTGCTATATAGATGGATCTATCAAAATACCAGCAATAGGATCCATCGACTATCCGCATTGGGAGTGGATTGACTCGGTCGTTCGATCGTGGATCCTGAACACACTGAACAACGAAATTCGCGGTGCCTTCATCTACGTGCCTACCTCCAGACGACTCTGGACCGATCTTGAGGAGCGCTTTAGAGAATCCAACGGTGTCCTGCTATATCAGTTGGAACGTGATGTTCGGACTCTGTATCAAGGCTCCTCAAGTGTAGCAGAATACTATACGAAGCTCTCAGAACTTTGGGAAAACATTAATAGAGCCTTACCTCTTCCTAATTGCGCCTGTGGTGCAATACAAGGCTGCAAGTGCAATCTGATGACAAATTTACTCACGTACCAAACGAATTCCAGGCTGCTGCAATTTCTCATGGGACTTAAGGAAGAATATGCCGCAACGAGAAGCCAGATATTGATGATGGACCCACTCCGCTCACTCAATCGAGCATATGCTGTTATTGTCCAGGCAGAACGAGAACGAACAGTTGCTGGCACACACCAGGCAATCAGTACTGATATTGCACTGCTATCTCGCAGTGCCATAAAGAAACCACCCTTCAAGGCTCAATCCTCTAGGTTCGTAACTGCTGATAACTCTGGGGAGCGAGTTTGTACACACTGCAAAAAGCCAGGCCACACGAAGGAAGTGTGCTTTCTGATCACTGGTGTTCCATATTGGTATAAGGCCTTAAGGAACACACAGGGGAGGGGAATTCCTAAGGAATATGCGCATTTAGCATCTGATATGACAAATGAAGATCAACCTATATATCAAAAGGAATCGACAGCCGAGGACATTGCTAGTGCCTCAAACCAAGCATCCTTACTGAACTTACTACATGGGATCCAGCAGCTGCTGCAGAATGGAAGTGGCAAAGGATCACAGCAAGTGCATTTCGCACAAACCGATTTTGCAAGTACCATTTCTTCCAGCAAAACTCCATATGTTTCACGCTCGAAATTTTGGATTGTGGATACAAGGGCCTCAACCCATATCTGCCATAACCGCGACCTCTTTAACAACCTCACCCCACTCAAGTCTCCTAATCCAGTAAAATTACCCAATGGAACCATATGTCTTGTTTCAGAATCCGGCAACATCCAACTCGATACAAACCTGAACCTTACTGATGTGCTATATTTACCCTCGTTTCAGTTCAACCTCCTCTCAATACATAAGCTGGCTTTATTATCCGATATCAACACCCTCTTTACTGCATCTCATTGCATCTTTCAGGACCAGAGGACTAGAAATGTGGTGGCGGTTGGACACGCGTTAGGTAATCTTTACATCCTTGATGAGTCCTCATTTGATGAACTGTTGCTTCGGCATTTCAACTCACTGATTCCTTCGCTAAACTTCACTGGTTTGTCTGCTACTGTCTTGCCTTCTTTCAATAATAATTTGTGGCATTTTCAACTTGGTCATACATCCTATAAAGTCCTTAAAACCCTGGGACTCTCGAGTTCATATGACTTAACAACCCACTCATCTACTCCCTGTGACATTTGCCACCTATCGAAACAAAGCCGTTTACCGTTCCATAGATCTTCAATTCATACCACCGCCCCATTTGATTTGCTGCATTTAGACATATGGGGGTCTTTCAATACACCCACTCTAACCGGAACTCGATATATCCTAACATTGGTAGATGACTTTAGTCGTTCCACCTGGACGTATTTGATGCATCACAAATCTCAAACTCCAACCCTTCTTGAGTCATTTTTTAACCAGGTTTTCACTCAGCACAACGTCCTGGTAAAATCAGTTCGTTCCGATAATGGCTCGGAGTTTATCTGTCGGCAGAGCAAACTGATGTTTGCTGCTCGTGGTATCTCACATCATCGTTCATGTCCCTACACTCCCCAACAAAACGGAGTTGTGGAACGTAAGCACAAACACTTGCTCGAGACAGCTAGAGCCCTCATGTTTCAGTCCTCCATTCCCTTACAATTTTGGGGGGATTGCATTCTTACGGCCACCTACATCATTAACTGCATTCATTCATCAGTCCTTAACTGGGATACACCATTTTTTAAACTGTTTCATCAAAAACCAGATTACTCACTCCTTCGAACCTTCGGTTGCCTTTGCTTCGCTAAAGATACCACACCACATCTCGAAAAATTTTCGCCTAGATCTCGTAAGTGTGTCTTCCTTGGATACATATCAGGTGTAAAAGGATACAAAGTCCTTGATCTCAAGAACCATCATACCTTCGTCACCCGGGACATACACTTCTATGAACACATCTTTCCTTTCCACAGTCCTGATACCTCCATTGCTCTACAACCACCACTTCCTGATTCTCACACCCCACTATTTCCTGATCCTGGTCCAGCCACTGATACTCACACCCCTGATCCAACACCTCCTCCAATTGAGTCACCATACCATGATGTTCCAATCGCCACACCAGAACTAGCCTCTGATCCGGCACATCTCCCTCCTAGATCATCCACTCATAATGATCCTATCGCCATTTCCAAGCTTTCCCATGCTCACCCTGTTTTCCCACGCCAAAGTTCTCGCCCCACAAAACCGCCAGCATGGCTAAATGATTACGTCACCCTCGCCCAGACTGCAACCCCCAGCTCTTACCACCCACATTGTTTTCCTTATTACTCTCCACCGCATTTCGCACCTCACCACCTTTCTTTTTTGGGTCAAGTATCCACAATCCACGAGCCTCTGAATTATAGGGAGGCTAGCTCTCGGGAGGAGTGGGTAAATGCAATGAACGAAGAGCTTGCTGCTCTTGAACAGAACCAAACCTGGACGCTGGTGCCTTTACCCTCGGGTCATCGTCCAATCGGGTGCAAATGGGTCTACAAGATCAAGCTCAATTCTGATGGTTCTGTTGCTCGTTATAAGGCATGGCTCGTTGCGAAGAGTTATCACCAAATCGAAGGCGTGGATTACACAGAGAGCTTTTCCCCTGTCGCAAAGGTCACCACTGTTCGATTAATATTGGCTCTCGCGGCAAGCCAACAGTGGCACCTTCACCAAATCGACATCAATAATGCCTTCCTACATGGATCTCTCGACGAAACTGTCTATATGGAGGCCCCTGAAGGTTACACCACTCGTACCCCAGGTGATGTCTATCTATTGCGATGCTCTCTCTACGGCCTGAAACAGACATCACGTCAATGGAATTCCGAATTGACGCAGCGACTGGTCGCGTATGGTTTTCACCAATCGGGCTATGATAATTGTCTATTTACGCTCAGAGGAACATCCAACAACCTGCTGATCCTTGTTGTTTACGTTGATGATATTTTGATTTGTAGCTCTTCCGCTGCTGATATCAGTTCCGTCAAGAGTCATCTACATCGACTTTTCACCATCAAAAACCTTGGGCATGCCAAATTCTTTATGGGACTTGAAATCACGTACTCCCCTGATGGACTCTTCTTCAATCAACGTAAATATGTTCTGGACATTTTGGCCGATATGGGGCTCACTACTGCTAAACCAACGTCAAATCCACTTCCCAGTGGCTTCCCTTCTCGAATGGATATTCAGTCGCCCCTTCTTGATGATCCAGGACCCTATCGTCGCCTTATAGGGTGATTGCTCTACCTGAATTTCAGTCGACCTGATCTTGCGCATGCAACTCAGGTTTTGAGCCAATTCATGCAGACTCCGCGGAAGTGTCATTGGGATGCTGGCTTACACACCATGCGGTATCTGAAGGGATGTCCCTCTCACGGACTATTCTATCCCACAAAGGTTGCCATATCCCTCCGAGCTTTCACCGATGCTGACTGGGCGTCATGTACAGAAACTCGGCGTTCTGTAACTGGTTTCTGTATCTTCCTCGGTTCGTCTCTCATTGCATGGAAGACCAAGAAGCAATCCACAGTTTCTCGATCCTCCACCGAAGCCGAGTACCGCAGTATGGGATCCACCGTGTGTGAGTTGAAGTGGATCTCCTATCTATTACAAGATTTGGAGTTCCCAACGACTTTACCCATTCCCATGCACTGCGATAATAAGTCTGCCCTTATGATCGCATCTAATCCANTGTCTGGACTCCTGCCCTACAAGGCGAAACACTCACACTCGTCGACCTCACCCGTAGATGGGTTGGCCAGGGCTTCGAGTTGAACTCTCGTCCAGGCCCGCAACCCGACTCCTAGGCGTACTGACTCAGCATATATGGAACACATTATAGTTTATCGGGGAGATGGAGTTTCTCCCTCGTCTTACCTTGCTACCTTAGAAAATCAGGAGTTTCCTTACCTGAATTCCCTTTCCACCGAAGGCGTCCCTTCCCTCATCTCTCAAATGCTTATTTATTCTCTTATTCGTATTAATGTACGAAGGTTGAAGATGACATATAGCAGCGGGCTGTGTTTCCCTGGCGTACCTTTCTCCAACTGCTCGCCACCTGGTAGCGTCTCCGAGTATTGACTGACCTGTATTGTGTTAGATTTGACCTGGTAGGTTGCACTCATGCTCATGTCTTTAAATATGTGTTTTTTCTATTCTAATATTGTATTAGGTTTTCCCATTTTGATATCAAAAACTAGCAATCGTATTGTCATTCAAGTTCTTCTTTGAAAGTTAGATCGAAGGTGTGGTCTCGTAGCCTTACATAGCTACGAGACCACCACCAAAATCGTTTTATATATTTTAGTATTATGTTGTTAGTTTTTATCGTTTATATTTTGTTTTCAACATTTTCGAATTAATCCAAAACCGATGCTTCTAGTTCGGAAGCTACATAACTTCTTTCATGGTGACAGCTGTGGGATATTCGAAAAAACGTGGGTGTGTCTGAAAATGTTGAACTTTCTGTATCGAGTTTTCATAGTTGTTCAAAGATAAACTGTTTTCTCGAAAAGTCATGAATATGTTCCAAAATGCTCTATATCTGGCCTAGATATGAATCGCTTCCTCCGACTTCATCATGTACCAAGATGTTTTGGACTGGAGACTCTGTATTCAAAAAAAATATTTGTTATTACATATTTAGCAAACAAAAGCGGAGTCATGTTTTTGGGTTATCTGGATGCTGTGAAAAAAGGGGGGTGCTATTCAAATAGAGACATGCCATTGAAGGATTAAAGGTATCTTCTCACTATTTGATTGCAAAATCAGTGGAGTTTTATTGCAAAATCTGGATGCTTAAAATGAGGAGGTCCGTATGATGTGAAAGGAAAGTGAACATTAAACTATGAAAAATGATGTAAAAGGGTCCGCCCAAAGACAATTCAATGAAAAAATGAATATGTCACAAATTCAAGAAGAAGTTTGAAGAAGGAGAAGTGGAAGGTTGAAACTCATCAATTTTCCGTGGCTATTTATCTTCCAGGTCCATTAACTTTTGAATCTATGAGGCTCCAATATTAAAGATCACAAAATGGATGAATGAAGATGCTACGAAGAAATAAAGGTATTTGATATTCAAAAAAAAAAAAAAAAAAAAAAAAAAAAAAAAAAGTTGTTGGTTTTCCCGACACTTCAGTCTCTATTAGACTAAAGAAATTTATGCCAAAGTTGTCGGTTTTCCCGACACTTCAGCCTCCAGTAGACTGAAGAAATTTATGCCAAAGTTGTCGGTTTTCCCGACACTTCAACCTCCAGTAGGTTGAAGAAATTTATGCCAAAAACCCAAATTTGTCGGTTTTCCCGACACTTCAGTCTCCAGTAGACTGAAGAAATTTATGCCAAACTTCAAGTTACAATCAAATATTCTTACAATCTCAAGTTCGTAGGTTGAAAGAAAAGAAAACTCAAATTTTATCGGATGATACCAAGTTGATGAATGAAGATGACGACTTCAAATTACAACATCAAGGGAGCGTGTTAGATTTGATATTGTATCTCAAAATATGGATTGGGCATTTACAGTATGATGGGCCTAGAATTATTTAAATAGATCGAACCCATGCTCATGTCTTTAAATATGTGTTTTTTCTATTCTAATATTGTATTAGGTTTTCCCATTTTAATATCAAAAACTAGCAGCCGTATTGTCATTCAAGTTCTTCATTGAAAGTTAGATCGAAGGTGTGGTCTCGTAGCCTTACATAACTACGAGACCACCACCAAAATCGTTTTATATATTTTAGTATTATGTTGTTAGTTTTTATCGTTTATATTTTGTTTTCAACATTTTCGGATTAATCCAAAGCCGAGGCTTCTAGTTCGGAAGCTACAGAACTTCTTTCATATTGGAAGCACAGGTTCCGGATTTTCTACTAAATTTCGGAAGTTTCGGTAGGCCGCGACACTCATATGGCTCGCTTGCTCAGTTCATACACGATTCCCACGATCTCTTGGTTATGGCGTAGTTTGCTAAGTCGACCTCCGAGGTGTCGTGGGTGCGTTATGTTCAATCATTCGTCAGCGCATCGCATCTGTTGACGATGCCTCTACCATTTTGGTCACTCCGCGGGCGTTATATCTACCATTCAGAGAACCTCTTCATGATGCCTCAACCTCTCCCGAGCGTTATGTGATACTTCATCCATTTATTTCTGAGATGAACCCTTAATCATTCTAAGTGTTTCGTATGCTGCATACCCTGATTACTCGTCTTCCCTTCCCCACAATAGTGTTTTATTGCCTACTAGTATGAGGCTTACACCCAAGGCCCGGACAATGCCCATGCGTTGTTCAAAATTGGCCAAGTGGTTGATTGAGTCCTTATCCCCTTCGAACACAGACAATCACTCAAGATTTTTATAGGACGAGTCTGATATTTTCGACTAGATTTCCTCAAAATAAGGGAAAATCATTGATCTTGTTCAAAAATATTTTATGGTTTTTCTTTTAGATCAGTCAATTTCTATTTTAATCTTGATTTTAATTATTGCGGAGACACGAGTGATATATGAGATTGAGCCCACAATGTGTATCTTACGTCATCGGGGGAACGAAGCTCTACCTTGGTTTTCATTATTACAATGAAAGAATACAATTACAATTGAGAGATATCCACAATTCGACTGAGAACGTTTCGAAAAACGATCAAATCCACTCCGTTGCCCTTAAATTGCCTAAAACTAACGAGTGAGGTCAGGAAAACTCGCGAGTGAGCAAAAGTCTCGCAAGTGAGCAAAAAGGAACGAGTGCAAGGATACAAAAAGTCGCGACTGAGCAATAACTCGCGGATCTAGGTCCGCAAAATAAGATACGAAATCCCGTAACCAACGAAACAATGTAGAAAGTCACGATTGAGCACAATTTCGTGACTTCGGAGACAAAAAGTCGCGACACCGGCTAAGGATGCAAGTTCTCACGACTGGGAGGTCAAAATCTCGCGACTGGATACAAACTCACGAGTCTAGGGGCAAGTTCATGCGAAAACCATGCCTTGGGGAGCGTGCCAAATGTATGAACCATTTTTCAGTAAGTAAGGTTTGTATTTATAGAAAAATTTATCCCAATAGCTCAATTTTAAGCCCATAAGTCCAATTTTAATAAATTTAACCCAAATGACTTAGAAATCATCCAATTCCACCGGGATAAAGGCCACAATATCTTCGAACTTCCAAAATGCATCTCAGTCGAAAATTAGTCAGGCGTAATGAAGAGAAAAATACCGTAGACCATTCTTGATCTCTAAAAAATTTATAAGGTACCTGAAAATATAATAAATTTCGTCGGTGTACTCTCCGGGTGGCAAATTACAAAAATACCATTGGCACCGTTCGGGGTTGAAACTGTCCAAAATGCCTTCAAACATTATAATGGTTCTCATACGGGGGCCCGGGGGGTCAAAATTACCAAAATACCATCAAAACTGCTTCATCTCGTAATGAAATAGAAAACCGAAAATACCAATTAAGTGCGCCTGACAAGCCTCCGGGGTATCATAACGACATAAATACCTCCGGGCAATATTAATAGTCCTCTGGTTTTCAGATTCAGATTTTGAGTCGTAAACCACATCATATTGGCTCGTCTCGAAATCTGACATTTGTTCGAAAATTTCTCTGAAAAAACCATGAGTAAGGCTAGAATCCCCTTGCTGACGCGGTCATTTTGATACTAAGAAGTTTAGATTCTGATATCGGTCAAAAATTTCGTGATTTTTCGACCCGATTGTCCGCCGCTATAAATATACATGTCCTTCTCGCGTAACAGTGCCATTTCGCGGAAACTGGAAGCTCTGTCGCTACTTTTTGACTAAAACTCGTGACTACTCTTGCTTAAATGTAACGCTCGAGCCTTTTTGCACACAATCTCGCTACTGCTTACGAAAACTCGCGACTGCATCTAACAAACAGCAACTCTCGAGACATTTGGTACAAAAACTCGCAAGACACTTAGAAATTTTTTTGAACCACTTAACACGATGTCCTCCTATTCCGTCGGAACTTTGAATCCCGATGACTCGTCATCTCAATTGTCATCTCATTCCTTGGACTCCTCATCTGATTCGAAGAGTTCAAGTTCAAGTATGTCGGCTTTTCTGCCTAGGAATACGGATCAATATCCGTATTTTTTTGAAGGAATCACCCATCTTGAGAATACCCTCGGTCCTCAGAGTCCCGCAGTAAAAGCTCTGAAATCTTTCGATAAGCCTTACAGTATGTGCAGGATTATCATTTTCCTTTCGACTGCGTTTTTTACCTACCTAGTCCCGTTGACCGGATTTTGTGTCCGCCGGTCGGCGCTCATACTATCTGCGTCGAGTATTTAGAGTGTGGACTTCGCTTTCCACTTCATCCCTTCATCGTGAAGCTCTTAGCTCATTTAAAAATCCACCTCTTCCAATTAAATCCGAACTCAATCTCCCTCGTAATTGCCTTTATCATTTTCATGGAAACGAGTCGTGTTTCGCTGACTATCGACTGTTTCTTTCAAATTCTCCAAATTAGTACGGCTATCCGTTAAGGTTCTCAGGGCTGTATATTTTTCCGCCTAAGACATCAATAAAGCCATTTTCCATTCTACAATCCTCAATCGAATAATGATTGGAAGAATCACTTATTTTTTGTAACGTGTGTGGGCACTACTAGGTTGTCCGCACTCATCCTTCCTTGGCGGTTCCCGGTTGAAGGAGAACCCTTTTTCCAGAATCGTATTATTCCATTCCGCGGGAGGTCATTCGAAGACATCTAAAAAAAGTGCTTCTCACTTGCACTAGATCAGATGATATGGACTGGACCATGAAGACTTTATTTTATGCCCCGATCCTAGTTGCCTTCGGGCTTCTCCCGGCTCTTCCCCATTTTAGTAAGCAATTGTTAGGTACCTAACTCGTGCATTCACATAAGAACCATCTCGATAGGCTTTTCTTCGATAAGAAAACAACCCCTTTGTATAAATAAAGATTTGCCTTATGATTCTCGTTCCGTATTGCTTACATACTTATATGTTTTGCATATAAAATAATGGCTCCAGCCAAAGATCCATCTCAACTTGCTGATAGTTTGAGGTCGCTCCGTGCATTGGTCTCGGAAACTGACGATCTCATATTTGAGATGGCGTCGGGAGCTCAGAACTGAACTGTTGCTGCCGAATCAGCACTTAGTCTACAAGTTGCAACATCGTTAAATGATGAAGTCCGACCCGCGACTCCTCCGCACCCTCATTTGATAGTGGAATCTCTAGAACAAGGAGAAAATACACAGATGCCCGAGGTTCCTGAGAACGCTGAAGATCTGACTCCCGTAGCTCGGCAACTAGAGTTCAACCCCGAAGACCCCGCCCCCGAAGGGGGGATGTGTGATTTTGCTGAGGCGTTAATTGGCATCTTCGAGGACAACGAGGAGTGTGAAATTAGCGGGGGTTGACCAATAGACCCGCCGGTGGACGAAGTGCCACATGTGACCCGTCCAGATAAAGGGAAACGTCCCATGGAGGGCCCATCTCTAGAGTTGCCGGAGCCCACTAGTAAAAGTGGGTTGGATGCAAATTTCCTCGACGCCTTCAGGATAAGAGACATCGCAAAACTCACCTATTCCCAGAACCTGTGGGCCCTCTCCTGGCAGATATTCTCAAAGATGAGGAGGTGATAACTGACCACGATCCTCCTATATACGTTGCCACGAGCGTGAGTGAAGACTAGGATTGCCATCATGTTGTGATGGCGAATTTTGATCAGAGTAGGCCGACCACTGCGGACATGACAGCCATTTTAGATGATATATTAAATCCTCCCCCTCCGATGATCGTCGTAAGGAAGCGCCCAAGCGGATCAGGTGAAAGCTCAAGCTCCCGAAAGAAGAAGAAATGGTCTCCCTCGCAATATAATTTCACTTTTATAATATCTCTCTCTTTGTACTCCCTAGGTTTTTGATATAATAATGAAACTTCTTTTCTTTCCTTTATTTCGGCTTTCACATAAAATACAACTCCAAATAATCCACGATTTTCTCTTGAAGAAGTTATCTCCGAAATAACTTGTGATTTTCCCGATAAACATTTCGATGGTCAGAGACGACCATTCTTTTGACACTTCAATAAATAGCCTCATAATCTTGTAGTTAGCAAATAAGAATGCCAATCAACACTAATAAGAAACTCCCTGCCATTAGATGTTTAGTGATAACTGTGGACATGATCAAGAGTCCCCAGTAATAATAAAACTCAGTTTAATCTGTGCCATTGGGTGAACGTCTAGCCATTCTGACAGTTTATCCGAATCCATAAACGCGATCAATTGACAAATATATACATAGGTGAATAGTTAAGCTAAACAATAAATTTATCGATCATAAATAACGAGGATTGATGTCGTAGGACTATCACTTGACCATTTTAATCACAAATGAAAATACCCGATTTTGAAAAGAATTCGTCAATAAATTTTGGCAACTTGTAGATCCCTTAAGAAGTGGTAGATAAATTTCTCCGACAATAAATGTATTTATTCTGGTAATAAATAACACCGTATTCTTCGTCAATGAGTAGTCATTTGGCCACTTCTATTATAACTAAGGATACTTGGTTATCCAAGTGACTTTGTTAAATTCATGACATAAGACAATTCATCTGATCACTCGACCATAATTAAGGATGGCCGACTATAAAAGATTTTCCTTGATCGAAAGTACCAAGATAATTTATGCTATGAAACAATTTTAGATCACTTTTGTCATGGACAAGAATATCTCAATGACCATCCATTAATCTCAAGCCTCACTAAACGCCCCAATTCAATCACACATTCTTGGGTCTTGACAAACGCCCATTAATCTCGTTCTTATAGGACTTTATAAAGTGCCCGCAATTTACTTGCACATTTTCCCCGTGTTTAAACTTGCACCCGAGATCGTCTCATTCTCATAGAGCCTCACGAAGCACTCATCATTCACTTGCACGTTTTCTCCGGGTATAAACTTGCACCCGAGATCGTCTCATTCTCATTCTCTCTGGGTATAAACTTGCACTCGGAATAATCTCACTATGGACCTTTCCCGCACACTATCGAAAGCGTTGGGAGCTCTCACTGTCTAGGTAAAAATAGCGTTAGGTTCCAGGTACAATCCATAGACTGACGTAAATTTTTAACTTTCATCCAGACTGATCGAGCTCCTCGAGTCAAATAATTTTACTCGCTTGACTATCCAATGTGGCAGATGTCACTTGTGCTTTACACGTATTAGCACTTTCTCTATGCGGAAATGAACCGGCCTCCGACAAGGGCGCGACCCTCGTCGGCGTGTCATGGAGGAGTCGGGTCAAAAGGCACCCCGTTTCCCATGGAAACATGCTCGGTACAAATCCGGCTATCAAAAAATCAATCGGGCCCCTTGACATAGTCCAACAGTATATATGTATAGACGATTCTGCTGCAGACAAAAGACTCACCACATTTCAAGTATTTTGACCTAGTATCTAATTTGACGAGTTTGAAAATGATCAGCTATACGACAAGCGGTACGTTGCATTTTTAATCTAACCTATTATTTAATTTCCATCCTCTATCATACTAAAATGCAATGAACCTACTCCTATCTTACCAGTCCCCTAGTCGATTGAATTCATGTCGTCAAAAAGATACATAAACATCGGAGTGTAATAAAAAAGAGATGGATTTTTATTTTAAAAAGATTGAAGAGTTATGTATATACATAATACTTGCGCAAATTGGAAATATGTCAAGTCCGTGGCAGCTCCTTTCCGCTAATATTTGCAATCTTATACGTTCCATCTCTCACAACCGCCGTAACTCTGTACGGAAATTCCCACTTACAATCTAATTTACCAACGTGTTTTGATACTTCCACTTTCTTTAGGACTAAGTCCTCAACTGTTAACAACAAAGGGCGTAGTCCTTTGTCATATCTTTTGGCCATTCGTTTTTTACAAACTTCCATTTGTATGGCTGCTCTCTCTCAAAGATTTTCAACACATTGAAGATCCAATATTCTCATGTCCTCATTCATGGCCTCGTCATACGCAATAACTCTCTCAGATAATATAGATACCTCTTCCGGAGATACGGCTTCAGAGTCGTACACTAGTGAGAAAGAGCTAAAACCCGTGGAAGATCGTAGTGATGTTCGATATTCCCACATCACGTTATGTAACTCATCCACCCATGAACTTTTGGATTGAACTATCCTCGTCTTTAATTGTACCAGAATAATCCGGTTAATAACCTCTGTGAACCCATTTGTTTCCGGATGTGCAACAAATGTAAAATGTTGTTAAATACCATAATATTCGCACCATTCACTTATGCGCTTCCTAGTGAACTGTCTTCCGTTATCCGTTATCCGATACCAAAATTCTGGGTATTCCGAAACGAAAAACAATATATCTCCAAAGAAAACTTATTACTTCATGTTACTAGACGTATATCCATTTGGACAAATGCTCTACGGCCATGATACAGAACATGTTCTGACTAGGAGCAGTCGGGAATGGGCCTAAAATGTCGATACCTCACATATCGAACGGGCATGTCGTCGGTGAAGGCATCAAAGCCGTCCTTGGTACGTGATGTACATTTGAATGAAATTGATATGCGGGGCACGCTTGAACCATGGTTATACAATCCTTCCTCATTATTGGCCAAAAATATCCGGCCCGCTTAACTTTTAATGCAAATTATCACCACAGTCTCGAGCATGAATTTCTTCCATTACAACCTTAGCTTGAACTGGAGATAAACAACGCAGATAGGGCCCGCCAAAATCTATTATATACAATCTCTTATCTACATAGTCAAAATTTGTAGCTCTTTGCATTGTCCTTCAGGCCTCGCCCTCATCTATAGGAAAATCACCTCTATCTAAATATTTATGATCGCATCCTTCCATGACGGCTCATTAGGTATCACGTCTCATAAAAACCAGGCGTTGATCGAGAATTCCAAATTTGCAATTTCATAGGTCAATTTCCCTGTTAAATTGATGGATGGTTGATAATGGATCATGGTTGTAATCTTTGATTCGTCCGAAAGTTCTAAAATAGTGGCAGATTTCACCAGACCATCCGCTTGAGTGTTTTCCTCCCTCGGAATATAAGTAAGATCAAAAATCTTAAAACTTTTCAAAACCTCCTTTAATTTCACTAAATATAGTACCATATGCTCATCCTTTCGTGGTAAAAGCTTTTGAGAATTGATTTACAACCTATTGTGAATCAGAATGTGCATGTAAACGAACGATTCCAATCTCAACTGCTATATTAATTCCAAAAATCAATGCTTCATATTCTACCACGTTATTCATTGCTGAAAAGGAGTTTTACTACATACTAATGTTCCTCTCCAGATTTTCTTTCCTTGAAATAAATACAAATGCTGGAACGCCCGACGTAAATTGATCTGTCGACAAACAAATCAATGCTTAATATACTGCCACGTTATTCATTGCTGAAAAGGAGTTTTACTACATACTCATGTTCCTCTCCATATTTTCTTTCCTTGAAATAAATACGAATGTCGGAACGCCCGACAGAAACTGATCTGCCCACAAACAAAACCCAATAATC
The DNA here is from genome assembly GCA_009725065.1 of Utricularia reniformis. Classification (NCBI taxonomy): domain Eukaryota; kingdom Viridiplantae; phylum Streptophyta; class Magnoliopsida; order Lamiales; family Lentibulariaceae; genus Utricularia; species Utricularia reniformis. The sequence goes on from RWGZ01001034.1 coordinate 233,192, forward strand.
CTCATTACCAGATTCATTTGCTCGAGTCATTTCGACTATAAAATCGACTAGAACTTGGGACTTTATATTCAATCTGATATTGTCCAAACTCAATATTCCACTTAACTAACCTGCAAGAGGCATTCACTTTCGATAACATGCTCCTGATCGGTTGGTCTGTCAATACTGTGATATGATAACCCTAAAAATAGTGCCTTAACTTTCAGGATTCCGCTCCTTTCAATTTCTTACTTGCATAATACACTGACAAGTGCTCTTTGTCGTTAATTCTGACCAAGGCGGCACTGACAACTTCCTTAGAAACTGCTAGACATAAACCCAAAGGTTCCCCGAGAGATGGAGGGGACATAAACGGCGGTTTACTCAAATATTCTTTTAATTTTTCAAAATCTATGATGCACTTGTCATCCCATTTCGGATTATCTGCCTTACGCAGTGACCGAAATAAAAAGGTTCAAGGATGCTAATCGTCCGGTTAATCTCTGTACCCCTCGAATAGTCGTTGGAGGAGTCATTTGTTGGATAGCTGTGATCTTATCATGATTTATCTCAATTCCCCTTTTGGATAACATGAAACCAAGGAATTTCCCATCTTTTACACAAAACGCGCAGTTAAGTGGATTCAATTTCATTCGATATTTCCTCAACACGTTAAAACAATCTTTCATATATTGGATGTGATTATTTCCTTGTCGGATTTTTATCAGTATATGGTCGATGTAAACTTCTAGACACTTACCGATCATATACCTGAATATCGAATTCATTAGTCGTTGATAAGTGACCCCTGCATTCTTTAAACCGAATGACATAACTTTGTAGAAAAAAATACATTTTTTTTGTCATAAAAGAAGTAGATAATTTGCCATCATGATGCATAAAAATCTGATTGTAATCATTAAAAACGTCTAACATACTAAGAAATTCAAAACCACATGCCGCATCCACCATCATATCAATGGCAGGTAGGGTATACGGCTCTTTCGTACATGCTTTATTTAAATATGTAAAATAAATGCAAACTCTCCAACCATTATTTGACTTTGGGACCACCATTGGATTCACGACCCAAACTGCGTATCTAACAGACTCTATAAATCATGATTGCAACAAACTCTTCACTTCCTCATCATTGGCTTTCTCTTTCCCAGGGGAAAACTTCCTCTTCTTCTGATGAACTGGTCATACATATGGGTTAACATTGAGTCTATGAGAAAAAACTTGGGGATCTACCCCCAAATAATCCTGATAAGAACAAGCAAAAACATCTATATTATTTTGCAAAAAAAAATTACCTGCTTTCAATATCTGGCGGCATCTTAGAACCAATTATGATAGTCTTTTCTGAATTATTTGAAAATAAAGGCATTGTCTTGATGCCCAGAGGTTCCATCTTCATATCGTTCTCTTTATACTTCTCATAAAATACCATATCATCTGAATCAATAACTTTCTCTGATAAGAATTGCACCATACAAACGGGTTTCTTTGCACTCGAGCCATCCATACACTCATGCACATTATATTATAACAAGAACACGACAACTCTTGATTTCCTTTCATCTTTCCGACACCCGAAGATGTGGGAAACTTCATCATCAGATGGGGTTGAGAAACAAAGGCCCCGAATCAATTCAACGCACTTCTCCCAAGGATTGCATTATGAGTGAGTATAGGGAAGTCCATGACAACGAATTCCACCAACAAAGTCCTCGATATTTCATGATCTCCCAAAGTGACCTTGAGAAAGATAGATCCTTCTGCAGCAACAACGCTATTGTTAGAACCAACTAATTTTGTATGAACCGGTTAAAGTTTAGTAGTTCATCACAAAGACATTTGTTCAAAGGCTGCGAGGGTCAAGATGTTGGTAGCAGCTCCTGTATCAACTAAAACTCGTGAAACAGAATGATTCGCAATAACGGGAGAAATAACAAGAGCATCATCTTGCGGTTAAAATATACCAAATAAATCCTCAGGTCCAAAAGATATAGACATCCTTTCCAAATAAGATAACTGGACAAGATTCACCTCCATAAACCGACCCTTTTGCTCTTACTCTCGGTAGGATCGCTTGTGAGCTAGACTCGGATCTCCGAAACTTCTTCCACCTGCTATAGTCATAATATTGGGGCCCAGATTGCCCCGCATTGGCTAAGCTTCTTCGATATTCCAAATGGGCTGACCTAGATTCGGGCCAGTAGGAGGAGGAGGTGGTGGTTGTTGATTCCCTTGGGCAGGATGATGACCCTCCTGCCGATAGCCCTGCCGATTTCTATATTGGGGGTTCCTACCACGACCACGATAATTCTCTCTCCTTACGTCTCTACGGTTCTGTCGACCAGCGTTAAAGAATCCTCTTTGGCCACCTCTGTGAGAATGACCACATTGTCCTCCATATCCGCGACCTCTTGTGTCATGTCGTGGTGGATCAATCTTAGGGGGTTTTGCTGCCTTCACCAACTGCACACTTAGATTAATTTTTTTTGACTCAACCTCGGGCATTCCTTCTACAGTGCTGATCAGCTTATCCAACTGACCCAATTCCAATAATCTCTTGACTTCGGACATCAATTCACGAAAATCGTTAGTGGCATGTCCAAAACTTCTGTGAAAACGACAAAATACTTGGGACTCATGAGTCTCCGGTGTTGGTTCTTGCATTCTAGGGGATATCGAAGAGATCCACCATTCTTCTGCTCAATAATGGCAAAGATTTGTTCATAATTGAACGCTGTGAAAGCTTTCATCTCAGGCTTTGGCTGTGAAGCATTTTTATCTGACACCCCGATTTGCAGCAATATTATGTGATCCATAAGTACGAATTTCCATTACTCCATGATCACGCAGCTCTTCATCTTCCCGGATATATTGTGTACATCTCAAAGCCATCCCTTCCATATTCTCCAAAGAATCCCTATTCAATTAATTACATAGGGGATGTCCGGCCAAAATAAGATGGAGTACCCCAACTTTCTCACTGACAGTAATCCGAGGTATCTTCCTACACTCGGCTTCAAAACGGGTATTAAAACCCAACAATATTTATGAAGAATCGTACCGCAAAGCAGTCAAAGATGTAATCCATTTCACTGGTGCGTTGAAAAGCGCAAAATCCGAATATAATTGATCTTTAAAATCTTGATCGGAAACAATAGAATGCATCGGCAACCGATTAAACCATTGGAGGGCTTACTCTTTTAAAGAATCAGCTAAAACGAAACACATAGCAGCATCGTTGAGGTTTATTAAACTCATATGGATCTCCAAATTTGACGTATGAGCATGGGGTCAGTTGACCCATGATATTGCGGGAGATCCTTTTGCATCTCAATGAATTCGGAACGAGTCGCACTAATAATTGTCGTGGAAAACAGGGTTAAGGCATTCGAAGTGTTCCACAGACTTTGTAAAACTTCTATCGATGGAAGTTCATTCCTCTACCGCCATAAGGTTCAGATGCCCTTTCTTGTTCTACATAATCATTCTTATTAGCGGAGGTCTAATGGGTATCCCGGGTATGTTCACCATATACCCGTCTTATTTCGTGACCGATACCCAGATTGGCCTCCAACTGATTCATTCTAGCATCATTGTATTCGATCTTATTACCCATTTCCTTGAATTTTGATTCGATCAAGTCTCCAATCTTTTGCATGGTAACACTTTGTTCTCCAGTTACCATAGCAGGTGGTGCTTGGGGTTCCATAACATGATCGGTACCTTCCACTGTAACTTCATTATCAACGGATTTTGAGACAACATTGTTCCTTCGAGACCTCCTTCGAGCTTCAACTTCTTCTAGCTGAGCGATTAAAATACGTCTACGCTCTTCCAAATCTTCATCATCCTAATCTTTTCTGCAGATCTAGCACGAGCAGGCGATGAGAAGTGAACATTTCTTCTTACAGTTCTTCCAAATTCAAAGCACCTTCATAAACATCGAGGCGATGGAGGATAAACTATGGGTGCCTTACGGATGAATAGCCGCTCCGGGAAGGCTGAGTATTAACTTCCTGTACCGGGGGCTCTTCAGGGAGTAATGATTGAGCCTCCGGTAATATAACACCCTCATTTCTCGTTCGAGGGTTCGGCTCCATTTCGATCTCTTCATCAGTAAAATCTTCATCAGAATTTAGAATAGTGATGATAGTAGAATCCAAAACTCAGCAGAAAAGCTGTCAATGGGAAAAAGTCTCAGTCCTCACGGACGGCGCCAAACTGATCTTGTTTAAAAGTATTTTGTAGTATTTGTTTTAGATCAATCAATTTCTTTTGTAATCTTGAGTGCAAATGTTGCGGGGACACGAGCGATATACTAGGTTGGGCCCACAATTTGTGGGCTTACGTCATCGGAAGAGCTAAGCTCTATCTTGGTTTTCACTATGAGAATCAATGAATACAATTACAATTGAGATATATCCACATTCCGAATGAGAACGGTTGGAAAAACAATCAAATCCACTTCGTCGCGCTAAAACTGCCAAAAACTAATGAGTGAGGTCACGAAAACTCACAAGAGAGCAAAGTCTCGCGAGTGAGGAAAAAGTAACGAGTGCCAGGATACAAAAAGTCGCGACTGAGCAATAACTCGCTGGTTTGCCTCCGGAAAATAAAATACAAAACCCCGTAACCAATGAAATAGTGCAGAAAGTCGCGATTGAGCACAAAGTCGCGACTTCGGAGACAAAAAGTTGCGGGGCAAGTTCAAGGGAAAACCTTGTCTTGGGGAGCGTGTCAAATGTCTGAACCCTTTTTCAGTGCCTAATAGCTTGTATTTATAGAAAAATTTAGCCCAATAGGTCAATTTTAAGCCTAGAAGCCCAATTTCAATAAATTTAACCCAAATGACTTAGAAAGCATCTAATTCCACAGGGATAAGTGCCACAACATCCCGGAACTTCCAAAATATATCCCGGTCGAACACTAGTCAAATGTAATGATGAGAAAATACCATAAAATACCGTAGACCATTCTTGATCTCTCAAACATTTAGAAGATACGTGAAAATATGATAAATTTCGTCGATGCGATCTCCGGGTGCGAAATTACGAAAATACAATTGGCACCATTCGGAGCTGAAACTATCCAAAATTCGTTAAAACATTATCAAGGTTCTCATATGCGGGCCCGGGGTGTCAAAATTACCAAAATACCCTCAAAACTGCTTCATCTCGTAATGAAATAGAAAACTGAAAATATCTAATAATTGCATTTGACGAGCCTCTGGGGTATCATAACGACATAAATACCCACGGGTAATACCAATCATGTTTCCTAATGTGATAGAAATATCCTCGGAGTGTTGTGATGAAGTGCAGAAAGTTTGCACATTGTGTCACCAGTCATCATCCCTGCTTCGGAAATGGGAGCCTTCATGGCCCGATAGAAAATGCTAGACTTTCACCCTAGGTAGGGTTCAAATGTCCTTTCTATCCTTAGAGTGGCCAACTCGCGGTTGAGATCCCGTATGCAGCGCTCTTTTTGAACCAGGTTATTAAAGCTAACGATGGTGTCTCTGCAAAGTGATGAGGCTTAAAGATGCACCAGCCTCTTCTGTCTTGCTGGAGGATCTCCTCCTTGTCCGAACTTCTAGGCTTAGTGTTACTTACATAGCCAACATCTCCATCTGATTGCCTCTACGGCGCAGATCATTTTCTCTATGAGTAGGGACAGAGACAGTTGACTGTCAATAATTTCGAGGAGCATTCACTCTCATCTCCATAATTATTCTCCTTTTGATGGCCTCCGAATCATGAGGAGTAATAGCAACAGGAGGGTTAGTAGGGGCATCACCTTAGTTACCAGTGATGGGATCCATCCCCTGTGTGATCCTAGCGAGATAGAAATCTTAAGTGGGTTATCTACAAGACGTCTCCACGGTCCATGGACGAAGTCAAACTGTAATACTTCCTTTGTATGGGATATCAACAATCACCGAATTCTGATCGAGATAATGATCAAAATTTGATTTTTATATTTACAGTTTTTTGTGGACAACTTAGGGCATAAAATGAACTGAATAGCGATTTTATGTGGAAAACTCCAAAAGGAACTTGGAGAAAAACCACGATTCCTGGAAGAAAACATCCTCGGTTGATTCAATATAGAAAAGATCAACATTTACAAAGAACATATGAAAGGGTGACAAACTAATCAATGAAGTTTGATGATCAGTTTCTAGATGCTAAATGTGGTTGTAGAGTATTGACCAATGATGTAGCGCTTAGGGTTTGATGCTTAGGATCCAGTCTTTCCTTGATCTTTAAATCTCTCATTTATATAGTGGTGCGCCATCATCTTACCTTCCTTCACTCACTCCCTTTGTTACGCTCTTTCTGTTATAAAATCCACCAAAGTATGAAAAATCCCTTAGAGTGGCCACCAATTAGTGATATGCCATGAATATCACTAATTTCCCCAAGTTTTATGGGTCATCTGATGTGTCGAGACCGCTCATTAGTCATAAATGAGCGATCGAACACTTGTCATTCTCAACAATCGAAATCTCTCTTTGGTTGGCCACCTCTGTTTTGGTTTATGTCCCATCCATGGACTGAACTCGCAACGTGGGCCAAACCCTCCTTGTGGTACACGGTCCAAGGACAAGGCCTAATACTCTATTTTTATTTTAAAAGTTGTGCTGGTGAATCGTAGTGTGGCCATGATACTATTGCTTAATTTTAGTTGTTGTGTTGGTAAATCGTAGATGAGGTATGATACTCTTGTTTCATTTTGGATTTTGTGATGATAAATCATAGTTGGGGCTCATTACTCTTGTTTCATTTTTTAAGTTGTGCTAATAAATAGTATGTGGGCCATGATACTCTTGGTTATTTANTCACCGAATTCTGATCGAGATAATGATCAAAATTTGATTTTTATATTTACAGTTTTTTGTGGACAACTTAGGGCATAAAATGAACTGAATTGCGATTTTATGTGGAAAACTCCAAAAAGAACTTGGAGAAAAACCACGATTCCTGGAAGAAAATGTGAGGTCCCCTCGGGGGTGCGAAAGAGAGGGCACCTTAGGCGAATCCCTACATCGGCTATAGACGAGTAACGATCGTATGTTAAGTATAATGATTCGTCTCCCATTGCACGAGGCCTTTTCCCTAGCAAAGTGGCAAGCGGAACGTTAGAACTGAAAGGTTAAGCGTGCTCACTCTGGAGCAATTCAGGGATGGGTGACCCACTGGGAAGTGTGGGGCTAGGGAAAAAGTAAAGCCGTGAGGACTAGGTGGGTGTCATTAGGGTCAGCCTAGTCCAAAGCGGACAATATCGTGCAAACGGAAAGGCGGGTCGTTACAGAAAACATCCTCAGTTGATTCAATATAGAAAAGATCAACATTTACAAAGAACATATGAAAGGGTGACAAACTGATCAATGAAGTTTGATGATCAGTTTCTAGATGCTAAATGTGGCTGTAGAGTATTGACCAATGATGTAGCGCTTAGGGTTTGATGCTTAGGATCCAGTCTTTCCTTGATCTTTAAATCTCTCATTTATATAGTGGTGCGCCATCATCTTACCTTCCTTCACTCACGCCCTTTGTTACGCTCTTTCTGTTATAAAATCCACCAAAGTATGAAAAATCCCTTAGAGTGGCCACCAAATTAGTGATATGCCATGAATATCACTAATTTCCCCAAGTTTTATGGGTCATCTGATGTGTCGGGACCGCTCATTAGTCATAAATGAGCGATCGAACACTTGTCCTTCTCAACAATCGAAATCTCTCTTTGGTCTGGCCACCTCTATTTTGGTTTATGTCGCATCCATGGACTGAACTCGCAACGTGGGCCAAGCCCTCCTTGTGGTACACGGTCCAAGGACAAGGCCTAATACTCTATTTTTATTTTAAAAGTTGTGCTGGTGAATCGTAGTGTGGCCATGATACTATTGCTTAATTTTAGTTGTTGTGTTGGTAAATCGTAGATGAGGTATGATACTCTTGTTTTATTTTGGATTTTGTGATGATAAATCATAGTTGGGGCTCATTACTCTTGTTTCATTTTTTAAGTTGTGCTAATAAATAGTATGCGGGCCATGATACTCTTGGTTTTTTAGTAGTTGTGCTCATAAATTGTAGGTTACTATGATACTCTTGTTTATTATTTTATTATTAGAAGTTGCGATGACAAGTAGTGTTGAACCGTCGGTTCAACAATTTAATTTCAAGAATTAGGCCTCACCCCCTAATACTCTTTTTAAATTTTAGAACTTCTGATGACAAATCGTAGGTGGGGCCTGAAACTTTTGTTTTATTTTATAAGTTGTTTTGATAAATCGTAGATGTGCGTGATAATCTTGTTTCATTTTAGAAGTTATGATGATAAATCATAAGTGGGACATAATACTTTTGTTTCGGCTTTCCTTTTTAACTTTATCTAACGGTTCCTTAAGAATATGTGATTGAGAATATAGTTAATGGAAACACGGGCAAGAAAGCTACGTCAACTAACCTCAAGTTTCTATCATTTTTATTGTTAGATTTCATCTTGCTTTTGTAGTGGCATAATGATTATGACGATCCATTTGTTTGGTGAGATGTGGTGAGTTTATGGTTTAGTAAAAAGTATTTTGCCAAGCAAAAAAATTCACTTTTATTTATAAACATTTACCAATTTGCATTTTTAGTTATCATTCTTGTTTTCATATTTTTCTATCAATTATAAACTTTGTTTTATTTTTGTCATTGCCGCATACGAGCATTGCAAACGTTGTTAGAAAAGTTTGAATATATTATATTTGATACTATAACTATTTGAGAAATTCATTTTTGGTTCCCTTATCCTCAAGCATATACAATTCAAATCAGTTCTTCATTATAGTAACATTGATTTGCCATACGTTATACAAAATTATATAGTTATGTAAATGACCTCCATATTCGAAACATGGCTAGAGATAAAAAAATCATCATGCATAGATGTTTTTTTGAGGCTATGAACTTGTGTATAGGGAATATTTCTTATTGAGAATTCTCCCTTGAGAATATGAATACGGTAGAGTTATTCACTTGATCAACCTACAATAAACGACCATAGCTTATCAACCGACCACTAATTCCAAGTAATGAAAGTAGATTTATCAAGAAAAAATGAGCTCAATTGAGGTTGAAGAAAAGAGAAAATGTGGGGTTTGTGTAATTAGAATTTCTAGGGTTGAAAGGTATCAGCATATATAGACTAGTTCTTAATTTCAAACTTAGGGCAACAGAGGTGAAGTCGAGACATTTTGACTCATTATTAATTATTCTATTACTTAATTTTTAAGGCAAACGATCTTATTGCTTTCACTTTCTGTGTGGACAAGGTAACAATAATGATCTACTTCAGCTGACTTGAGTCCGATTCATCTGGTTGAATTAGTTTTTGTTAGTCTTTGCATACCATGATCATTTGTGATCAATGGAAGTTAGGGTTAGGAATACATACTAATAAATATGAGGTACATTACATAAACTGTAGTTTCTTAAGTTATCATTGCCATTTAGTAAATTACAGTTTGTGTTGTGATAACATGAATATAAATGACTCATGGAATTTCTACATTTATCGATTGTTCCCAAGCAAGTGAGTGCTCCACTCTTGCAAGAAAGCTAATATGGATCGTAAACACATCATAATGATATTTTAACTGGTAGGATACAGAATTACTTCGAACCTTGATCAATAAATGTTACTCAAATCATCTTTTATGAACTCTTCTGTTGGGTTGAATCAAGTAGGCGTACGTACTTAATCTCAATCTTAGAAAACTGAACTTTTCTCTTACATGAAGTGCTTATTGTGTATACTGGTTAAAATTGTGCTGGGAGTAGGTGACAGACACACTGGATATAAATTTTCCTTCTCCTTTTAATTTTAAGGGTTATGCTCGTAAGAATTGTAGTCATTGTAGCCTGTTCATCGCTATTTTCTTTTAAAGTCATTGATACAATGTTGTTAAAGGTGTTTCTTTGTTAAAATGGGATGTAAAATACGTATTTGTTTAGCTTGTTTAAATGCTGTATGAATCGAGATAACATGATTTATTTTTCCATGTAGGACACTTATATATTATTTTATTGTAACCTAATAGTCCTGAATGAAATCCGAATAGGCTTTCCCATCTCTTGATTCTTGCATTTTATTCTAGTGTAATTCCTGGTCGACTATATGATGTAGATGGGGCTAGAAACTCTTGTTTCATTTTTGAAGTTGTTTTGATAAATCATAGATGAGGAGTGATGCATTTGTTTCATTTTACAAGTTATGATGATAAGTCATAGGTGGGAATGATACTCTTTTTTTTCTACTTTCCGTCTTAACTTTGTCTAACATTGCATAAAGAATCTATGATTGAGCGTTTTCTCAAGGAGTGGTTTGGTACAATTGAGGAACAAGAAGCTACGTCGATCAAACTGACGTTTCAAGCTTTTTTTATTGTGAGATTTCATCTTGCTTGTTTAGAGGGCTAATGATCAAGACCATCCATTTTTTTGGTGAGATGGTTTAGTAAATTTGTGCTTTACTAAGGAAAAATTTTACTTTTAGTTATAAAAAATATATCAATTTTCATTTTTAGTTATCATTTTTTTTCATATTTGTTGTTATCAAATATAAAATTTGTTTCATTTGTTTCTTTGCACAAAGTCTGCAGACGTTGTTAGAATAGTTTGAATGTTTATTTTTTGATACTGTAACTATTTGAAAATCAAGTTTGGTTCCTTTATTCTTAAGCATATGCAATTAAAATTAGTTCTTCATGAATAGTGACATTATTTACCATACGTTTACCATAAGTATATAGGTATGTAAAAGAACTTGAGCAACCTACAAAAAAACTACTAGAGCTTATCACCCGACACTCCCATTTCAGGTTTCCTTCGTTACCACTGATTCAAGTGTGAAAAGTGTATTTATTGAGAGAATGAGCAATTGAGGTTCAAAAATTTATTTTTTGATATGTAACTTTTCATGCATATGCAATTAAAATCAGTTCTTCATAAATATTAACATTGATTTGTGATACGTTATCAAAAATATATAGTTATGTAAACGACCACCATATTCGAAACATGATTAGAAGATAATAAAAAAATCTTTACCCAAGACGTTTATTTTTAGGGTACGAGATTGTTTGTAGGCAATATTTCCTATTGAGAATTCTCCCTTGAGAAAATTAGTATGATCACTTAAAAGAACTTGTGCAACATACAAAAAATGACCAGAGCTTGTCGTCCAACACTCCCATTTCACATTTCGTTAGTGACCACTGATTCTAAGTAAGAAAAGAGGATTTATTAAGAGAGAATGAGCTCAATTGAGGTTTGGAGAAACGAGCAAATGTGCAAGTTCGGTAATTAGGATTACAAGGTTTGAAAGATTTGAGGATATATAGAAATGATAAGATAACTCTTTTCGGAAATCAAATAGACTAGTTCCTAATTTCAAACTTAGGACAATAGGAGTTGGAGTAGTGACAATGTAACTCATTTTAATTATAGTATTACTTACATTTTTTAAGGCATCAAGATCTTATTGTTTTCACTTTTAATGTGGACAAGGTAACAATGACGATCTACTTCAGTCAACCTCCATCACGATTCGTGCAGTTGAATTAGTTTCTACTGGTCTTCAAAAACTATGATCATTTGTGATCAATGGTATCTGTTTGTTTTTTGCAGTAATCAGTATGAACAATTGGGGTTGGGAATACATTCTAATTACTGCAGGTACCTTCCTTAAACTTTAGATTCTTAAGGAATCATTAGTATTTACTAACTACGTTATAGTTTGTGTTGTGAAAACATGAATATAAATGAGCCTCGGTATTCCTACATTTATAGATAAGTTATTTTTTGTATTTATAATGCTAGTTATTACTGGAGAATTGTGCATAATACCACCGATTCTGAACTGGTTTGGAATTTTACCACCATTCGCGTTAGTGTATCGTGAATTGCAATTTTTCATCAATTCTCAATAGCCTAACGCGACTCGATTTAGGCTAAATAAAATTTAAAAAAAAACATTTTTTCTGCTGCTCGATTTAGCGTAAATTGACCGCGGTTTGACGCTCGATTTAGCCTAACGCGAATTGCGGCTTATTAAACTGCCCAACTTTTCTTCTCCTTCTCGCGTTTAGGGTTTAGGAAGAATAATTCATATGAAGATCTCTCGCGTTTTGTTCTAATTTTTTCCTCTCCCGGCATTCCTCCTTCCTGTGTTGTCGTATTTTTGTTGGTAATCAAATCGAAAGATCTTCAACCCGCTTTTTTTGCCTCCTCGATTTGTGTTGGTACTTATTTTAAACTTGTATAACTTTATTTGCTAAATTGATTAGTTACGATTGATTAGTTGTAGCTATTTGATTTTTTACAATATTATTTGTGACAAATTGATTAGTTATTATATTATTTGTGACTAATTGTTTCTCGTATTGATGTATTTTTTTTACTTGAAGGTTATGGATCCGTTTTGGAATTATAACATGTATCAGAATTNTACCCCGATCTCCGTGCGTATCTGGAAATAACACTCCACATACTAGTAACGCGACAATCGCACGAGCACAACTGCGGCAAATAATGTATTATTCCAACCTAATAAATCATATCCGTAAATATAATATGAACTTTACCGCAAGACTTCATCGTCGGTAGAATCCATATTCACTGCATTTGCAGCTTGAACCACATAATCACCTAACCTACCTAAAATAAAATATCTCCCCTTTATTACGTCTGAAGTCGTTGTCCAACCCAATCTATCCCTCATGAAGCGCAACCATTCAGAATCTGTCCTAACCCGTCTACGACTGACAATGGGAGTACCATCGATGGGCATCCCCCAAATGACAAATACATCCTGTAGAGTAACAGCCGCCTGCAAAGTCGCAAAACAAATATAACAAATTTATTAATTGTTAACGGTATACAAAACAAACATGAAACTTACTTCACTAGAAGGTAGGAAAAAAGTATGCGTTTCTGGCCACCATCGCTCAATCAACGCAGTCAACAAATGTTGGTCTAATTGTAGCCTTGATGTCTTGAATACACAGTAAAAGCCCCACCAATCTAGAACTTGAGCAACATTACGTGTAACTTGTAAATCTCTTATGGTTCCATCCCAATGCTTGAATATTATGTGCCGGACAGTTTCATCACCACATAAAATGCGATGACTTAAATGTCTCTCTTGAAGGGTCAACACACTCGAATCGACGGGTTGTTGGGTATGGTGTGTCATTATAAAACTATACAAAACTTAACTAAACAAATCATAAGCAAATCACAACAACTAATATCAACGAATAATCAAATCACCGCAACTAATATCGTAAAAACTCATATTTTCACAATAAAAATCATAACTAATCAATTCTTCGAAACTAAAATCATACCTAATTAAATCACAACAACTAATATCAACGAATAATCATATCACCGCAACTAATATCGTAAAAATTCATATTTTTACAATAAACATCATAACTAATCAATTCTTCGAAACTAAAATCATACCTAATCAAATCACAACAACTAATATCAACGAATAATCAAATCACCTCAACTAATATCGTAAAAATTCATATTTTCACAATAAACATCATAACTAATCAATTCGTCGAAACTAAAATCATACGTAATCAAATCACCACAACAAATATCAACAAGTAATCAAATCACCGCAACTACTATCGTAAAAAATCATATTTTCACAATAAACATCATAACTAATCAATTAGTCGAAACTAAAATCATACCTAATCAAATCATCACAACTAATATCAACGAATAATCAAATCACTGCAACTAATATCGTAAAAATTCATATTTTCACAATAAACATCATAACTAATCAATTCGTCGAAACTAAAATCATACCTAATCAAATCACCACAACAAATATCAACAAGTAATCAAATTACCACAACTAAAATCGTAACTAATCAAATTCGTCCCAAGCAAAATTAAATGAAATGGTCACAAATAAAATCAACTAACATAATAACAAATCATCGCAACTAACATAACAAATAACAAATAATATCGTAACTAATCTAAACATCACAAATAATATCGTAATTAATCAAATTGTAACAACTAATATCGTAACTAATCATTTCGTCCCAACTAAAATTATACCTAAAAAAACACGAAAACTAATATTATAACAAATAATCAAGTTGTCACAAAAATATCGTAACTAATAAACTTGTCACAACTAAGATCTTAACTAATCAATTCGTCCCAACAAAAATCAAACCTAAACAAATAACCACAAATAATATCATAATAAATAATCAACATAAATAATGAACTCATCTCAACTAAACTCGTCATAAACAAATCACAACAACTAATATCAATGAATAATCAAATCACCGCAACTACTATCATAAAAAATCATATTTTCACAATAAATATCATAACTAATCAATTCGTCGAATCTAAAATCATACATAATCAAATCACCACAACAAATATCAACAAGTAATCAAATCACCGCAACTAAAATCGTAACTAATCAAATTGGTACAACTACTATCGTAACTAATCAATTCGTCCCAAGTAAAATTAAATGAAATGGTCACAAATAACCTCACTCACATAATAACAAATCATCACAACTAACATAACAAATAACAAATAACATCGTAACTATTGTGGTTCGAAAACAGGGGTGTCAACAGTCGACCGGTTCGTAGCAAGACGAACTCGGTTATAATTTATTTGATGTGTGGAGAACGATTATAAACCAAATGTAAAGGGACACGGTAGTTTTAGAGTGGAAAACCTCAAAGCTGAGGAAAAAACCACTTGACTAAGGACTAGAAAAAATACCCTTAGTCGGTTCAATAAACAGATTAATAATCACAAAGATCATGTTTGTTTTTCAGACAACAAAGGGGAAAGGAGGTAACGAAAATAAATCGACAGGGGATCCTTTGTAAGAAAGCTCGAAAGAAAAATCGAAAGATGTCTTCTTCACACCCCAAGTGTCCTTATTATACGCCTACTGTGCTGTGCGGACAGTAAGGTGTCGTTTTGTGCTTGTCCTTTGCGGCTCGATCGGCTCGTATCAGGCTGAACAGCCGCCAGGAACGGCTTCATAGAGCTGCACGGTGTTAAACCTTTCGGCGCTACTATCCGGCTATTCCCAGGCTAAGGGAGGTTCGTACGACTTCACCGGACCACGCTTCTGACAAGATTGTCGAAGGTTGTAGTCTCATGTGAGGAATATGGATGGCCCGAACCAGGGCCTGTAAAGTGTGGACCGATCGGTCCTGGCGTGCGGGAGAAGATGGGCCCCACCTATCGGGACCAATCGAAAT
Organism: Utricularia reniformis; assembly: GCA_009725065.1. Lineage (NCBI taxonomy): Eukaryota > Viridiplantae > Streptophyta > Magnoliopsida > Lamiales > Lentibulariaceae > Utricularia > Utricularia reniformis. The sequence goes on from RWGZ01001034.1 coordinate 248,526, forward strand.
GAATGGCCGATCGGGCCACCTGGCCTGGATGGGCCACTCATTCATGTGGGCTGGATTTGGGCCCCCAGGTTCGGCTTATGTTACTTGGGCTCCTCTAATCAAGCTTGGTTTTGATCAGGTTCGAGGTACTCGGTTCCGGGGATCTCATCACTAGCCCCTCGGACTCTGTCGTCACCATGGTGGTGATCAGGGTTCGATCATCAGATTGAGATCGTTTGTGGCATCAGTGCTCGATCTTAGCAACGGAAAACTGTAACCGAACTGGTTGTAACGGCGTCCTCAGGGACCGATCCTGCACTTAGTAATTTTATGACGTGAATTTTCAAATTTGAAATTCATAGCAGCTGAGGATAAAAGCGTGATTCTAGGCTCTGTAATAGCTAACATCTTTCTGTATTCCAAAGGGGGGACAGACTGTCAGACTGCAGCCGCTTGCAGTAATGACGTGTCACCCTGTGATTGGGTAATACGATGTATAAAGGTCGGGATTTTTGCCTTGTGCAACCATTATCACACTTGGTGACAAACTGTTCTTGCCTTAGAACTCTCTTGCGATTTTGCTCAACCGTTTTCCAACTCCAATTTTCTCGTAAATTCTAAGGTAACCATCCATGGCACCTCGTAGGCCTAGGTATCCAGATGTATCTGCAATGAACCTCGAAGCATTTCGGGTCAAATTTTCAATCCCTGCCCATTATCCCATTTAGAGGGAGAAGGAGGATGTTCCTTGCTTCCTTCCCGCCTAGATGAATGTTCCCGCTAACGCCATCCCGGTTAGCTATACTTCCCTGAGGTCCGGCCTTTATTTTTTATTGCCACAAACAGAGGGTAGAGCCAACCCTCAGGCATTTTTTTAACCTGTTCCTGGTGGGATCCCGCAGGGGAAGGAGATTGTTACGGGGTCGCATGTTGTATTACATAGCAACCTGAACAAATGATTGTATTATCATAGACAAGGAAGATTCCCTTCATGAATGAGAATCTTGCTACGTCTGGATAGACATCCTGAGGGAGGACCTGCTGAAAGTTATCTTCCTAACTACCCACCCTGACATCTGGAAGTTGGATCGAAGCTGGATCAATCCATCCCGCCAGGATATTGCCAACACCTTGGCAATTCTTCCTCCTCCCGAAAGGCGTCTGAAACGGATAGACATCCTTCGGGAGAAGAAGATGTTAGAGATCGGGGTAGCAGGAAGAACTGGCGTCCCTGCTGCGAAGGGTATCTTTTATAGCTCCGACTCATCGGAGTCACAGGAATCGTGTACGACTTTGGCTTCCTTTAGTTCATATTTCCTGATCCTTATTATTTTTCTTTAGCAGTTTCCAATGATACAATGTCTGGAAACCGATTTGCTGCGGTGGCTGTTGCTTCAAAAGCTAAGAGGGAGGCTCAGCTACAAGCGTCCAAGCCTAAGCCAAGTGATGTGGCTGGGCCTTCACGATCATCGGGGAGCTCCAACAACCAAAGGCCAGAGCCCTGATCGATGGATGAGGTGGATGAGGTGATTTCTAAGAGGATGCGCTCACTAGGCCTTCCCGCCATGTACAAAATCGGGAATAACTCTCCTCTGGATCTTAACGTCGTGCGATTGTTGCTGCAGGGGTCAATGCGGGTGGAGGACGTCCGCCCATCATCCAGCTTAGGGGATAGAGCGCCGAGACCTCCAGTTTCCGCGTCAACGAGCAAGCGGGCCCCGAAGAGGAAGACCCGAAGCAATATAAAAGGTTTCGGTCAGCTGTGAGCAGGCCTGCATCCCCGATCCCGACGAAAGGGGTCACAATCGGGGAGAAATCAGCCCCATCCTCGTCTAACCTCGAGGCCATTCGGGAGGCTATCAAGGAGATGGTGTCTCTATTTCCAAAGCCCAGGGACCGAAAATGGTCCCTCCTTCATGGAAGGATGCCGCCCTTGAAGAATGCCGACTCTTGGGGAGGAAGAACCCGCCCGGTATTGATGGCGCGCTTCCTGGCTTGGTGCTAGCCTATCTGGAGTCCCAAGCTGTGGTAAGTTGTCTTCAGCTCTTGCTGCCCCGATCGGGTATAAGTTCTTATTCCAATTTGTTTCTTGCAGGCACATATAAGGGCTTTGGACCTCGCTTCTGCCATCCAGCTAAGCCGAAGCATCTCCTCGGCTTCTAAAGATCTGGAAAGCCAACTTGCCTTAGCTCAGCGGTAAGTTGAGATCAAACAGAAAGAGCTGGAGTCGGTCCGAGCCGATCGGGACCGTCTGAATGGAGAGTTGCTTAGAGCGGGTACTGAGCTCTCCTTAGCTGCTTCTATGGCGGGAGAGGCCCAAGCAGCTGCTAACTCCGCCATGGCTCGTGTTTTGGAGTTGGAGTGTCAGATTCAAGAAATATCTGACGAGAACAACAGACTTCTCCTGTAGTCCCAGGATGAAAAGAATGTCTTAAAGGAAGAAAGGGAAACACTGAAGGAAGATTTGGTTAGGGTCCAAGGATCAACTGAGGGTACGGTTCGGGATGTCCTTTTGGGTTTTGCCCGATCTCCCCTGATGTTTGCCTTAGCTGCAAACATTTATGGACAGAGCGTCTCCCAGTATATGGGTAATATGAAGGAACAAATGATTAGCAAGTTTGGTCTGGATCCCGAAGATGATCGTTGGGAGACGATCGATCCCCTAACCAAAGATGGAAACTTCCGTGAGATCCCCGAGCTAGAAGAACCCCCACTGGAGAACTATCCCAACTATCCCCTCTTTGACCTGATGGAGAGATCGGTCAATGAGATAGTTGATGAAAGGGGGAAATAGGTGGTGGATCTCAAAGCATGGATTGCGGAGAATTTTGGGGAAGCAGATAAGGAAAAAGGAAAAATAGATTAGGATTTGAATTTCCAGTCCCTTCCTTTCAGTATTTGTAAACTCCGTTTTTTGAATAAAATGTCTTTTTGCTAAGTGTAAGTTCGAGGCTCAAGCCAAACCTGGACCGAACGGTCCTCTCAACTTAAGTCTGAATCCTGCTAAGTTTAGTAAGTTGTGAAATTCCAACTACATCAACAGACCACACTTGAATCCGTCCCTATAAAATATTATGACTTTGGCGGCGTTGCTTTGGTTCTCCATGAGTCCCATGACAAATTTAGCCGAAGACCCGGTTATTAAAATAGTCTCATGGCGAGCTTTGGTTTGCAATTTGACAGGTTAACTCTGTCCTTGTTATCTCCCTCATGGATCAAGCACAATAAGGCAAGAGCTAATTCAAGGTGGTGGGTGCCGTTGAAGGGGAAATTGAGTTCGTAGTGAGTTGTGGGAGTATGTGATTCATCTAAGTACTCAACAAGCGTGGAAGCACTGACTCGTCAGAGTGGTCACACTACTTGGGAGCCTTATGGATGGATCGCTACAGTCACCAGTCCAAACTCGTCCAGAAAATCCAACTTCGAGATTGGTCACTCGCTTAGCTAGAAATAATTTGTATTGCACCCATTGTAACTTATTCATGTTTGGGAAACATTTTATAGTTCAGAATTACCGAATAACGTTAAATGCTTTATATAAAATAGCGCCTTAAGTTCATAACATTCCAGGTTCGCGGGATCTCACTTCCATTCAGATTTTCTAACTTATAAGCCCCAGTACCTAGTTCTTCAGGACCCGATAGGGCCCTTCCCAATTCCTGTCCAGCTTCCCAATGTTTCTCTGAACTCTTACATTCCTGAGAACGAGGTTGTCTTATGAGAATTCTCTAGGCACGACCTGTTTGTTATGAGCTCGCTCCATTGTTCTTAATAAGCACACATGCGCTCATAGATGGCGTTCCTTTTCTCTTCAATCATTTCCAAATCCAAGGATCTTCGCTCATTGTTCGATGCTCGTCATATTGGGTTATCCGAGGTGATCGTATGGCTACCTCCACTGGACTGACCGCTTCGGACCCATATACTAAAGAGAATGGAGATTCCTGGGTCGTTGAACGGGGAGTGGTGCGGTAAGCCGATAGAACCTCGTAGATGTGATCAGGCCACTGTGCCCCAAAATCTTCTAACTTAGTTTTTAATTCCTTCAGGATAACTTGTTGGACACCTTCGTCAATCCGTTGGTCTGGGGATGAGACACCGATGAGAAGTGTTGAGCGATACCCAATTTGACGCAAAGAACCCGCACGGCTTTTCCGCGGAATTGAAGTCCATTATTAGATACAAAAGCTCGAGGTACTCCAAAGCGGTTTATGATGTTCCTCCATAGGAAGTGTTTCACAACCTTTTCGGAAATAATAGCCACCGCTTCAGTCTCGATCCACTTTGTATAATATTCAACAGCCACAATGCAAAACTTTCGCTGCTAGACCGATCGAGGAAACGGTCCCAAGATATCAATCCCCCATCTATCAAATGGACAAGGAAGTGGGGTCATCGACAAAGATGCCACTGGCAATTGGGGAACTGGAGAATGGTGTTGACAAGCAGCGCAGCGTCTTGTGTACTTCTTAGCATCCTCAAGGAGCGTTGGCCAGAAATTCCCGGCCCTAATAACGCGATGATATAGCGATCGGTCCCCAGAATGTATACCGTACATCCCTTCATGAACATAAATCATGATGGCCCCAGCCTCTAGAGGGGATAGGCTTCGCAAGAGCGGTCCTTGAAAGCTTTTCTTGAATTAGTGTCCGTCATTTAGCACATATCGCGTCGCTCGGGTTTCAATTTTCCTAGCCTCTGATGCATTTTCCGGTAGATGGCCGTTGGTCAGATACTTGACAAAAGGGGCCATCCACTTGGTATCTACTGGTGAGTCAGCGGCGTTTATCTTTAAGTCTTGGAGTTCATGGCATAAAGCTCCCACTTCCTCAAACGACTATTCGGTCACAGAGATTTCAACCGAAGGTCGGTCCTGAATATGGACCAATATTTTGCCTGGTCCAACGTCTGGTAAGCCTGCATCCAATTTGGCTAATGAGTCAGTCACTTTGTTTTGTACTCTAGGCACATGGTCAAGTGAGAACTCACGGAACTTTTTTGCAATCTCCAAGACCTTCGCATGGTATAGCTTCATGGTTGGCTTATGTGTTTCGAATCGTCCTGCGAATTGCTCCACCACCAATTTGGAGTCTGAGAACATTCGCACCTTTGCAACTCCCATCTTTTGGGCTAAGGTCATCCCCGACAAAACGGCCTCGTATTCCACCACGTTATTCATTCCAGAAAACAAGAACTTGACCGCGGAGTGGATAACGTCGCCTTGAAGTGTAGTAAGGGTGATGCCCGCTCCCTTTCCCCCGAAGGTTGATCCGTCAACATAAATGACCCAACGGTCGTCCTCTTGGTTAGAAATATGAGCGATCGGGTCATCTCGAACACGAAATCCGCAAGGACTTGAGCTTTGATCACCCTTCGGGGAACAAATTCCAAATACATAGAGCTGATCTTGATCTTCCACTTGGCCAACCTTTCATTGGAGTCCGCCTGACTCAAAACTATCTTTAAAGGCTGATCAGTATACACATAAACCTTTCGGCCTTCGAAATAATGCTTAAGCTTAGATTTAGCTTTCTGCAAGGCCAACATAATTTCTCCAAGGCAGTGTATCTGGTTTCGGCTGGTACCAGGGAATGGCTCACGTAGTAGACAGGTCGGTGTATGTCATCCCCAATGGTCACCAAGGCTGCGCTGACTGCGGCTTCTGACACGGCCAAATATAACCCTAAGGGTTCGTGGCACGTCGGGCTCACCATTACAGGAGGAGTACTCAAATAAGTCTTCAAGTCGGAAAATGCCCGATCGCACTCTTCGGTCCAGCCGAGATGGCTAGCTTTCCTTAATGTCCTGAAAAAATGGAGAGCCCGGTCCGTGGACCTAGAGATAAACCTGCTCAGCGCCGCCAATCGGCTAGTTAGCCTATGAAATTCTCGCTTGTTTCTCGGAGTTTGCATGTCAATATTTGCCTGGAATTTCTCCGGATTAACCTCTATGCCTTTCTCAGAAACATAATATCCAAGAAATTTGCAACTTCGAATCCCGAAGCAACACTTGTTTGGATTTAGTTTGAGCTTATATTTACGGCATACTTCGAAACAGCGAGACAAATAAGGAATATGATCTTCATCATTCATGGACTTGACAATCATATCATCAACATACACTTCCATAATATGGCCTATCAAATTCCTAAAGATCATGTTGACCAGCCTTTGGTATGTTGCTCCGTCGTTCTTTAAGCCGAAGGCATAACCTCGTAGCAATAAACGATGTCTTCTATCATGAATGACGACTTCTTCTGATCTTCCTTAGCAAGGAAGATCTGATGGTACCCGGAGTTAGCGTCCTGGTACTCATCATTGTGCTGCCAGCCACAGCATCCACCAATCGGTCAATGTGCGGCAGTGGGAAAGGGTCCGACTCACAGCTCTTGTTGACGTC
>RWGZ01001034.1:262950-356667 GCA_009725065.1 Utricularia reniformis
AACCTTGGTTCTAATAAAGTCCCTTAGGTTTTGTTGGCCAAGCTTTGCTCATGATACGTCTTAAGTTAGGACCGATCTTATGTCTTGATATGCTGACTACCATTCCTTTTATCGTAGCAGATGTCGTAGGTACAAAGGGCCATTCCTAAAGACTGAATGCCGTTGAATGGAGTGTTTTAGTTCGTAATGAGTTCTGGGAGAATGACAACTCATCCATGGGGTTGGGCAAGTGCATGAGCATCTGACTCGTCAGAGCGGTCACTACAACTTGGGAGCCTTGCGGACAAGAAGCTTCGGTCACCAGTCCAGATTCGTCCTACTCCACCCAACTTCAAGATCGGTCCATCATTCCATTAGAAATAGTTTGTATTTGTACTTACTTGTTTCTACTTACGTTTAAGAGAATGTATTTCATTGAGTCAAACATATTAATCGAAGATTCTCAAGAAATATCGCCTTAAATTCATGACATTCCAAGTTCAGGGGACCTCTATACCATCCAACGTTTCAAGTTTATACGTACCTGATTCCAATTTCTTCGATATTCGATACGGTCCTTCCCAATTTCTGTCCAGCTTTCCAACGTTCCTCTGCACCTTAAGGCTTCTGAGGACGAGATAGCCTTCAAAGAATTCCCTTGGGAGGACTCGTTTGTTCGCTATCGGATCGGTCAAAGTCCGGGGCCAGATGTGCCCCGAAGCAAGTTGTCTTGGTTGAGTCATCCACGACCAGGTTGATCAATTTGAACCCTACGGGTTCCATTGCTTGCCTCGGGTTCGGCAATTCTTCTACCAGATCCACCCGGGCCCTTTTAACCGGTGACAACGTTCGGCACGAGCTCATGTAGCATTGTCTAGCTACTTTCTGATCCCCCTTAACAAAAATAACTCCCTGAATGGAGGGGATTTTGAGCATCATGTGATAAGTAGATGGGACTGCCTCAAACTTACTGAGGCCAGCCCGTCCAATGATAGCGTTGTAAGCCAAATCGACTTCAACGACAATGAATTCCAAGTCTTCCGACTGGTCCTTGGACGGCTCTCCAAGAGTAACTGGGAATAACATCTTCCCGCACGGGATGACACTCCTTTGGTCGAACAACCAAAGAGTGATGTTAGCGTTCGGGAGATCGTGAGCAACCGCTCCCAACATCTCGGCGACCTCGCGCTTCATTAAATTGCACGAAGCCCCAGTGTCCACTAAAATTCTGTGGAAACGACGATTCCCGATGATCCCAGTGACGGTAAGGGGATCGTCACATGGATCCATGATCCCTTCCCGATCAGCCAATGTGAAAGTAATGTCCTCTCTGAAGAAGGAGGACCGTTCCATGGGATCATGTTTTACCAGCGCCACAGACTCGGAGCTCTCAGCAAAGTCTCCGCGCGCAGTTCTCTTTTGGTCCCGGACCGATTCATTTATTCTTAAACCACCGGAGATAATATAAATATCTTCGGCCATTTCTCTCGGTGCCACCTCATTTTGAGGAGGTTGGGCACCAGTTACCGCAGGTGGTGGAGCGGCCTGCTCCTGTCTTCCACCCTCGTTCTGCGGGGATCTACCGCCGCGCCCCCGCTCTCTTCTTCTTCGACCCTGACCACGGTTCTCGCGACCGTGTTGGCCTTTTTCTTGCTCTGGCGGAGGGGACCTTCTGTCCCCCGTCCGATCGTAGTAGTTTCGGGGTTGTCCCCGATTATCTCTTCCACGCGGCCTGTGACGATCGTCACCTTGGTGGCCCCTTCGGGGGGATTCTGCTCGCTTGCCCTTCTGACAATTCCGATCGGGCTTTTCTTTATTCATTACCTCTACTGTCTCTTTCAACAGCGGGCACTTCAGGGTCGGGTGATCGTGATTATGATGAAGCTCGCAATACACCCGATTGTCCTCCTGCTTCGGGGGGACGTCTTTTTCGCTTACAGCCGCTACTTCTCGCGACTGCTTCTTAGGGTAGGAAACCCTATGATCACCTGCGGGTTCAGAAATCCCGCTAGGTTTCCGATAATCCAGCCCCAGCGCTTCATCCACCTTAATATACTTGTTGATTTTCTGATGAAGTTTCCCCAAGATGGATGGTGGGCTCTTCACCAAGCTGACCGAAAGGCCGCACGGTCCTAGGACCTGCTGTAGAATATCGATTTTATCCCGGAGCTCGAGCTTGATGCCCCGGGCGGTCCTATTGAATTTTTCCATGAAGGACCGAAGGCTCATCTTTGCCGGGATATATTTCAGCTGATATAGTTTCTGCCTGCTTCGAGGCGGTCCTACATTTGGAGCAAACTACTTAGAGAAGGCCAAAATAAATTCGCCATATGACTGTATGGATCGGGCCGGCAAACTTTTAAACCATGTTCGGGCATTGCCTTGCAATCCTGCCGCGAAGATGCGGCACTTTAACGAATCCGAGGCCCGAACCGTTCCCATGCGCAATTCAAAATCGGCAACGCGATCGATCGGATCACCATCACCTCGAAATGTCGGCAACCCCTCGGGGTTGCGATAATGCCGATCTGGGACTGCTGCCCAGATCTCCTCAGAAAAATGGAGCATCAAATCTCCCAAGGTGGCTGATACGCCTTCAGATTGATGAGACGATGCCTTGACCGCATGCAAATTATGCCACCAGTCATCATCTTTACTTCTTTTGATAGGGACCTCCATGGCCCTATTAAATAAATCAGGATTGCGTCCCAGATTAGGTTCGTAATCCCTCAGCGCCCGCATGCTCTCCAACTCCCTGGTGAGCTCATCGATTCGTCGCTACATCTGCTCCTGGTCATTTCCAGGAGCGGGAGTTAGAGCTCTGGCTGGGGCAGGAGGTGTAGACCGATATCTAGGCCTCCCCATTGTCACTCCACGCCTGATGATTTCTTCCTCATCAGTACTGCGCTCGTCAGGATCACTCTCGTATCCTCTGTTTTTGGGAACATGGCTTGATATAGCCGGTGGTTCTGTTCCACTTTTCTCCGACGTAATTTCCAGTACCACCTTCCTGACGACAGCTTCCAGATGCTGTAAAGTGAATGTTGGTGCTGGAAGACTGTCGGGAAGCACGTCACTATTATTTGTCGGAGTTCCAGTCGCCATGCCTTTAATTATCCTATCCCTGGTAGAAAACTCAAATGGGATTAGAGAATCGTCCCCACGGACGGCGCCAAACTGTTATGGTCCCTTTTTAGGGGTACCAACAATCGTCCGGTTCGTTTAACAAACGAACTCGGTTCTGATTTGTTTTAGATGTGGAAGACGATTAAAAGCTGGAAATAAGTAAATGCACAGCGATGTATAGTGGAAACCCCAAGAATTGGGGTGAAAACCACTCGACTAAGATCAGATTATGCTCTTAGCCTGTTCACTAATCAAATAACTCATAGTCAATACAGCAGAGGCTAAAGAAAATGACAAGGAAAAGAAAGCGGTAAGAATTCCGGCAGGTTATCGGCCTGTTCTTCCGCGTCCAAAGGGTCCTCTATTTCCGTCATCTTGCCATGTATTTATAGAGTTCATAGCGTGTGTAAATCACGCTCCGTAACCGCCTCTGACAGGTTTGTTAGAGGTTGTTATCGCGGGATATAAAACGAGGTTGGGACCGAGGCGTGGTCTGCGTGATTGGACCCGAAGCGTGGTAAACGTGGGAAGGCCCGAAGCGTGGAAAACGTGAGTTGTAACCGTTCGGACCGAACACAGGTGCCAGCTGGCAGAAAACGCTTTATTTTGTCAAGGCTAACTTCGGTCCTCTTGTTGAACATCGGACCGCTCTTTCTTAAGTATGTAAATGGGTTGTAGGAATTCGTTTTTACTATTTGAATCGGCCCAACGGTTGCTGGGTCTCACCCATCACAATGTACCCGATCCTAAAGTTCTCATCAAGAAGTAAGGGTAAATGAGTCTTTTCCAAAATCACGATGAAGCCACAGCTCGTTTTAACAGCTGTGATGATATCATGATTTTTTAACGATTATCACATCGCAATTAACCTTATGTTTTGTGCACATTAAAAAAATCACGATTTCAACATCTCACCACACCTCACCGCTGTTTTAATCGGGGTACCAAACAAACTCATCATATTGTCTTTTTTTTTTTGCAAAGATATTCCTCAGAATATTGTTTATTTTCTAGTATTCACCCACAAAATTTATAAAATCAGATAAAATTAATCATCATAATTTGTAAGTAGTCCCAAATTTTGAAATGACAAAACAATTCCTCATAATTTATAAATAAGAGTAAAACCAACCCACAAACTTTGTTAATTCAACAAAATTAGTCTCTATAATTGTTCGCTATGTTAAGTAATGAAGTAAATGTCCCGTTCTTACTATTCTTTTATCTATTGTGCTTGTACTTATATCTTAAGATCACGAAACAATTGAATGAACTAATTTTGTCATTTAATTAGAATTAAATAAACAATTGATTCTGTCAAAAACTTTAGGGATCAATGTTGTCACAATATGAAATATTGAGGGCTACTTTTGCCAAACAAAGCAAAATACAATGATCAATCTTGCCTATACAATCTTTGAGGATTATAATTGCCATGATTACAAAACGTTGCGGGAAATTTGCAAAATCGGTGAAACTGTGGAGACCATTTTTCGTATCACCGGAAAAAATTCAAGAAAATTGCGCTTTCGATTTCGAAATTTCATGGTTTTGGCAAATTTGATCAGCATAATTTGTAATATCATATTTAGTCATAAACATTAAGGATTTGACTAATTTGATTAACCAAATTTGTAAAATTTGACAAATGAAATCTCAAAAATAGCAAAATTAATTCTCAAATTTTGATTTTTGTCAAAGTACTCATGTCAAAATTTGACAACTTTGAGAGCCAATACTAATATGCAATTTTGACAACTTTGAGGACCAATACTAAAATAGACTAATACAACTTTGACACTTTTGTAGATTAGTTTTGCCAAAAATTATTAAATGCAAAAAATACTTTTGTTAACTTTATAACACTTGTCAAAATCATAAAAATTTATAAATTAAAATGGTGATGTTTGTCGGTGGCTCTCCAATTTTCGAGCGGTGTAAATGACATGCCCTCCAAATTACGAAATTGCAAATATGACACCTCAAGTTAACAAAAATATGCAAATATAACACATCAAATTAATAAAAATATGCACATATGACCTCCCAACTTTAATTAAATTCATGTAAGACATCTCAAGTAAACAATACCGTTTAATATTGATTATCTAACGATATTGTTATTGTTTTACGTCTGGATGCACATTTCTCGAACTTGAAGTATCAATTTTGTATAATTTTTCGTATAAAAGTCTTATTTGCATGATTTGTGAACATTGAGAACGAATAATTCCAACGAAAAATGTTTGCAAACTTAACGAAAAATTAGGTGCTAAATATAATAGGTAAAAAACAAACGGTTTTGATAACTTGAAGTGTCATTCGTGTAATTTCATATATTTGAGGATATGGCATTTATACAGCTCGTAAGTTAGGAACTATATATGTAATTTTCTTTAAATTAAAATTATGAAACCAAACAAAAAATCCTTCTATTCCTTATTACTTCTTTTGTATTGCTTCGTTGGTAATTTATAGCCCAACACGCTTCTCTCTAGAGACACTAGAACCCCCCCAAGCCTGGTTTGTTGCTGAATCTGTGCTCTGTAGAAAAACAATATTATTCATCTTCTCAAGCACAAAATAACACAGTAATCTTCCTTCACTCTGATAATGGAAGCTCGCAAGGAGGTAAACGTTTCTCTTTCGCTATTAATCGCTTCCTGCTTCAATTATACCTCAGAGCTTGTGCGTTTTCCGAAACTGTAATTAGGGCAAAATTGCGATTGAATTCATACTGATTTCTTTCTCTACGCATTTGATCTGTAGAAAGTTGAGGAGCCATGGCTATCTGTGCCTCAATTTGGGGACTGGGAATTAAAGGGAGAGCTCCCGAATTACTCAATGGATTTCTCTAAAATAAGAGAAATGAGGAAACAGAATAAGATGGATCCTTCAAGAGCTAGTCTTGGAAATGAACAAGAACTTATTGCTCAAAATACAACAGCAATTCATAATCCTCAGCATCATTTTAATGGAACCAACTCTTCAGCAGTAAGCTTTCATTCAACATCTCTTAGTTAATTTTTTTTTAATATAAATTTTATTTTCTTAAAACATTTAGATCAAGTAAAGCTAATTTTGGGCGACACGCAAATTTGCTTCTCATGATTTTGACAATTTCGATCCCAGAGTTTTATGATTCTGTTAATTGTGATTCCCAAATTATTCCTCAAGTTTTGACAATATTGTTGAAATATATCCCACATCAGATGTAGAAATAGAAAATGTCTAGTTTATAAGAAGAGTAATATCATGGATAATTGACTTGTCCCAAGTCTTTTCAATGTGATTCACTTCTCTTATGGACTGAGTTATACTTCCCGGCCCATTGAATTCTAAATTCCATCAAATATCATCTCCAAAATGTTTTATATGACATAATTGGTCCTAATTTTTTAAATTTTGACAATTGAGATATTCGACTAATATCAAATTATGAGGATCGATTTTGCCATTTTATGTATTTGATTTGTCAAATGTTGTAAAGTTTAAAGACCAAATTTGTCAAAACCTTAAAGTTTGAAGACCAAATATGTCATTATAAATTATGAAGATCAAAGTTGACAAAACTATGAAAGTTTTGGAACTGAAAGCTGTCATTTTCTAGTTAATTTCATATCAAGTTACAACTTTTATGGATTACAATTTGCATTTAAAAGGGTTTGAATCCATTATAACATTTGAAGTGTAGTGATCTTTCATCTATTCTTAGATGCTAAAAAGTGTAAATTTGTTAGTTAATTGATTTTTTTGAAGAGAAATTTTGTTTTCTTAAAATATCTAGATCAAGCATAAGCTAATCTAAGATCAAAATACAACTTAAGGATTACATTTTGAATTTAAAATTGCATCACAAAGAGTGTATATGGTGAAAAGTGTATATGTTTTAATTAATTTAGCATTAAACTTTGTGGGGTTGAAGGCATGAACATACCAATCTTGTTGATATCATTAAATGAAAAGATAAATGTGCATGTGATTGAGCTGTTTTGACAAAATACCCACTACAAATGTGGGTATTTGCCAAAATACACATCTGAATACAAATTCATCTGTCAAAATACATATGGATATTTTGGCAAATACTCACTTTTGCAGTGGATTTAAGTAAAAAAGGCCATGTGATGGTGTAATCATGGTTTTGTAGGGGGGCAAACAATCTAACTAGCTGATACACATAATTTCATTATCTCTCTATTTATCATAATTCCAAATAAAACCACTTTAAAAAGTTTAGTTTTCATATTTTTTTCAAGCATAAAGAAAGACGTATTATTTTTCACGTAAAATTACAATTGCTATAGTTTATAAAGGGTGTAATATCATTAATAATTGGTTTGCATTAGTCTTTTCATTGTGATTAATCTCTCTCATGGGTTGGAATACATAGACGCTCATCCGATCCATTGTTTGAATTTCTATATGGTATCGGAATTTGGAGGTCGAGCGTGGGCCTCAGATTGGTTCGCATCGATTTAGAAAAAAAAATTATGGTAAAAAAGTGCATTAGCGTTGGGCGACAAAAATAGATCGGCCTATGATTCGAGCATATTGAAACAAGTTTGAATCGGTCGAAAGCTAGTTCGACTTAAGGGGAAGTGTTTAAGCGTTCGATGTCCCATATTGGATACGAAACTATAATTATTCTAGTTTATAAGGGTTTGTCTTAATCTTTTACAATGTGATATCTATTTCTCAGATAAATTGTCTGTCAACACTCTCTTGATCCATTGAATCCTTAATTTATACAATAAGTAGCAATCAATTTCTTCTTCTACGGATAATTGAAAGCTTATTAAAATTTTTGTACTAGAAGCCAATAAGTCTCGGCTTTATCTAAAATAAAACGTAGGTGTACGAGTTTTTTGTCATTCGAAAGCTTTAAAACACGTTTTACTCTATCTTTTTGGTTGAATGTTATTAGTTGTTCATTGTATGTGTTCCTAAATTCGCACAATATAGAGAACAAAACCATTAGGACAACAATAGAAATCTTAAGATCTTAACATATAATTAACTCATGAAAATTGTCTGATTTTTTTATATTTATAGACCAGGAGAAGCATCTTTGGATGCTTCAGATGCTGTGCTTAAAGCTTAAGGATGATGGATTTGACAAGTTCAATTCAATTAAATGTGTCTATAAGAGGTTGTTTCCTTTGATATTATATCTTAATTTCGTGGTGTTTTCTCGTCGTGTATTTGAAAAATATGAGTTCGCATGGTGTCGAATCCGGTAGTGCATAGAAACAAGAAGCTATAAAAAACTGTATTTGTCGTAAAATTTGTCGAATCGATTAATCAAGATATCTCTTATTTGTTTTTAAAGGAACAAAACAACATCTTGAAGCAACAAGTATAATGTAATCTCACAATCCATTAGATTTAGAATTTTTGGAGGTTACGTCAATTAGATTTATAATTTCATGGTGTTTTCTTGCCGTGTATTTGAAAAATTTAAGTTCGTCTATGGCGCCAACTCCAATCGTGCATCAAAAGGAGAAGCTTTAAAAAAACGGTGTTATTTGTCGAAGCGAGTATTTATTATATCTATCATTTGTTTCCAAGGGAACAAGGCAACATGTTGAAGTAACAAGTATAATGCAATCACACGATCCATTTGATTTTGAATTTTCCGAGTTGCGTCCAATTAGATTTATAATTTCGTGGTGTTTTTTCGTTGTATGTTTGAAAACCCTTCATGATTTTGTGGTTAAAATGATATAGACTCTTTGTCGTGATTTTGAAACTCTATTTATAACAAATGGAGAAACCATACATGTGGTTAAATAAGCAATGAGAAGTTTAACTCCTAGACGACAAGAGATCGATGAATCAAAGTTGCCTAACAATGAAATCTAAAACATCCTTATATAAATAAGGTTGTTAAACATATTTATGTAAATAAATATCTTTTAATATTTTATTCGTACCACCAATATATGATTTATCTAGGCCAAATCGTACTATTTAACGTGATATTGAGGTTCTTTAGTTTAGCTTTTCAAAATCACGGTGAGGTACGGTGATCATACCGTGCGCTGAGATGACCGAGATAATTATGATCGAGATTTAGAAAATTATTTGCAAAAACTACGGTGATAGTACCGTGACTTTAATAAAATGTCTATTTTAACCTTTATATTAATATATTTATTATATATTAATAAAATATATATTTCCTTTAATAACATCAAGTACATAATCGAACAAATGCCTCTATTAATCGTATATCCCAAGTTGCTACACTTTTAATTTTTTGGGTGTTACTGTCTAAATTGTCCATTTGTTCTACTGTTCGCCAAAATACACTTTCAGTAACAACTCTACCAGCATATTCATACGGTAGAAATACAAAAACAAGTCAAAATATTTTTAAAAGCGGCATATAAAATCCGGAGAAATAAAAAACAACACAACTCTAAATGTTTCAACCAATATAAACAATCGGATGAACAACCAAAAAGAAAAAAAATAGAAAAAAAACCGAAAAAAAATCCATACAATCGAATACGTACCTTGAAAAAAGAAACCTAAAAATATAGAATCACAACTTGGTAAAAATGATGTAAGATTTGTGAAATAAGAATAAAATTGGTTAGGGTTAGGGTTATAGTTTGATTTTAATGTAATTAATTGAACTTTGAAGGTAATTTTGGAATTTACGAAATCAAGGTGGGTTGGCCATAAGTATCAAGCTATGGACACATGACTGCCAAAAACTCCGATACGATCATCGTAATTGACCCAACTGTTTGGTAGTATAAAATAAAATCACGGTGCGATCACCGCACCACAACAGCCACCGTGAAACCAAACAACCCCATTGTTTCTTTGAATATGTTCTTTCTATAACTGACTCTCGATAAGGGAGCAGATGACAGATGACAAAATAGAGGTGGGTCGAGATTGTGGAATTGGCGAAGGTTGAGGAAGTTTTAGCCATAGAGAATTCAAAATCAGATACTCTAGGAGAGTACCCTATTACATAAAGATCTAAGTTATGTTCAATCTTATAAATGCAAGGAATATGTGTAGAATAGAACAATATGTTAGGAAAATGATACCTAGTTTTATTTACTTGACGATAGTCTTATCTATACTACTATATTATCATGATCCTCATTTTTCCAAGTGAACGTGACCCCTTGGATTGAGTACCCATCAATTGGCCAGTCGGTCGATTAAGTTCATATGTTTTGAAAAGTCAAAATCATGGATCAAAGCTGGCATGGCAGCTAATTGACGGACATCGTGAGAAGATCGAGTACCTTTAAGGGAAATCTACCTTTCTCATGTTGCGACAAGTTTGAGTTTGGTGCTCCTTGCAGCCACGATTTCAAGAGAGACAAAACAATTATACAGAATATTAATGCATCAGGAGAGACAAGACAATCTGCGGAGGTTTGGGACATAACAGCCATTACGATGCCCATGTAAGAGGATTAGAACATCATCATTTTCAAGGATTGTTTGTAGGCTAGGCAATGGAAAAATGACTACTCATATAAGAACAACACATGTTGAGGAAATGACGGTCTTGTCCTCCCGGTCATCTATAAATACCGGGGTATTTGAAGAAGAAAAAGGCTAGGACTTTTGGGAGACTTTGGAGGCTATATGCATCTTTAGGAATTGCGACCTTTATACGTACGAGCATCCTATAAATGACACTTATTATCTTCATTAGTGAAAGTTTGCCAAGGGTTCACCTATTGACACCATTGTTTTTCCCCATTTCTTTGGGGTTTTCAAGTAAATCTCGCGTCTCATGTATATTAGATTATACGCTAAAATCGTCCCCCAAAAAACTAATTCTAAAACCCAATTGGATCCTAACTAAGTAAGATCCGGATGATTGTTGGATATCCCCTATTTAGGATCACAACACCTAGGTTTATTAATACACATTGGATTAGTGATATGGTTGATAGGCTATTATATTTCTATAATATAGTCAATTGTGAGAAATTTGGTCAGATATAACGTATAAGAAAGATATGATAATATCATAAAAAACTTGAATATCAATCAATGATCCAATATTTCTATTATAAATCAATGTAATCCACATCTATATGTTCTGTGAAGGTGTCTTGGTGTTGAAAAATAAATCCGCAATAGCATTATCAAGTTATGAAACCGCATCTAGTATGACCATTCAAGAGTACGTACCTTAAAAGATTTGTTCACGTATTTGTTAATACTCAATACGATTTCGGTTGCTTTCTATATTTATAATGAAATTTCATTCAAGCTAACTGAAAATCTAATATTCCACTGCCGTACAAAAGATATTGACAATGAATATCATTTTCGAAGTTCAAAGTTCTTCGTGGATCTCTTGAATGATATAGCAAGTTAGTGGGGTTTATTAGATTCTTACCAATGTTTTTAAAACTAGTAGTGACTGGTATATCAAACGAGTTTAGTACAATAGTTTATTATTTTATTATATCAATAATTTGACTTGTTATACTGAATTTCCAACCCGTCGATATGTCAAAAAAGTATTTTACACGATGGGTCAATCCGTTAGACCGAACACATACCCACCCATAGATTTAAATATCATGGCGAGGCCCACACTCTCAATCAAGCAAGTATAATTCTCTTCTATCATTATAAAGTATTTTAGAGAATATTTTACCATAAGAGATTTAAAGATTCATATGTTTTTATGGGTAGAGATGATGAAGGTAAAGGCTAGGAATATACCCAAGTTTCTTCTTTATCTTTACTCAATCTTGATTTTTTAGGGAATGAAGATGAGAAGAATATTGAATCCAAGCTTTATAGTACATATGGTATAGGGTAGTTCAATATAAAGCTTGTACTATAAAGCTTGTACATATGCTAAATTTAGTACTCTCGATGTTAACAATGTCACTTCGTTGGTACTATTGTTGGTCATTTAAGTTGGCTAATGTTAGTTCCATGTTGAATGGTTATGCATATTATGGGCAAATTATCAAAAGATATAAACTGGAAATGAGTTAAATAATTGTGTATTTTATCTTGATTAATAATATAATTCATTTTATTATTTATGTACAAATTTGATATACGGGTGAATGGGTTCTTCTAATATCTGGCGGGTAACGAATTTTTAAAAAATTATGAATTTATTTTCATTATTTTTAATATGTTTTTATTAAACGACTTGTAACGACTGGTTTTTATTAGTCGGACCAGTTAGGATCAGGAAACCGGTAAACCTTCATTTTCATCCATATGGATCCAAAAAAGGGATTTTATATTTTGAAGGAACGGACCCGAAAAACCGGGATCCGACCCCTATAATCAGGTACCGAATAAAATAATGATGTCGTTCGGTATTTCATGTACAAACCGATATGAAATCATTGATTATATTTGATTATGAATTATGAGTTTTTTAATAATTTAATCAAAATAAACATTGAGGATCGTAATTATAGCGAAATCCAAACATTGACTGCTACTAAAGTAAACTACATAGACCAAATTTATAAAATACTGATGTTTGGTTTTACCAAATATTTAAAGTAAAATGATTTCTTTTGTCTAACTTAAAACTATGATAAAATGACTTCTTTTGTCAACTTAAAGCAAAATGACTTCTTACTATTAATAATTATTGAATATAAAATTTGCCAAAATTATTAAAAAATGAGAATCAAATTTACATATTTTCAATGTCTTTTTATTATTATAATATATTATGAGTGACGTTTGCCTACAACCCAAAACTTACGAGTTACGTAAAGGGTATGCTCTTTAAGTTACGAAATTACAAAAATAATATATTTTTTGAGCAAAAATATGTATTTGTAGCCTTCAACTTCAATTAAATGCATATAAAACACTTCAAATTTACAATTCCATTTATTATTGGACTCTAATTAAATCATTAATATTTTATTCACAATTCTCAAACATCGGAGATTATTTTTTTATAATTTTTCAGAAGAGTCTTATCTCCATACTTTGAGGATTATGCATGCTAACGGAATAACGTTTGTCAACTTAACGGAAAAATCGGGTGCTAGAATGTCAATGGTAAAACACAAACGATATTAATAACTTTATGTGTCATTCTTGCAATTTTATAAATTGAGAGACATAGTATTTACACAACTAGTAAGTTAGTGGACTAGTTATGCAATTTTCTCAATATATTATTGTACAATTTTGAATTTATTTTACAAATATCTTTTTATTTTCCATTAGGATAAGGTTTGAAATGGAAACCTTATGGGAAAATGAAAGTACACCCTCTTCGTCCCGTCGCTCTGTTATTAATGCCCTTTTGTTCATCGGATAAGCTTACAACTTCTTTACACATAAATGAGATGCTCCTTCATCCACGTGTCACCTCCTTCGTATATAAATATCTCATTAAAATAGTACCAAGAATTAAAATAGTGGTACCTTTCAAAGCATAGTATCCATCTTGATATCATAAAATATTTTTTTTTAATTTTATTTTTAAATAATTATATATAATTTAAAAATTATATTTCATATTATTTTATGATAAATTTATTATGTCAAAACTATATTTTTAAATTGTTATATATATTTTTATAATTTGAACATATAATTGATAGAAATATAAAATGTTATTGATCCTAATTATTTTTTAAAAAATAAATTATAATTTATCAAATGAAAAATTGACATTTGGCATGTACGTTATGGTGGNTTTGGAACTGAAAGCTGTCATTTTCTAGTTAATTTCATATCAAGTTACAACTTTTATGGATTACAATTTGCATTTAAAAGGGTTTGAATCCATTATAACATTTGAAGTATAGTGATCTTTCATCTATTCTTAGATGCTAAAAAGTGTAAATTTGTTAGTTAATTGATTTTTTTGAAGAGAAATTTTGTTTTCTTAAAATATCTAGATCAAGCATAAGCTAATCTAAGATCAAAATACAACTTAAGGATTACATTTTGAATTTAAAATTGCATCACAAAGAGTGTATATGGTGAAAAGTGTATATGTTTTAATTAATTTAGCATTAAACTTTGTGGGGTTGAAGGCATGAACATACCAATCTTGTTGATATCATTAAATGAAAAGATAAATGTGCATGTGATTGAGCTGTTTTGACAAAATACCCACTACAAATGTGGGTATTTGCCAAAATACACATCTGAATACAAATTCATCTGTCAAAATACATATGGATATTTTGGCAAATACTCACTTTTGCAGTGGATTTAAGTAAAAAAGGCCATGTGATGGTGTAATCATGGTTTTGTAGGGGGGCAAACAATCTAACTAGCTGATACACATAATTTCATTATGTCTCTATTTATCATAATTCCAAATAAAACTACTTTAAAAAGTTTAGTTTTCATATTTTTTTCAAGCATAAAGAAAGACGTATTATTTTTCATGTAAAATTACAATTGTTGTAGTTTATAAATGGTGTAATATCATTAGTAATTGGTTTGCATTAGTCTTTTCATTGTGATTAATCTCTCTCATGGGTTGGACTACACGGACGCTCATTCGACCCATTGTTTGAATTTCTACATGGTATCGGAATTTGGAGGTCGAGCGTGGGTTTCGGATTGGTTCGCATCGATTTAGAAAAAAACTTATGGTAAAAAAGTGCATTAGCGTTGGGCGACAAAAATAGATCGGCCTATGATTCGAGCATATTGAAACAAGTTTGAATCGGTCGAAAGCTAGTTCGACTTAAGGGGAAGTGTTTAAGCGTTCGATGTCCCATATCGGATACGAAACTATAATTATTCTAGTTTATAAGGGTTTGTCTTAATCTATTACAATGTGATCTATTTCTCAGACAAATTGTCTGTCAACACTCTCTTGATCCATTGAATCCTTAATTTATACAATAAGTAGCAATCAATTTCTTCTTCTACGGATAATTGAAAGCTTATTAAAATTTTTGTACTAGAAGCCAATAAGTCTCGGCTTTATCTAAAATAAAACGTAGGTGTACGAGTTTTTTGTCATTCGAAAGCTTTAAAACACGTTTTACTCTATCTTTTTGGTTGAATGTTATTAGTTGTTCATTGTATGTGTTCCTAAATTCGCACAATATAGAGAACAAAACCATTAGGACAACAATAGAAATATAAAGATCTTAACATATAATTAACTCATGAAAATTGTCTGATTTTTTTATATTTACAGACCAGGAGAAGCATCTTTGGATGCTTCAGATGCTGTGCTAAAGCTTAAGGATGATGGATCTGACAAGTTCAATTCAATTAAATGTGTCTATAAGAGGTTGTTTCCTTTGATATTATATCTTAATTTCGTGGTGTTTTCTCGTCGTGTATTTGAAAAATATGAGTTCGCATGGTGTCGAATCCGGTAGTGCATAGAAACAAGAAGCTATAAAAAACTGTATTTGTCGTAAAATTTGTCGAATCGATTAATCAAGATATCTCTTATTTGTTTTTAAAGGAACAAAACAACATCTTGAAGCAACAAGTATAATGTAATCTCACAATCCATTAGATTTAGAATTTTTGGAGGTTACGTCAATTAGATTTATAATTTCATGGTGTTTTCTTGCCGTGTATTTGAAAAATTTAAGTTCGTCTATGGCGCCAACTCCAATCGTGCATCAAAAGGAGAAGCTTTAAAAAAACGGTGTTATTTGTCGAAGCGAGTATTTATTATATCTATCATTTGTTTCCAAGGGAACAAGGCAACATGTTGAAGTAACAAGTATAATGCAATCACACGATCCATTTGATTTTGAATTTTCCGAGTTGCGTCCAATTAGATTTATAATTTCGTGGTGTTTTTTCGTTGTATGTTTGAAAACCCTTCATGATTTTGTGGTTAAAATGATATAGACTCTTTGTCGTGATTTTGAAACTCTATTTATAACAAATGGAGAAACCATACATGTGGTTAAATAAGCAATGAGAAGTTTAACTCCTAGACGACAAGAGATCGATGAATCAAAGTTGCCTAACAATGAAATCTAAAACATCCTTATATAAATAAGGTTGTTAAACATATTTATGTAAATAAATATCTTTTAATATTTTATTCGTACCACCAATATATGATTTATCTAGGCCAAATCGTACTATTTAACGTGATATTGAGGTTCTTTAGTTTAGCTTTTCAAAATCACGGTGAGGTACGGTGATCATACCGTGCGCTGAGATGACCGAGATAATTATGATCGAGATTTAGAAAATTATTTGCAAAAACTACGGTGATAGTACCGTGACTTTAATAAAATGTCTATTTTAACCTTTATATTAATATATTTATTATATATTAATAAAATATATATTTCCTTTAATAACATCAAGTACATAATCGAACAAATGCCTCTATTAATCGTATATCCCAAGTTGCTACACTTTTAATTTTTTGGGTGTTACTGTCTAAATTGTCCATTTGTTCTACTGTTCGCCAAAATACACTTTCAGTAACAACTCTACCAGCATATTCATACGGTAGAAATACAAAAACAAGTCAAAATATTTTTAAAAGCGGCATATAAAATCCGGAGAAATAAAAAACAACACAACTCTAAATGTTTCAACCAATATAAACAATCGGATGAACAACCAAAAAGAAAAAAAATAGAAAAAAAACCGAAAAAAAATCCATACAATCGAATACGTACCTTGAAAAAAGAAACCTAAAAATATAGAATCACAACTTGGTAAAAATGATGTAAGATTTGTGAAATAAGAATAAAATTGGTTAGGGTTAGGGTTATAGTTTGATTTTAATGTAATTAATTGAACTTTGAAGGTAATTTTGGAATTTACGAAATCAAGGTGGGTTGGCCATAAGTATCAAGCTATGGACACATGACTGCCAAAAACTCCGATACGATCATCGTAATTGACCCAACTGTTTGGTAGTATAAAATAAAATCATGGTGCGGTCACCGCACCACAACAGCCACCGTGAAACCAAACAACCCCATTGTTTCTTTGAATATGTTCTTTCTATAATTGACTCTCGATAAGGGAGCAGATGACAGATGACAAAATAGAGGTGGGTCGAGATTGTGGAATTGGCGAAGGTTGAGGAAGTTTTAGCCATAGAGAATTCAAAATCAGATACTCTAGTAGAGTACCCTATTACATAAAGATCTAAGTTATGTTCAATCTTATAAATGCAAGGAATATGTGTAGAATAGAACAATATGTTAGGAAAATGATACCTAGTTTTATTTACTTGACGATTGTCTTATCTATACTACTATATCATCATGATCCTCATTTTTCCAAGTGAACGTGACCCCTTGGATTGAGTACACATCAATTGGCCAGTCGGTAGATTAAGTTCTTAAGTTTTGAAAAGTCAAAATCATGGATCAAAACTGGCATGGCAGCTAATTGACGGACATCGTGAGAAGATGAGTACCTTTAAGGGAAATCTACCTTTCTCATGTTGCGGCAATTTCGATGTCAAGAGAGACAAGACAATCCTAAGGAATATTAATGCATCAGGAGAGATAAGACAATCTGCGGAGGTTAGGGACATAACCGCCCTTACGATGCCCATGTAAGAGGATTAGAACATCATCATTTTC
Organism: Utricularia reniformis; assembly: GCA_009725065.1. Taxonomy (NCBI): domain Eukaryota; kingdom Viridiplantae; phylum Streptophyta; class Magnoliopsida; order Lamiales; family Lentibulariaceae; genus Utricularia; species Utricularia reniformis. The sequence continues at coordinate 280,602 of RWGZ01001034.1, forward strand.
AAGAATTGTTTGTAGGCTGGGCAATGGAAAAATGACTACTCATATAAGAACAACACATGTTGAGGAAATGACGGTCTTGTCCTCCCGGTCATCTATAAATACAGGGGTATTTGAAGAAGAAAAAGGCTAGGACTTTTGGGAGCCTTTGGAGGCTATATGCATCTTTAGGAATTGCGACCTTTATACGTACGAGCATCCTATAAATGGCACTTGTTATCTTCATTAGTGAAAGTTCGCCAAGGGTTCATCTATTGACACCATTGTTTTTCCCCGTTTCTTTGGGGGGGTTTTCAAGTAAATATCGCGTCTCATGTATATTAGATTATACGCTAAAATCGTCCCCCAAAAAACTAGTTCTAAAACCCGATTGGATCCTAACTAAGTAAGAACCGAACGATTGTTGAATATCCCCTATTTAGGACCACAACACCTAGGTTTATTAATACACATTGGATTAGTGATATGGTTGATAGGCTATTATATTTCTATGATATAGTCAATTGTGAGAAATTTGGTTAGATATAACGTATAAGAAAGATATGATAATATCGTAAAAGACTTGAATATCAATCAATGATCCAATATTTCTATTACAAATCAATCTAATCCACATCTATATGTTCTGTGAAGGTGTCTTGGTGTTGAAAAATAAATCCGCAATAGCATTATCAAGTTATGAAACCGCATCTAGTATGACCATTCAAGAGTACGTACCTTAAAAGATTTGTTCACGTATTTGCTAATACTCAATACGATTTCGGTTCCTTTCTATATTGATAATGAAATTTCATTCAAGCTAACTAAAAATCTAATATTCCACTGCGTACAAAAGATATTGACAATGAATATCATTTTCGAAGTTCAAAGTTCTTTGTGGATCTCTTGAATGATATAGCAAGTTAGTGTGGTTTATTAGATTCTTATCAATGTTTTTAAAACTGGTAGTGACTGGTATATCAAACGAGCTTAGTACAATAGTTTATTATTTTATTATATCAATAATTTGACGAGTTGTGCATAATTTCCAATCCGTCGATATGTCAAAAATGTTTTTAACCCGATGGGTTAATCCATTGGACCGAACACGTACCCACCCATAGATTTAAATATCATGGCGAGGCCCACACTCTCAATCAAGCAAGTATAATTCTCTTCTATCATTATAAAGTATTTTAGAGAATATTTTACCATAAGAGATTTAAAGATTCATATGTTTTTATGGGTAGAGATGATGAAGGTAAAGGCTAGGAATATACCCAAGTTTCTTCTTTATCTTTACTCAATCTTGATTTTTTAGGGAATGAAGATGAGAAGAATATTGAATCCAAGCTTTATAGTACATATGGTATAGGGTAGTTCAATATAAAGCTTGTACTATAAAGCTTGTACATATGCTAAATTTAGTACTCTCGATGTTAACAATGTCACTTCGTTGGTACTATTGTTGGTCATTTAAGTTGGCTAATGTTAGTTCCATGTTGAATGATTATGCATATTATGGGCAAATTATCAAAAAATATAAACTGTAAATGAGTTAAATAATTGTGTATTATATATTGATTAATAATATAATTCATTTTATTATTTATGTACAAATTTGATATACGGGTGAAGGGGTTCTTCTAATCTCTGGCGGGTAACGAATTTTTAAAAAATTATGAATTTATTTTCATTATTTTTAATATGTTTTTATTAAACGATTTGTAACGACTGGTTTTTATTAGTCCAACCAGTTAGGATCAGGAAACCGGTAAACCTTCATTTTCATCCATATGGATCCAAAAAAAGGGGTTTTATATTTTGAAGGAACGGACCCGAAAAACCGGGATCCGACCCCTATAATCAGGTACCGAATAAAATACTGTTGTCGTTCGATATTTCATGTACAAGCCGATATGAAATCATTGATTATGTTTGATTATGAATTATGAGTTTTCTAATAATTTAATCAAAATAAACATTGATGATCGTAATTGTCGCGAAATCCAAACATTGACGGCTACTAAAGTAAACTACATAGACCAAATGTGATTTTATTATATTTATGAGATTTTAATTGCTAAATTGAAAAACATTGAGGACCAAATTTATAAAATACTGATGTTTGGTTTTACCAAATATTTAAAGTAAAATGATTTCTTTTGTCTAACTTAAAACTATGATAAAATGACTTCTTTTGTCAACTTAAAGTAAAATGACTTCTAACTATTAATAATTATTGAATATAAAATTTGCCAAAATTATTAAAAAATGAGAATCAAATTTACATATTTTCAATGTCTTTTTATTATTATAATATATTATGGGTGACGTTTGCCTACAACCCAAAACTTACGAGTTACGTAAAGGGTATGCTCTTTAAGTTACGAAATTACAAAAATAATATATTTTTTGAGCAAAAATATGTATTTGTAGCCTTCAACTTCAATTAAATGCATATAAAACACTTCAAATTTACAATTCCATTTATTATTGGACTCTAATTAAATCATTAATATTTTATTCACAATTCTCAAACATCGGAGATTATTTTTTTATAATTTTTCAGAAGAGTCTTATCTCCATACTTTGAGGATTATGCATGCTAACGGAATAACGTTTGTCAACTTAACGGAAAAATCGGGTGCTAGAATGTCAATGGTAAAACACAAACGATATTAATAACTTTATGTGTCATTCTTGCAATTTTATAAATTGAGAGACATAGTATTTACACAACTAGTAAGTTAGTGGACTAGTTATGCAATTTTCTCAATATATTATTGTACAATTTTGAATTTATTTTACAAATATCTTTTTATTTTCCATTAGGATAAGGTTTGAAATGGAAACCTTATGGGAAAATGAAAGTACACCCTCTTCGTCCCGTCGCTCTGTTATTAATGCCCTTTTGTTCATCGGATAAGCTTACAACTTCTTTACACATAAATGAGATGCTCCTTCATCCACGTGTCACCTCCTTCGTATATAAATATCTCATTAAAATAGTACCAAGAATTAAAATAGTGGTACCTTTCAAAGCATAGTATCCATCTTGATATCATAAAATATTTTTTTTTAATTTTATTTTTAAATAATTATATATAATTTAAAAATTATATTTCATATTATTTTATGATAAATTTATTATGTCAAAACTATATTTTTAAATTGTTATATATATTTTTATAATTTGAACATATAATTGATAGAAATATAAAATGTTATTGATCCTAATTATTTTTTAAAAAATAAATTATAATTTATCAAATGAAAAATTGACATTTGGCATGTACGTTATGGTGGTCTTTGGGTTAAACCAATTGTGAACTCACAAATGTTTTCTGCGGTCGCACGAATGCATCCATTAATGATGTTTGGTTAAAATATGATACAACTACGGTACGTTCACCGCATCGAACGGTAGACTGTCCTTCCAAACAACACCAGTGTATAGTTGTTCTCTAAAATTTTGTAAATTGTATGCAAATCACTCCGAAGTTTATATAATACATGTTGTTGATCAGAACATTTTAAGTTGTAAACATCGTACCCTAAGAGTTTAAGAAATACGTGATTGACCCCAAATTTCTGAAACTGTTTATATTTGACAAACCCCTCAAGTTCATTCACCTTAAAATGTGAAATTTTGTAAGCTTCCAATGTGAATTACATCAAACTTCCAATGTGAATATTATTCAAATTTTAACACACACCTCGAGTTCATTCCCCTTACACGTTGAATTTGATAATTCACATCGGTGATTGGATTTGAAGGAGTGTATTGCAATATGTAAAATTATCTCAAATCGAAAATGAGATGTCTAGTTTATAAGAATTGTTGTGAACCATTGTAATTAACTTATTCAAATTCTTTTACAGTGTAGTGCACACTCGTCACGTAAATTAGCCAAACTATAGAAATACTACATTTCTAAACCCCAAAGTTTGGGAATACAAAATATGTCATCGTAAAGTTCGGTAAAACACGTATTCAAAGTTTAATGTATCTGGTAAATCGTTTCTTAATCATTTTCAATTTTGGAAATCGTTTCCCAATTTAGTTTTAAAGTTTTAAAACTAAATATACAATTACAAACTAAGATAAAAATTGTTAATATTACAAACTTTAGGCATTAAGTGCATCATTTCTCTTTAAATTTTACATATAAACAAAAAAACAAAGAGAATTGAAATTTTAAGTTATTTTAATTAAAATATATTATATTTAAAATAAAGAAGAAATAACATTTATTTAGCATGTTTGTGGCCCACATTAAACATCACCAAAATTGGGAGCCACAATTAGCAATTACCGGAAAACGATTATTCATTGTACCAACTACAATTACCTTTTTACCCTTTACATTTTTTTCTAACAAATCAATTAAAATTAACATCAACACAATGAACCGGACCAGTCAACGGTTCATTTTCAGTACGGTACATTCCGATCAACGACCACCGCCGACAACGGCTGTTTCATCTCACAAGAAAGCTTCAAAAGCTCAGTAAGATCTACCGGATTCTTCTCATCCGCCGCCCATTCAAAGTGTCGCACAAGCTTTCCGACCCACATCGCCACCGTTACCATTCCCAGATTCTTACCGGGACAAACTCGCCGTCCGGCACCAAACGGAGCAAGCCGGAGATCGCTTCCCCGGATATCGATGTCGGCGCCGCCCATTGACGGTACGAATCTTTCAGGCTTAAATTCAAGTGGGTTCTCCCAGACACGAGCATCATGTGTTATGGACCACATATTGATCATCGCAGTTGTGGCGGCAGGGATAACCATGCCGTTTTTAAGCTCCACGTTCGCTGTAGAAAGACGTGCCCATGAGAGAAGTGGACCTGGTGGATGAACACGAAGGGTTTCTTTCACCACCGCTTGTAAGTAGGGCAACGCCGCCACGTCATTGTCGGTTATTGATCCTTTTTCGCCGACTGCGGCGTCGATTTCTCGCCGGAGTTTTGATTGTATTTCAGGGTTTAAAACTAGCTCCGCCATTACCCATTCTGTTAATAAAGCAGTTGTATCTGTTCCTCTGAATATCATTTCCTGCAAATATTTGATTCAGTAACGAGTTAATTCTTCGTGTTTATTTATATATATATTTACCCATAAAACAGCGATCATGTCGTCTTCTTGTAGCTTCTCATCGCCGTCTAAGGACAAGAGAATATCGACAAAATCCGGCGATTCAGACAAGCTTCTGGTTTTGTGTTCTTGTATAATTCCCTGAACTAATTTTCTTACACCGCCGGCGAGTTTTTCACAGCGAGATACGATCCGATTTGGGTCGTAAAAATACGACAACCACGGCAAATAATCCGACAAATTGAAGGAACCCAGAAGTTCAAATCCTTCCCTAACCATTTCATTAAGTTCTTTCAGATCACCGCCGTCCGCCGCCGCGTCGTACCTTTTCCCGAACACACTTCCCATTATATTGTTCAGAGAGGCAGCTTGCAAATGTTTCCTTACAGAAACGACGCCGTCTTTCGCCATATCGTTTTTTATAGCGTTTAACATGACACCGGAGTCTTTTTCACGGCCGGGTTCATGGCTGGCTATGAGGCGGGGACTGAATAAATGTGACGCAGCGATACGGCGGAGGAGACGCCAATATGTTCCGTTTGGAGCAAAACCCATAGCTCTAGTGAACATCAAGCTACGAGCCGATTGCTTAATCGGACGGTCGGCGAAATTTGAAGATGTCAGAATTTCCTTAGCAATATTCGGATCGGAAATCACCACTGCCGGCGTAGAACCCATACTGAACGCCATCACCTCCTTAGCATTCATCTTTTCAGCCATCTTCCCTAAACTCCGATGAGCCAATCCACGGCTGAGATTAAACAAGCTTCCGACGATCGGCAGCCCTCTCGGCCCAGGAATCGAAGTAGCTCCAGCGCTGTTCCTCCCGTTCTTCCAGGCAACGCCGCCGGGAGAGTAAATCCATGTGAGAATCACAACTGATAGAAATGCCAATAAAATGGATAAGATCACATATTCATCAAAAAGAGTCTTTGAGCCTAGAAAAGCGGGTAAGGTGAAGATCCACCAGCAGGAATCCTTAGCAGAATCCATTGTAAATACAGCGAAGAAGAATGAAGAAGATGATTTTCAAGCTTTGTAAATGGAGAATTTATACTGCTTAGTGACTGTATTAAATAAAATAAATTAATATGAATATTTGTGGTTTTTATATTTTTAGTAAATTAAATATTCCTTAAGTATTATTAAATATTAATTACTGTTGATTAACCGCATATTTCTATAAACCAGTCATCTCAAATTCTCTTATTCATTATGAAAATATTGCAACGAAGCAAAATGGACTCAGAACTCAGAAGTTAGAGGGTCTTTGGGTAGTTATATTTATTTTGGTACAATTTATTGAAAATTAAAAATCAATTTAAACAATTGTAATAATATTATTAATTTCATAATTTTAAAAGTTTTTATTTTATTCTCAAATTAAGAACTTTGGTATTATCGAAATCATCGTTATTATCATCTGAAATTTTTTTTCATTTCCGATATTTTAGATAAAGGAACAAATCATTTATAAATCAAACATATAAAATTGTTGAATAACATTAACTAATTAAGTTATTTATTGTGTAATTGATTAATTTTATATCATATTTTGGTACCGAACATTACATCAAATACATGGCACTAATGAGGATGACAATTTGAGTTATTTGTTCCGCTACCCACAAGATAATTATCATATTTGGAGCGTATTTAGATTGTTAAACATGATGTTTAATTCAATATTAGTCATTCAAATTACACAAATTATCATTTTTATCACTTAATTTTGAATAATACCTTATGCATTCCTCCATTAAAATTTTTTGTCAATTTTGATACAAATTGACGAAAATACCTCTAATATATTTTTAAAATCACAGACATCACACTCGTTAGATTTAGGTTGTGAAAACAATACTTACATGTATAACTATGACAAAAAAGATATATACAACCAAAATATCTAACACAAATATAATGTTTTTATGCATCAACATACATAATTTTGTCCAAAAAACGTTTACTTTAATCTAATGTTTTCATATCGATTCATACTAGTATGACCGATACCATCGGTATATCGATCGATACATATTATTTTTTAAAAATTTTCCGGGTCGACCCGGAAATCCGGTACTAGACGGTACCGCTCCAAATACTAATGTCGTCCTTTTTTCGTCTCCGGCCGATATGATAACATTGTTTAATCCAAAACAATATCATATTTGTGCAAAAAAATTTAGAGTCCCAGCTGAAATGAAGAAATTGATTTTGTATAAATAGACTTATTGTCGGGACTCTAATCTAAAATTCGTCGACCGTGTTGATAGCAAGACAATTTTCTAAGTTAAAATTGAAACTCAGTCTTCTTTTTTAGTGTATTTGCCATAGAATATTGGGTCGCCATCTCGAGTACGTTGTTAGTGAGTTTTGAAATATCTTAGGGGCATTTTTGTCAATTTGTATCAACATTAACAAACTTTGTTATTTGATGGACGTATAATGCATTATTAAAAATTGATGGATGAAAATGATAATTTATTTAATTTGAGGGGCTAATATTGAATTAAATCTGTTAAACATGTGATGGATATGCGACGGTTATAAATTTACTTGCCCGACTTAAATGGAACGGATAGTGGTTTTACATATATCTTTCCCACTACCTGCATAGTTACCCGTGTACAATATTAATTAGCTATTTATATTAAATTATATATACTTATAAGACTTAGATAAAAAATCTTAGTTATAGTTTTGCATTTTAAGATGAAAACTATGGAATATTAAATAAGTTTCATTACGGATATGCATCTTGTTTGTTAAACTCGTAATATAATATATTAATATTTCTGAAGAATCAATAGTTTTGTTCGATATAAATATTTAATTTGTAAAACATCTTTAATTTGATATTGATATTTTTTATTTGTGTAATTAAAGATATTTAAATTTATGATTTTAAAATAATTAATTTTTATTTTGTATGAAGTATATTTAGCTATTATCATAATGATTTTTTAGATTAATAAATTATAAACAACAGTTAACTCTTGACTTTAACAGATCGGGGATGAAGGAAATATGATGGAGCGGTAAACGGGTGGACAATATGTCAAACAGAAAAGATAGCGGTTAATGTTGTAACCGCTCCATTCCCATCCCTATGCTCTACTTATATTTTACATGTATCACTCCATACTTGAGTTTAGGGTAGAATTCAAGTTATTTTGGAACCAACTTGGAATACCAAATATTATACCAAAATTTTGTAATTTCAGTATTTGGTATTCGTTTTGGTATTTAATTTTATGAAATTATGGAATTTAGTATGGTATTCGGTAATAAAAATGAAAATTCGGTATATACCGAATTAATTTATAAAACATTTATATATATTTAAATTTTTAAATGGATCATAGATTCTTGAATTATTAATATTGGATTGAATATAAAGTTTTAGGACATTATTCATTTATTCTAATTTCTATCAAATTTAGATTGAGCAAGGAAGAAGGGATTGACGTTATCACCGTGTTGGGAAAAAATTGATGGTGAAGCATCGGCAACTAGTTCATCAACCTCCATGCAACGACAAGCCGTTTATGAAGTGCGAAAGTGAAAACAAATGACTTTGAGATCACCGCTTTGGGTTGATTTTGAGAGAATAACGAAAGAAGATGGTAGAATGGTAATTTAGTTTCCATATGAGTAAACTATTAACTTCTCATTTATTTTTTAATAATTATTTTTCGTATTTGCTTTTAAAAGTTTCAGAACATTCTACACTTATATTGAACTAGAAATTAGAAGAATTGAAGATTATTTTATTATATGAATAGAACAATTTGATCAATTATTCAATGTTTATCTTTTTAAAATATTTTAATATGTAATTGATTTGAGACAATTTTTTTATTTGTTTTTAATTTTGGTATTTTTTATCAATACCAAAATATCGAAATATCGATACCAAAAAATTATTAGATCATGATTGGTATTCAATTTGATTGATAATTTAGTATTCGATATTTCAATATTTATTTTGGCTGGGTAATCTATACCGAATGCTCACCCGTAACCAACGCTAAAAACATAATTAAATAATATTATTTTGAAAAAATTAATATAAATAATCAAATTGTGTATCGATCAAACTCATGGTAGTTATACCGGTGGTATACCGCCCGGTATACCAGTCATACCGATAAATATCGGTTATGACTGGTACACCGATATTCCGATATATCACTGGTATACCACCGATATATAGGAAAAATTCCTCGTACCGGTCATGACCGGTATGAACGGTACCGATCGGTTTAACTTCATTGATCAAACCTATTGCTGATTTGTATGGATGTATTGCTTTATACATTAAATAACTCCATACCTACACATATTTTTATACAGTAACGGAACGAACAAAGATCGAAAACAAAACAAAAATTTTGGATTCTCTATATAGTCATGGATTATAATTTTGTTTTATTTATTATTTTATTATTATATTACAAAACTTTTAATACAAATATTTGAAATATTTAACTCGAAAGAAATATATTTTTTTAATTTTATAATAAAAACTGTTTTAAATAATCAATTCTAAATTAAAATTTCTACTTTAATGTTTTATACTTCAATTTTCAAGAAAATAATAGTTAAAATTATTATTATTTTCACAAAACAACACAACTCATGAATTTATGCTTTAGATAGTGTAAACGAAATTTCTCCAAAATTCCTCGTTTCCCCGAAATTTCGTTTTTCTGTATCAATCTAAAATTGCCAAAATAAAAAACTTGAATAATATACAATTTACATATTAATTGCTATGCACAAATGATTTTTTTGACAAATTTAATAAATGATTATGTCATAAAATGCATAAACAATGATGATTAATTCATTATAGGTTGGTTGTTGCATTGACTAAAGTGTGAAGTATGAGATTCAAGGCTATCTTAAACGGACTCTTCTCCTAAGAAGTCGAATCCGAATCGGACTCTTCTAGGATACCGACTCTCTTTGGACACTTGTTGGATACGAGTATCTTTTATATATTTATATGTATTATTATTTATTTTGAAATAGTAATGATTTAAGTTTATTATTATTTATATATAGTAATATAATTCGTTGATGTTTAAAAATATAGTTGTATATCAGTATTATTGGGATATAATATAATTTATACCAACTATTTAGGCATTTTACCGATTTTAAATATTAATTATTTTTATATATATGGTCATAATTTATTATTATATATAATATAATTAGATAAATCATAATTTTATTTATTGTTAATTATAAATAATGTTAATTACACATGTCTTTTTAAATTTTAAATTTTAATTAAAAAATAATTAATAATATTAGCGAGTCGGACTCTTTAACAAATCCAAGTACTCGAGTACGAATCCCCGTTGCGGTGTCCGTTTAACATAGATTCAAGGTAAATGGATGCGAGATTCATTATTTTTTATGAATTTGATTAATGTGCAAATTCATTGATTTTTAAGGACCGGAATGTGAAAATAGTTAATTTTTTAGGAATCCAATTTGGGTGCAATATTCATTGCTTTTTCACGAATCCAATTAGGATATAAGTTACGAATCCTATTAATATGCGAGATTATATGATTTTTCATGAATACAATTAGAATGTCATATCATTAATTTTTCACGAATCCGATTAGGATACGATATTCGTTAATTTTCTACGAATCCGATTAATATGCGAGATTATATGATTTTTCATGAATACAATTAGAATGTCAGATTCATTAATTTTTCGCGAATCCGATTAGGATATGATATTCGTTAATTTTCTACTAATCCGATTAATATGGGAGATTAGTTTATTTTTCATGAATCCAATTAGGATACGAGATTCACTAATATTTCACGAATCTGATTGGGATGTGAGATTCTTTCATTTTTTTAGGATTCCAATTAGTGTACGAAATTCATTGATTTTTCACAAATCTAAATAGGATACGAGATTCATTAATTTTTTTCAACAAATTAAATACAATTTAAATCATTCCAGCATTCAATATACCGCAATAAGTATTAAAATATTACACCCTACACCAAATACACGTTCGAATAGGAGGTTAATCATGCGAATTTCGTAGGATTTAACATAATATCCATGGTTTAAAAACCGGTCGAACCGATGGATCGGAAATGTTTTATACTGGTCGGATCGATTTGAAAAGATTTAATAGAAAAATAAATAATAATGTTAATGAACAAGAAAAATATATTTAAAAATATATTTGTTTACAAAGAATTCGAAATAAATTCTTAAAAAATATAATGATGTGATATAAAAAAATTATGATATATATTTAAAAAAAAAAATTTTTTTAATATAAATTTTTAAAAACCGATTTTGAGTGAAACAAACTGGTTCAACCGGATATTTTTGGCTCCAAAACCAATTTTTAAAATAATAGGTCAACCGATTTGTATCGGATCGAGATAATGAACGATTCCCGGATCCGACCGGTTTTTAAAAACCATGATAATTTCAAACCCAACCAAAAAGAAAACACAAAATTGAATTTAATATAAATGTTAAAATATATACTTTGTGAAACTACTATAGTCATATCATTGCTTATGGCTTAATTTTGAAAAATTAAACCAAACATTTTTAATAAATTAAGGAGAAATGTATGATTAAATTAATGAATAAATTAAAAGAGTATCTCAAAAATATATATCATCATAAAAAAGTTTAAAACATTTATATTGACAAAATGATACCGAATTTTGCTGTTTGATAAAACATATTTTACTACTATAATGTGCAAACAATATAATAAATAAAAATACAATTATATGTATGTTATAAAAAAATAAGGATAAATAGTGTATATCCAAACAAATATAACCAAAAAATGAGTAATATGTCATCGCGTAGTATAACAAAATATAGGACACTTTTGGAACAACGTTTGATAAATAACGGTGAGGTGAGATAACTATACTGTGTTGTGAGGTGAACTGATTGTGATTTAAAAAAACTGTTTTTGAAACAGCGATCTAGTGATCGTGATGTTATAAAATGACTTTTTTGCCCTTATTTTCAAATAGTTGTTTATAACTTAAAAATTATATTTCGTATAATTTTATGATAAATTCGTTATGTCAAAACTACATTTTTAAATTATTATATATATTTTTATAGTTTGAACATCTAATTGATAAAATATAAGAAGTTGTCGATTAAAATTATTTTTTTTAAAAAAAATAATTTATAATTACCAATGATAAAATTGATATTTGGCTGGTGCGTTCAAGTGGTAGTTGCGTTAAACCAACTGTGAACTCACCGATGTTTTCTGCGGTCGCACGAACGCAATTATTAATGATGTTTGATTAAAATATAATTCAACTGCGGTACGTTCACCATACCGCTTGGTAGACTGAGTTTGCAAACAACACCATAGACTTTGAAAGAACACATAAAGAGTAAACAAATTTATAGAGTAACCTTGAGATAAATAATATATTAGAAAATAAATTAAAATAAAAAATTACAATAATAATAGTGAATGAGTAAATGAATTGTGTGTTATATATACAATAGTTAAGTTAAATTAACTCAAAATCAATTCATTGAAATCAAATTTATTTAATTCAAAACAACTCAATTGATACTCTTAGATGCATTGGTTACACAAATCATTAAGAATAGCAAAACCAAAGTTATTTATACCGATTTTGAATTACGTTCTATTGCAACTTGATATTACTTTTTGAAAAAATAATATTTAATTATTTATAATATCAAAAACTCGATATTGAACAATATCATCTAAAATACGAGATGTTTGCCCATATATCCACTGCAAAAATACATTTTTGCCAAAATATAAGAGATTTTTTGCGGCATAAACTCTTATGTATGTGGCATAAACTTTTATATTTTTCACATTTACTCGTGCCAACTCCGACACTTGACACAACAATTATGTCGTTTTGATTTTTTCATTAATTACATTTTTTCTTTGTGGGAAACATATTTCATGACTTTATTATGCAATTGAGCTATTTGTTAATTATTCTTATAAGCAATGATAGATCAAAAAATGATTTCTTTTGAGAGATTGTATAATGGATGGACGATATTTATTTTTATAAATTAAATCTTCTTATAAAAAATTTATAAATATTTGTACATTTCAACTTGAAATTTATGCAATATTCAACCAATTTTAACAATTATTTTAATATTTTATTTTTATCTAAAAATTGGGGATTTTTTAACCCAATAATATAATAATATATTTCAATGGGCGAGACACATTTTTTGTCGCTATTGTTTACTAGTTTTGGCAAATTTAGTCTTTGTAGTTTGTTAATTTTGGCAAATGAGATTCTCAAAGTTTTAACATGGCAAAACATGTCCCCATAATTTAGGTGGTTTGGTAAAATCAGTCCTCAAATATTTGTGTGTATGAAATAATTAATCCCTCTACTTACTTAATTGTGGTAATTGGGGTCATCAAAATTTAAATAGTCAATTTCAATCTCTTAAGTTTTGTGTATTTGGCAAATTCAGTCCCAAACTGTGTTAACTTTGAGTTGGCAAATTAAATCTCTGGAACGTGCAATTAGTATATTTAATCGACATCGTTCGATATACCAAACGTAATAGTATATCAATTCGTACCATAAGAGAGCTTTTGACTGATATAAATATAAAAAAAATCAATAAAGTCGAGTTTAAAATTAAATTTTATCCAGTTTCCTATGGGTTCCCGTTCGAACCAGATGAACTGGCCAAAATTTCTTTGATTTTCAGCTTTTAACCCTAACAGTAATGTTAACGGTGTTAAAATTGACCGATAACTAATTTTGCCAAAATTTACGAACTATGAGTATTGATTTTGCCCGTATGTATAAAATGTGAGGTTTGATTTGTTACAATCAAATTTTGAGGATCTATTTTATCATTTTGGGATTAAATTTGTCATATTCTACAAATATAGAAAATTAAATTTAACAAAATATATAAAATGTGAGGATTTAATATGACATTTCAAAATATGATGAATAAATTAAAATTAATAAACTATGGATCAATTTGACATGATATTTAATATTATTAAAATATTTTTAAAGTACAGTGAGTCAGACGGAGACAGTCCCTAGCCTAGACTTAAGGGAACTGGGAAAGTAGAGAAGGCACGTGGCTTCACGTGATGTTACAGACTGCGTAGTTAATGTGATGTCGTCACTTTGAATCTCCAGGCTGCCAAGTGGCAACCGCCATTCACCGCCCAGCCTTGAGAATTATAACATAAAATAAAGTTCCCTTTTTGTTGGTTTCTAGTCATCGATCTCATCTACATAATAATTAATATTATATTATATTTAATGTATCGGAATAATAACTCTGGTTCATGCATTCTTACAGCGATAATTGTGGGAAAAAATTTTATGTAGCAGTGTCACGTTTTAATCTATTTTTTATTAATAGTGTTGTGGTTCGAAAACCGGGGGTGTCAACAGTCGACCGGTTCGTTGCAGGACGAACTCGATTATAATTTGTTTAATATGTGGAGAACGATTATAAATCAAAGGTGTAAAGACGCAGAGATTTTAGAGTGGAAAACCTCGGAAACAAGGAAAAAACCACTGGACTAAAGGCTAAAGAAAATGCCCTTAGTCGATTCAATAAGCAAATTAATGATCGTACAAGTCATGTTTGTTCTTTAGACAATAAAGAGAATGAGAAAAATCGAAAATAAATCGACAGAGAATTCTCTATACCAAAGCTCAGAGGAAAAACAGAAGAATACATTTTCTCACACTCTAAGTGTCCTTTTTATACTCCCACTGTGCCGTGTACAGTAGGGTGTCGTTTTGTGCCTGTCATTTGCGGCTAGGTCGGCTAATGTCAGGCGGAACAGCCGCCGGAAACGGTTTCACAGAGCTGCATGTCGCTAGACCTTTCGGCGCCACTAGCCGGCTACTCTCTGGCCACTGGTGGCTCGTACGCCTTCGCCGGACAACGCTTCTGACAAGGCTGTCGAGGGTTGTCGTTGCATGGGATGAGTAAGAATGGCCCGAAGCAGCGTCTGTAATATGTGGACCGATCGGTCTGGGCGCGTGCGAGAAGCTGGGCCCTACACATCGGGACCGATCGCTATAAACGATCGATGGGGCCACAAGATATGGATGGGCCCTTCACTCACGTGGGTTGGATTTGAGCCTCCAAGTTCGGCTTACGTTGTTTGAGCTTCTATGGCCAAGCTTGGTCCTGACTCTGTCCGGGGTACCGGGTTCCGGGGATCTCATCACTAGCCCCTCGGACCCTGTCACCACCGCGGTGGTGATCGATGTTCGATCAACAGATTGAGATCGTTTGTCCATAAGTGCCCGATCGCAACGACGGAAACCTGTACCCGAACTGATTGTAACGATGTCCTTGGGGATCGATCTTGCAATTAGAAATTTCATGATGTGGATTTTCAAATTTGAAATCCATAACAGTTGAGGGTAGGAGCGTAATTCTGGGCTCTGCAATAACTAACGCCTTTCCGTATTCCAAAAGGGGGGGACAGACTGTCAGACTGCAGCCGCCTGCAGAGGTGACGTGTCACCCTGTGATTGAGCAGTACGTGATATAAAAGTCGGGATTTTCGCCTTGTGCATCCATTATCACACTTTGCGACAGACTGCTCCAGCTTTGGAATCCTCCGACGATTTTGCTCAACCGTTGCTCAACTTCAATTTTCTTGCAAACTTTAAGGTAACCATCCATGGCGCCTCGTAGATCTAGGTACCCTGATATAACCACAATGGACCTTGAAGCATTTCGGGTCAAGTTTTCTATTCTAGCCCATTATCCGATCTGGAGGGGGAAGGAAGACGTTCCGTGCTTCCTTCCCGCTGAGATGAACGTTCCGGCTAGCGCCATACCCGTTAGCTATGCCTCCCTTAGAAGAGGCTTGCGATTTCCTCTTCACCCTTTTGTCGCGGCAGTTCTTCGGGAGATTCACTGCCCGACTTTTGCTCTTCTTTCGGGCAGTTATGTATATATTATCGCTTATATTTATTATTGCCACAAACAGAGGGTAGAACCAACCCTTAGGCATTTTTTCAACATGTTCCTAGTGGGATCCCGTAGGGGAAGAAGGTTGTTAGGAGGTCGCAAGCTATATTATATAACTACCCGAACGAAGGAGTGTATTATCGTAGACAAGGAAGATTCCCTACATGAATGGGAATCTTGCTATGTCTGGATAGACATCCCGAGGGAGGACTTGCTGAAAGTTACCTTCCTAACAACACACCCAGACATCGGGAAGTTGGACCGAAGCCGGATCAACCCATCCCACCCTGATATTGCCAACACCTTGGCAATGCTTCCTCCTCCCGAACGGCGTGTGAAAAGAATTGACATCCTTCGGGAGAAGAAGCTATTAGAGATCGGGGTAGCATGAAGAAAAGGAACCCCTGCCCCGAAGGGTATCTTCTCCAGTTCTGACTCTTCTGAGTCAGAAGGATCGGGTACGACTTAGCTTTATTTAATTAATATTTCATTATCCTCATTATTTTCCTTTTGCAGATTCCACTGATACAATGTTTGGGAATCGACTTGATGCAGTGGCTGCTGCTTCAAAAGCCAAGAAGGAGGCTCAGCTGCAGTCATCAAAACCCAATCCCAGCACAGCAGCTGGGCCTTCACGATCATCGGGGAGCTCTAGCAGCCACAGGCCAGAGCCCCGATAAATGGACGAGGTGGATGAGGTTATCTCTAAGAGGATACACTCATTAGGCCTTCCTGCCATGTACAGAATCGGGAATAATTCCCCTCTGGATCTTAACGTCGTGCGGTTATTGCTGCAGGGGTCAATGCGGGTGGAAGATGTCCGCCCCTCATCCAGTTTAGGAGATAGGGCGCAGAGACTTTCAGTCTCTGCGTCAACGAGCAAGCGGGGCCCCGAAGAGGAAGCCCCGAAGCAATATAAGAGGCTGCGATCAACTGTGAGCAGGCCCGTAGTCCTGATCCCGACGAAAGGGGTCACAATCAGGGAGAAACCAGCCCCGTCCTCGTCTAACCCCGAGGCCATTCGCGGGGCTATCCAAGAGATGGTAGTCTCCGTTTTCAAGGCCCGGGGACCGAAAAGAGTCCCCCCTTCATGGAAGGATGGCGCCCTCAGGAAGAAAAACCTGCCCAGTATTGATGGCGCGCTGCCCAGCTTGGTGTCAGCATATATGGAATCCCAAGCTGTGGTAAGTTATTTTCAGCTCATGCTGCCCCGATCGGGTATATGTTCTTAATCCAATTTGGCTCTTGCAGGCACATAGAAGGGCCTTAGACCTCGCTTCCGCCGTCCAGCTCAGCCGAAGCATCTCCTCGGCATCTGAAGAGCTGGAAAGTCAACTTGTCTTAGCTCAGCGGCAAGTTGAAATCAAACAGAAAGAGCTGGAAGCGTTAGAGCCGATCGAGACCGTTTGAATGGAGAGCTGCTTGGAGCGGGTACTGAGCTGTCCTTAGCTGCTTCTAAGGCGTGAGAGGCCCAAGCAACAACAAACTCCGCCACGGCCCGAGTTTTGGAGCTGGAGCGTCAGATACAGGAGATATCTGACTAAAGCAACAGACTTCTCCTGCAATCCCANTCATGAACATAAATCATGACGGCCTCAGCCTCTAAAGGGGATAAGCATCGCAGGAGCGGTCCCTCAAAGCTTTTCTTGAATAGGTGCCCGTCATTCAGCTCATATCGCATCGCCCGGGTTTCAATTTTCCTGGCCTCTGATGCGTTATCCGGTAGATGGCCATTGGTCAGATACTTGACAAAAGGGGCCATCCACGTGGTATCTTATGGGGAGTCAACGGCGTTAATCTTTAAGTCTTGGAGTTCATGGCATAAAGCTCCCACCTCCTCAAACGACTGTTCGGTCACAGAAATTTCGACCGAAGGTCGATCCTGAATATGGACCGATATTGTGTCTGGTCCAACGTCTGGTAAGCCTGCAGCCAATCTGGCTAACGTATCCGCCGCCTTGTTTTGTTTTCTAGGCACGCGGTCAAGTGAGAACTCACGGAACTTCTTTGCCATCTCCAAGACCTTGAAATGATATAACTTAATGGTTGGCTCATGTGTTTCGAATCGTCCTGCAAATTGCTCCACCACCAACTTGGAGTCCAAGAACATTCGCACTTTAGCAACTCCCATCTTTTGAGCTAAGGTCATCCCCGACAAAACGGCCTCGTATTCCACCACGTTATTCGTTCCAGAAAACAAGAACTTGACCGCGGAATGGATAACGTCGCCTTGAAGTGTAGTAAGGGTGATGCCCGCTCCCTTTCTCCCGAAGGTTGATCCATCAATATAAATGACCCACTGGTCGTCCTCTTGAATCAGAAATATGAGCGATCGGGTCATCTCGACCACGAAATCCGCGAGGACTTGAGCTTTGAACGCCCTTCGGGGAACGAATTCCAGATACATGGAGCTGATCTTGATCTTCCACTTGGCAACCTTTCATTAGAATCCGCGTAACTCAAAACTGCCTTCAAATGCTGATTAGTATACACATAAACCTTGTGGCCTTCGGAATAGTACTTAAGCTTTGATATAGCTTTCTGCAAGGCCAACATGAATTTCTCCAAGGTTGCGTATCTGGTTTCAGCTGGTACCAGGGAATGGCTAACGTAGTAAACGGGTCGGTGAATATTATCCCCAATGGTCACCAGGGCTGCGATGACTGTGGCTTCTGACACGGCCAAATATAACCCTAAGGGTTCGTGACACGTTGGGCTCACCATGACAGGAGGAGTGCTCAAATAAGTCTTCAAGTCGGAAAATGCCCGATCGCACTCCTCGGTCCAGCCAAGATGACTAGCTTTTCTCAATGTCCTGAAAAAAGAAAGAGCCCGGTCCGTGGACCTAGAAATAAACCTGCTCAGCGCCGCCAATCGGCCAGTCATCCTTTGAAATTCTCGCTTGTTTCTCGGAGGTTGCATATCAATAATAGCCTGGACTTTCTCCGGATTAACCTCGATATCTTTCTCAGAAACGTAATATCCAAGGAATTTGTCACTTCGAATCCCGAAGCAACACTTGTTTGGATTTAGTTTGAGTTTATATTTACGGCATACTTCGAAACAACGAGACAAGTAAGGAATGTGATCTTCATCATTCATGGACTTGACAATCATATCATCAACATACACTTCCATAATATGGCCTATCAACTCCCTAAAGATCTTGTTGACCAACCTTTGGTATGTTGCTCCGACGTTCTTTAAGCCAAAAGGCATAATTTCGTAGCAGTAAACGCCGTCTTCTGTCATGAATGATGACTTCTTTTGATTTTCCTTAGCAAGGAAGATCTGATGGTACCCGGAGTAAGCGTCCGTGGTACTCATCATGGTTCTGCCCGCCACAGCATCCACCAATCGGTCAATATGCGGCAGTGGGAAAGGGTCCGACTCACATCTCTTGTTGACGTCGGTAAAATCTACACACAACCTCCACTTTCCATCTGCCTTGGAGACCACCACTGGGTTCGCAACCCACTTAGTGTAGTGAATCTCCCTGATGAAGCCCGACCGCAGCAACTTGTTCACCTCTACCCGGATGATCTCAATCTTCTCAGGAGAATAGCGTCTCCTCTTTTGCCTTATAGGCTTGGTTCCAGGTTCGGTGTTGATCCGATGCTCACTTTCGGATCGGTCAATTCCCGGAACATCGTCCGGGGTCCAAGCGAAGATGTCCACATTGCTTCTGAGCAAGCGGACCAGCTATTCTTCGAAGGTCGGGGCCAGATGTGCCCCGATATTAGTAGTCTTGGTTGAGTCATCCTCAACCAAGTTGATAAGCTTGAACCCGACGGGTTCCATAGCTTGCCTCGGGTGCGGGGGCTCTTCGAGCAAAACCACCCGAGCTCTCTTGATGGGTGCCAAGGTTCGGCACGAGCTCATGTAGCACTGTCTTGCTACTTTTTGGTTCCCCTTAACAGAAATCACTCCATGAGTGGAGGGGAACTTGAGCATCATATGGTACGTGGAAGGGACCGCCTCAAACTTACTGAGGCCGGTCCGTCCAATGATAGCGTTGTAAGCCAGATCGACTTCAACGACTATGAACTCCAGGGTCTTCGATCGGTCCCTGCCCGGTTCTCATAGTGTGACTGATAAAAGAATTTTCCCGAACGGGATAACACTTCTCTGGTCGATTGACCAGAGGGTAATGTTGTCAATTGGGAGATCATGGGCCACGGCTCCTAGCATCTCCTCCACTTCACACTTTATCAGGTTGCATGAAGCCCCGGTGTCCACCAGAATCCTATGGATCAGTTGATCGGCGATAATTCCAGTGATGATAAGAGGATCATCACATGGATCAGTGACCCCTTCCCGATCGGCTGCGGTAAAAATGATTTCTCCCTCAAAGGTTGAGGACCGCTCAGCCGATTCGTACTTGACCAGCGCCACATATTCGGAGCTTTCGGGAAACTCCTCACGCGCTGCTCTTTTTCGGTCCCTGACCGACTCATTAATTCTTATTCCGCCGGAGATAACATAAATATCTCCGGCGACCTCTCTCTCCCTGGGCACCTCCTCATTTGGGGGACGTTTGTGTGCCCACTTCGGTAGGTGGGGGAGCTGGTTGCTCCTTCCTGTCTCCTTCATTTTGCGGGACCCTGCCGCCACGGCCCCGCCCTCTCCTCCTTCGGCCCTGGCCACGATTCTCTTGACCGTGCTGGCCTCTATCCTGTTCGGGTTGGGGAGATCTTCGGTCTCCCGCTCGGTCGTTGTAATGTCGGGGCTAACCCCGATTGTCTCTTCCCCTTGGCCTGTGACGATCGTCACCTTGATGGCCCGCTCGGGGAGAATCAGCCCTCTTGCCCCTCCGATCGTCATGATCGGGCTTTTCCTTGTTCATTGTCGTTACTGTCTCTCGCAGTAGAGGGCATTTCAGCGTCGGGTGATCGCGGTTGTGATGCAACTCGCAATAAACCAGTCATCATCCTTGCTCCGCCTGATCGGGGCATCCATGGCCCGATCAAATAGTCCAGGATTGCGCTCCAAATTAGGACCGCAATCCCTCTGCGTTCGTAGGGTTTCCAACTCCCTGGTAAGCTGATCGATACGTCTCTGCATCTGTTCATGGTCCGTCCCAGGAACGAGAGTTGGAGTTCTAACTCGAGGAGGAGTAGTAGATTGGCATTTCGGCCCCCTCATTGTAATTCCTCACCTGATAATCTCCTCTTCATCGGTGCTCAGCGTTTCTGGGTCGCTTTAGTACCCTCTGTTGGTTGGAACAGGGCTTGTGATAGCCGGTGGTTCTGTTCCACTCCTCTCCGACGTAACTTCCAATATAAATTTACTAACAACAGCTTCCACGTCCTGTAAAGAGAACGTTGAAGCTGGAATGCTGCTGGGAAGCGTGTCACTATCGTTCGTCGAAGTTCCAGTCGCCATGCCTTTGATTATCCTATGCCATGTAAAGACCTCAAATGGGGATTAGAAACTCGTCCCCACGGACGGCGCCAAACTGTTGTGGTTCGAAAACCGGGGGTGTCAACAGTCGACCGGTTCATTGCAGGACGAACTCGGTTATTATTTGTTTGATATGTGGAGAACGATTATGAATCAAAGGTGTAAAGACGCATGGATTTTAGAGCGGAAAACCTCGGAAACGAGGAAAAAACCACTGGACTAAGGACTAAAGAAAATGCCCTTAGTCGATTCAATAAGCAAATTAATGATCGTACAAGTCATGTTTGTTCTTTAGACAACAAAGTGAATGAGAAGAATCGAAAATAAATCGACAGAGACTTCTCTATACCAAAGCTCCGAGGAAAAACGGAAGAAGACCTTTTCTCACACTCTAAGTGTCCTTTTTATACTCCCACTGTGCCGTGTACAGTAGGGTGTCGTTTTGTGCCTGTCATTTGCGGCTAGGTCAGCTAATGTCAGGCGGAACAGCCGCCGGAAACGGCTTCACAGAGCTGCATGGTGCTAGACCTTTCGGCGCTACTAGCCGGCTACTCTCTGGCCACTGGTGGCTCGTACGCCTTCGCAGGACCACGCTTCTGACAAGGCTGTCGAGGGTTGTCGTTGTATGGGATGAGTAAGAATGGCCCGAAGCAGCGTCTGTAATATGTGGACCAATCGGTCTGGGAGCGTGCGAGAAGCTGGGCTCTACACATTGGGATCGATCGCTATAAACGATCGATCGGGCCACAAGATATGGATGGGCCGTTCACTCACGTGGGCTGGATTTGGGTCTCCAAGTTCGCCTTACGTTGTTTAGGCTTCTATGGTCAAGCTTGGTCCTGACCCTGTCCGGGGTACCGGGTTCCGGAGATTCATCAAATAGTGTTTTTAAGATTCGATACTTATTAACACTGATCAGACGAATTTTAGAAATATAACTGTACTTTCTGAACAAAAGCTGGCTAAACTTAATTTGTTTGTCTTTTTTCTCTTAATATTCATCTTTTCAATTTTCAGAGACCCAAAATCTATTGTTTCTGGTAAAAATCATGCTTCTTGTAAGCTAATTTTGCAAATCACAGACACGATACGAGCCGTATACCAACAAGACCACCAAGAACAAGATCAATTGTCTTCTCCGCTATACTCCCAACCCTACAAGAAAAGCACCAATCCGGGGATAGAAATGGGTTCACATTCGGTCCCGTAGTACTGGTGCGTGCTACTTATTTCATCAACGCAGGGAAGGATGATCATTAGTCCGATGCCCTACTAGTTTACTTAGTCCCTTCCATTGTGTGTCATCCAGAACTGTTATCCCTTAAGGTTGTTAGCTGCTATCTGTTCAAAGTGAAAACAGAAAGAGAAGCATTTCTTTGGGTTGAGGTTCTGTAAAACTTAAACTTCAAAGAAAGAAGGTAAAAAACAAAAAGACGAAAAAATTCTGTGTTTGCCGTTTTTAAAAACACAAGTACTGTTATAATTCAAAAACTTTTTTTCACCCGTGTTAATAAATAATTATTTTTAAAAGTACAATCAATAAATAAATTATTAGAAACTGACACTATCATGCACTCATAAAAACTCCGACAATTGTCCATCCTAACCGTGTCAGACCAAACTTCTACTCTTTTTAGCATTCTTTTTAAATTCTGTAACAATATTTTTCCCCATTCTTACAATATTAAAATTGTCCCATTCTAAGAATTTGTCCATTCTTAAAATGCCTTCAAATTTGTCCATTTGATTAATTTCTAAAATTTCGTTAATTTGGTAAATTTAGTCATCATAGTTTAAAACGAAACATTAAAAACATTAATTATTTTTAAAAATTTTTTTGGTATCAATCGATATGAAAAGCATTCTCACATAGTTATCGTTGATTTAGATTCCTAATGTGAGGTTATATTTTGGTTGTTAACATTTCATGGACTTCCGAAACTATGTATGTTGTGGTTCGAAAACCGGGGGTGTCAACAGTCGACCGGTTCGTTGCAAGACGAACTCGGTTGTTATTTGTTTTATGTGTGGAGAAAGTTAATGATTCAAAGGTAAAAGGGACGGAAGGATTTTAGAGTGGAAAACCTCGGAAACGAGGAAAAAACCACTTGACTAAGGGCTAAAAGAAGTGCCCTTAGCCTGTTCAATAATCGAATACATGATCATACAATGCATGTTTGTTTTAGCGACAACAAAGGAATAAAAGACAATCGAAAATAAATCGAGAGATCCTTGACGCCAAAGCTCTTGAGAGAAAACCAGAAGAAGAAGATCCTCCCTTTTCATTCTCCAAGTGTCCTTTTTATACTTCCACTGTACTGTGTACAGTAGGGTGTCGTTTTGTGCCTGTCCTTTGCAAATAGGTCGGCTAACGTCAGGCGGAACAGCCGCCGGAAATGGCTCCATAGTAGCTGCACGGCGCTAGGTCTTCGGCGTTGCCAGCCGGCTACTCTTTGGCCTCTAGTGGCTTACATCTATGGCTGAACCATACTCCTGACAAGTTTGTCGCGGGTTGCCATCGTATGTGATGAGCAAGGATGGCCCCAAGGAGCGCCTGTAAATAATGGACCGATCGGTCTGGCACATACGGGAAATTGGGCCCCACACCTTGGGACCGATCGCCGGAAGCGACCGATCGGGCCAGACATATAAATGGGTCCTTTACTGGTTGTAGACTGGATCTGGGCCTCCCGATTCAGCCTGCGCTATTTGGGCTATCATGGCCAAGACTGATACTGGCTCTGATCGGGGTACCGGGTTCCGATGATCTCATCAATGTATTTTAGTTTTGTTGAATTTAAACTTCCCATATTAGCGAAATATTACTACTATAGTTTTGTCATTCACATATGAGTAAACACTTCAAAGTTGACATGTACTACGTCTAATTGTAATATGTTCGATCAAAAAATTATAAATCGGATTCGAAAATAAATTTGTTTCGGTTGATCAACACTTAATGCATCGCGAAAACCAAATTCGTAGATTGCGTGTTCACAATCAATAAGTCTCTATATTTTGAAATTTTGGCAAATCTCTATATTTTATAAATTTGGCAAAATTAATACTCAAAGTTTAATGTGTGTGATAACATTCGTTCTCATAATTTGAGTATTAGTTTTGAACTTTGGAAATTGAATTTATCAAATTCGAGAAACATAGAATATCATTTTGTCAAAATAATCAAAGTAGTATACTATATATATCAAATTAAAATTTGTAGATCAAATTTAACACACTCATTAAACTTAGGGATCAAATATACAATATACAATATACAATATACAAATATACAAAGTTTATCTACAATCATGTTAAGATCGGCTTACATATGCATTATGGATCATTGATGAAATAGATTGATTTATTTACATTGGTATTGTTTGTAACCGCGGTGCACAGCCCGGTATGGTTACCTGATCGTGGTTCTATTGTAAATTAATCAAACATCACTATTAAGTATGTTCGTGCGAACGCATAAAACAGCGGTGAGTTCACAGTTGATTTAACTCAGCAGCAAGTAGAACGTACCTGTGAAATATCAATTTTAACATTAGTAAATTAGAGTTTAAATGTTTTGTTTTTGATACTTTTTATTATTAACTTCTTATATTCTAGCAATTATATGTTTAAATAATAAAAAAATATAATTATTTTAAAATGTAGTTTTGAAATAACGAATGTATCATAAATAAAATGAAATATAATTTTTAAGTTATACACAATTAATTAAAATTAAGGGTAAAAAAATTATTTTATGAAATCACGATCACTTATATCACGTTCAACTCACAGAACAGTGCAATCATCTCACTTCACCGCTATTTCTCAAACGATGTTCCAAACATTTCTTCATTATTGTGATGACAACGTAGGTGAAGTATATAATACATGATTATGAAGTAGCTCATAACCTAAGATTATTGGATCATTACTTGAACGTTTGACTTATATGTAATTAATTATATATTAATCATTGTCTAATTTATAAACTATGTTTTACACCGTGGTTCAACCGGTGGGTTGAACCATTACACGGTTCTGTCTAAAAAGTAGAAGATTCTAGGTAAGAATTTTAATTTCCAAAATTTTAATTCTTCACTGTCCTCCTTCCCCATTGCCTCAAAAATTTATTCTTTACATTATGGTGTTGTTTGGAAACTCAGTCCATCGCCCGGTGCGGTGAACGTACTGCAGTTGTATTGTATTTTAACCAAACATCATTAATAATTGCGTTAGTGCGACCATAGAAAACAACGGTGAGTTCACAGTTGGTTTAACCCAACGGCTACCAGAATTCACATGCCAAAAGTCAATTTTACCCTTGGTAAATTATAGTTTATTTTTTTAAAAAAATAAATAGATTCTATTATTCTATCAATTACGTGTTCAAATTATAAAAATATATATAATAATTTAAAAATGTAATTTTGAAATAACGAATTTGTCATAAAATAATATGAAATATAATTTTTAAGATATAAACAATTATTGAAAAATAAGGGTAAAAAAATCATTTTATGACATCACAATTACTGCACCGTTGTTTCAAAAACAGTTTTTTTAAATCACGATCAGTTCACCTCACAGTACAGTACAGTCATCTCACCTCACCGCTATTTATCAAACGATGTTCCAAACGTACTCTATGTTTTGCTTGTACTTACCGGTAGTAAGGAATCATTGCAAGAGACTTTTATTGTTTTGGGTTAATTAATTGTAAATTTGGTTTATTACAAACTTGATAAATGAATATGATTCAATCTACTTGGTTGTTTTGTTTTGTAGTTAACTTACTAAATTGCGTATTTTATTAATGAAAAAAGTGATATTGTCAATGTTACTTTTGAATACTTGAATCATTCATTTTATCTTATTCCAAGAGTTTTAACTTTTAATTTTGAAGATTTTGTTCATATCTGATTATTTTCATACTAAATTCTTATAGATAAATTCACTAGAAAATAATAGTAATGTTACATATACATGTAATGTCGATGGTAATATTACTCCATCATATTAGAGTAAAATCGGTTTAGCTTGGAACTATGGTGTTCAAAAAATTGAAGATGTCAAGTTAGTATTGTGGCTTATGTAATAAAAAGCTCAATGTAGGAGAAATGCATCAGGTCAAAAACATATTACTGGTAGGCCTAGGAACGTGACAACATGTATGAACATAACTAATGAGTTGAAAAATGAAATGGAATTATCATTAGATGAAGGTTCATCAAAGAAAATATGCGTGTTCAATGATTTTAGACAATTCTTGCAAGAGCATAGGAAAGATATCGAGTAGGTTGAGGAAATAGAAGGAATAGCGTTTAAAGATACTCGTGTCAGTGGAGCTAGCAAATAAAAAGTGTATAAGTTCAGCTAACTCTAAAAAAATTTGAATTGGGAAAGAAACACTTTCCAAAGATCATAGTGAAATTGTAAGTTCTTCTATGGAACTTCCATTCCGATTAATTGTTTTAATTTTGCATACTTTCATTCTATGCTACATGAAGTATCAAAGTTAGGGGATGATATTGATGGGTTCAACCCGTAACTAGTTAGGTTGGACCCGTGCCAACCCCTTGATAGTATTGTTTGAACATGAATATAAAGAGTTCGACTTGTTCAATAGAATTCATGTGTTGCCAAATGTATTATAAAATGAAACTTCATGTCAATATGCTTTTTATATATGATATTTGTTGCTTTCTTTTGCTCCAAGCCAATTTTATAGGTTTCTTCTTAGCAAAATTGCTAGATTGCTTAAAAAAGAGAGTATTCATTAGAAGCGATATAATAGTTGTACTTAAAATAATACAAATAAAAAAATATAATATTTATAAAAGAATACAATATCTAAGCATTTAATATATTTTATTTAAAATATTCTTTATTAATTTTTCTTATTCACATTATTTCTTCTATGTATTGAAATTTCTTGATGAGAGATTTGATTTAACGAATTTCCTTTATACGGAATCATTTATTGCCATATATTCAGCTTCACTTGACGATAAAGATATAGTTTGTTGATTCTTTAAGCTCGAGTAAACAACTTATGATCCAATGGCACAAAAACACCGGTGCTTCTTCGATCCTCTTAACATGCGCTCAATCATGCTTTGTGTAGACGTACAACTGAAACTGATCATATTGTTCATAATAAAGTCCAAAATCAATAGTTCATCGGATGTATCACCAAATTTTTCATACCATCCGGTACGTTAAATATCAGATATCTATTTTTGGTACCACATGATATCGAGTTTTATGGTCAGATTCAAGGTTTTTTTGGTTTCACCACTAAAAATATAATTAAATTTGATTTTTAATATATATATATATATATATAATAAAATATTGTACCATCCTATATACTACTTGTACTAGTGGTCCGGACATATATGAAAACATTGCATAATCAGAATATGATTTATGTTGTCTTTTCAAAAGTCATTGGATTTGCAACAAATAAGGCTTGAACTTCTTAAGAAATATTTATTTAACTACAACATATTTATTAAGATGAGTTGGGCTTATGGCCCAACATATTTAATCTTCTAAGGTCCAATTGATAAATTTAAATTTAAGATTTCTCTTCAAATAAAATTTGATTATGTCTTTTATATTGTTCTAAATCTTATTCGTTCACGCTATCCCATTATAGTTTTAGTTCGATACTATAACTTTAACATGGCATCAAAAATTGTTCAGTTCATTTTAATTCGTAAATCCAAATTGAATTTTAATCACATTAATTAGATAAGTGAGATTAATTAGGTTTATACGTGTTATGAATGTCAATCACATAATAATTTTATCAAGTCTTTAAATGTGTAATATTCTTTTCTTAATTCCATTCGTTCATTTTTTTCTCATTGTAATTTCTACTAAAATCTATAATTTCAACATGATATTTCAAAATTTTGTGTATTCTACTATTCTTCATTTACGTTTGATTCTCATCGCATTAATTCGATACGACCCCGAATAACACGAATTCTTTTCTCTTCTAGAGAAAAATTTCCCAACATTTTAAGCCTAAAACCCCAAAAAATGGACTCCATTGTAATCGTTATTGGATAACATGAAATATATGTTACCTCCAAATAAGAAAATCACAACGAAGAGAATGAAATCCTACAAGTATATGTGTTTTAATGCTGCAAGATTCATTGTTGTTTACTTTTAAAATTGGATTTGATGTGTTTGCAATTTCGTGCCATTTTCACTGGATTGCAATCAAAACTCGCTCAGATATCGGGTTTGTTTGGTTTAGCTTTTTAAAATTACGATGTGGTGAGATGTGGTGAGGTGTGGTGTGGTGAGATATGATGGTCGTAAATTTTTAAGTATGTTTGGTAAAATTGCGGTATTATGATCGTGATTTATGTAAAAATACTAATATACCCTTATATATATAATAATAATAAATATAATTATATTATAATTAATATAAGTAATGGTGAATGAGTCTTTTCCAAAATAACGATGAAGCCACAACTGTGATGATATCGCAATTTTTTAACGATTATCACATCGCAATTAAGCTTGTGTTTTACGTGCATTAAAAAAATCACGATTGGATCATCTCACCGCACTTTTAATCGTGGTACCAAACAAACCCATCATATTATTGGTGGAAAATTTGTAAAGGAAACAAAAAATACTTCAATTCAAATATTTATAATATATATATTTTTTTTAATATTATTTGATCGTAAACCATTTGACTAGATTCATTAAAAATTTGAGGTTTGAGTTATGGTTCGTTAGGAATTCGAATTAGAAAATGCTCGATTCAATTCAAAAATATGGATTCCCAAAACACAACCATTGGCCATTTCGTGAAAAAGATTCGAGAACTGCTATGTTAGTTTGCACATCAAATGAATAATGTTATATTACTAGAGTCACGTCAGTTTTCCGTGAGTGAAAACCTTTTGAAACCCTAACAAAGTACGCAAATAATATATGTTTGAAAAATTATACAAAATTGACCATTGATGTTCGAGAATTGTGCATAAAATATTAAATATTAACGAGCTCGTAAAAATGCAATTGATGAGACCCTCGGAACCCGGTACCCCGAACATGATCAGGGCCAAGCTTAGTCAGACCAGCCCAAGTGACATAAGCCGAACTTGGAGGCCCAGATCCAGCTCACGTGAATGGACGGCCCAGCCAGGCCAGTCGGGCCCGACCACTCGTTCTTATCGATCGGTCCCGATCGATAGAGCCAAACTTTCTCCCCCTCATCAGGACCGATCGGTCCACATCTCACAGGCTATGCTATGGGCCATCCACATTCCTCAACATGCGACAACAGCCTCTAACAATCCTGTCAGATGCAGGTCCGGCAGAGTCATATGAGCCTCCTTTTGGTCTGGAGATAGCCGGCTAGTAGCGACGAAAGGCTTAGCGTCGTGCAGCCCTATGAAGTCATGCCCGGCGGCTGTCTGGCCTGACACGAGCCGACCTAGCCGCAGGGGACAAACACAAAACTTCACCCTACTGTTCACACAGCATAGTACACGTATAAAAAGGACACTTGGAAGGCAAAGAAAAAGATCATCTTTTGATTCTCTTTTCTCTCTTCTTGTTTGGCCATCTATCGATTTATTTTCGATAAACTTTCTTCCCATTGTTGTCTAAAGAACAAACATGGCATTTGTGATCACCAACTTGCTTATTGAATCGACTAAGGGCATTTCCAGCTCTTAGTCAATTGGTTTTTTCCTCATTTTTTGAGGTTTTCCACTCTAAAATAACATTGTCTCTTCTATATTTGATTTCTAATCATCTTAAACATATTAAATAAATTACAACTGAGTTCGTCTTGCAACGAACCGGACGACTGTTAACACCCCCGATTTTCTAATCCCCATTTGAGGTCTTTACTCGGGATAGGATAATCAAAGGCATGGCAACATGAACTTCGACGAACGATAGTGATACACTTCCCAGCAGCCTTCCAGCGTCAACGTTCTCTTTGCAGGACCTGAAAGCTGTTGTCAGGAAAGTAATAATGGAAATTACGTCGGAGAGGAGTGGAACAGAACCACCGGCTATCACAAACCCTATTCCAGCAAGCAGAGGGTACGAAAGCTACCCAGACGTGCGAAGCTTCGATGAAGAGGAGATTATCAGGCGCGGAGTGACGATGAGGAAGCAGAGATACCAATCTACTCCACCTCCTCCAATTAGAACTCCAACTCCCGTTCCTGGGACCAATCAGGAACAGATGCATAGACGCATCGACGAACTTACCAGGGAGTTGGAGACCCTGCGATCGCAGAGGAATTGCGGGCCCAATCTGGGGCGCAAACCTGGGCTATTCGATCAGGCCATGGATGCCCCGATCAGGCGGAGCAAGGATGATGACTGGTGGCATAATCTGCATGTAGCCCAGACATCATCCCAGCAATCTGGAGGTGTCTCCGCCGCTTTGGGAGATTTGATGCTCCCTTTTTCCGAAGAGATCTGGGCGGCAGTTCCCGATCGATACTACCGCAACCCCGAAGGGTTGCCGGTATTCCGAGGCGACGGTGATCCGATCGATCAAGTCGTGGATTTCGAGTTGAGGATGGGGACCGTTCGGGCCTTTGACTCATTGAAGTGTTGCATCTTCGCGGCAGGGATACAGGCCGACGGACCTGGTTCAAGAACTTACCGGCCCGATTAATACAGTCGTATGGCGGATTCATTCTAGCTTTCTCGGAGCAGTTTGCTCCAAATGTAGGACCACCTCGAAGTAGGCAGTAACTATACGACTTGAAATACATCCCGTCAAAGATGAGTCTCCGCTCTTTTATGGAGAAGTTCAACAGAACCGCTCGGGGTATCAAGTTGGAGCTCTGAGATAAAATTGACATCTTACAACAGGTCCTGGGATCGTGCGGCCTTTCGGCCAGCCTTGTGAAGAGACCACCGTCCACCATGGGAAAGCTCCTTCAGAAAATCAACAAGTATATCAAGGTGGATGAAGCGCTGGGAGCTGGATATTGAAAGCCTAGCGGAAATTCTGATCCCGTAGGCGATCATAAGGTTTCTTACCCTAAGAAGCAGCCTTGGGAAGTAGCGGATGTGGCTGAGAAGAATGTCCCCCCAAAGAAGGAGGACAATCGGGTTTATTGCGAGTTGCATCACAACCGCGATCACCCAACGATGAAATGTCCGCTACTGCGAGAGACGGTAGCGGCAATGAATAAGGAGAAACCCGAGTATAATGATCATAGGGGCAAGCAAGCGAAGTCTCCCCGAACGGGCAATCAAGGTGACGATCGTCACAGGTCGAGGGGGAGAGATAATCGGGGCCAGCCCCGACACTATAACGATCGGGCAGGAGAAGGAAGGTCCCCCCAAACCGAACAAGATAGATGCCATCACGGTCAAGAAAACCGTGGCCAGGGCCGAAGGAGGAGATGGCGGGGCCGTGGCGACAGAGCCCCGCAGAACGAAGGTGGAAGGCGGGAGCAGCCAGCTCCCCCACCTGCTGAAGTAGGCACCCAACCTCCCCCGAATGAGGAGGTGCCAAGGGAAAGAGAGGTCGCCGGAGATATTTATGTTATCTTCGGCTGAATAAGGATTAATGAGTCGGTCAGGGACCGAATAAGAGCAGCGCGTGAGGAGTTTCCCAAAAGCTCTGAATCTGTGGCGCTGGTCAAATATGAATCGACTGAGCGGTCCTCTACCTTCGAGGGCGATATCACCTTCACCGCAGTCGATCAAGAAGGGGTTACCGATCCCTGTGATGATCCCCTCATCATCACTGGAATCATCGCCGACCGACGGGTCCATAGGATTTTGGTGGACACCGTGGCTTCATGCAATCTAATGAAGCGTGAAGTGGCTGAGGTGCTGGGAGACGTGGCTCATGATCTCCCTATTGCCAACATAACCCTTTGGGCATTCGACCAAAGGAGTGTCATCCCGTGAGGAAAATTCTTTTCCATGTCACTTTGGGGTAGCCAAGTAGGGACCGATCGGAAACCCTGGAGTTCATAGTCGTTGAAATCGATCTAGCTTACAACGCCATTATTGGGTGGTCCCTTCTACATACCACATGATGCTTAAGTTCCCCTCCACTCATGGAGTGATCTCTGTCAAGGGGAACCAGAAAGTAGTAAGACAGTGCTACATGAGCTCGTGCCGAACCTTGACACCAATAAAGAGAGCTCCGGTGGATCTGCTTGAAGAGCCCCCGCACCCGAGGCAGGCCATGGAACCCGTTGGGTTCAAGCTGATCAACTTGGTTGAGGATGACTCAACCAAGACTACTCGCATCGGGGAGCATTTGGCCCCTACATTCGAAGAAGAGCTGGTCCGCTTGCTGAGAAGCAATGTGGACATATTCGCTTGGACCCCGGACTATGTGCCGGGGATTGACCGATCCGAGAGTGAGCATCGGATCAACACTGAGCTCGGAACAAAGCCTATTAGGCAAAAGAGGAGACGCTACTCTCCCGAGAAGATTGAGATCATCCGGGCCGAGGTGGACAAGTTGCTGCGGTCGGGTTTCATTAGGGATATTCACTATACTGAATGGGTTGCGAACCCAGTGGTGGTCTCCAAAGTAGATGGGAAGTGGAGGATGTGGATTGATTTTACCGACGTCAACAAGAGCTGTGAGTCGGATCCTTTCCCACTGCCGCATATTGACCGATTGGTGGATGCTGTAGCTGGCAGCACAATGATGAATACCATGGACGCTTACTCCGGGTATCATTAGATCTTCCTTGCTAAGGAAGATCAGAAAAAGTCATCATTCATGACGGAAGACGGCGTGTATTGTTATGAGGTTATGCCTTTCGGCTTGAAGAACGCTGGAGCAACATACCAGAGGTTGGTCAATAAGATCTTTAGGGATTTGCTAGACCACATTATGGAAGTGTATGTTGATGATATGATTGTCAAATCCATGAGTGATGAAGACCATATTCCTTATTTGTCTCGTTGTTTCGAAGTATACCGTAAATATAAGCTCAAACTAAATCCGAACATGTGTTTCTTCGGGATTCGAAGTGGCAAGTTCCTGGGATATTACGTTTCTGGGAAAGGTATAGAGGTTAATCCGGAGAAAGTCCAGGCGATTATTGACATGCAACCTCCGAGAAACAAGTGAGAATTTCAGAGGCTGACTGGCCGATTGGCAGCGCTGAGTAGGTTTATCTCTAGGTCCACGGATCGGGCTCTACCCTTTTTCAGGGTATTAAGAAAAGCCAGCCATGTTGGCTTGACCTAAGAGTGCGATCAGACATTCTCAGACCTAAAGACTTATCTGAGCACTCCTCCTGTGATGGTGAGCCCGACCTGCCATGAACCTTTAGGGTTATATCTGGCCGTATCAGAGGCCGCAGTCAGCGCAGCTTTGGTAACCATTGGGGATGACGTTCACCGACCTATCTACTACGTGAGCCATTCCCTGGCACCAGCTGAAACCAGATACTCTACCTTGGAAAAATTCATGCTGGCATTGCAGAAAGCTATATCCAAGCTTAAGCATTATTTTGAAGGCCGAAAGGTTTATGTGTATACTGATCAGCCTCTGAAGGCAGTTTTGAATTAGGCGGATTCCAATGAAAGGTTGGCAAGTGGAAAATCAAGATCAGCTCCATGAATTTGGAATTCGTTCCCCGAAGGGCTATCAAGGCTCAAGTTCTCGCGGATTTTGTGGTCTAAATGACCCGATCAGTCATATTTCTGAACCAGAAGGATGGCCGATGGGTCATTTATGTTGACGGATCAACCTTCGGGGGAAAAGGAGCGGGCATTACCCTTACTACACTTCAAGACGACGTTATCCACTCTGCGGTCAAGTTCTTGTTTTCTGGAACGAATAGCGTGGTGGAACACGAGGCCGTGCTGTCATGGATGACCTTAGCCCAAAATATGGGAGTTGCTAAAGTGCGAATGTTCTCAGACTCCAAGTTGGTGGTGGAGCAATATGCAGGAAGATTTAAAACACATGAGCCAACCATGAAGCTATACCATGCAAAGGTCCTGGAGATGTCAAGAAAGTTCTGTGAATTCTCACTTGACCATGTGTCTAGAGAACAAAATAAGGTGGCCGACGCATTAGCCAGACTGACTGCAGGCCTACCGGACATTGGACCAGGCACAATATCGGTCCATATTAAGGATCGACCTTCGGTCGAAATTTCTGTGACCGAACAGTCGCTTGTGGAAGTTGGGGCTTTATACCATGAACTCTATGACTTGAAAATAAACGCCATTGACTCACCAGGGGAGCCCATGTGGATGGACCCTTTTGTCAGGTATCTGACCGATGGCCATCTACCTGAAAATGCATATGAGGCTAGAAAGATTAAGACCCGGGCGATGCGATATGTGCTAAATGACGGGCACTTATTCAAGAAGAGTTTTGAAGGACCGCTCTTGCGATGCCTATCCCCTATCCTAACTGAGGCCGTCATGATTTTTGTTCATGAAGGGATATGCGGTATACATTCTGGGGCCCGATCACTTTATCATCGCATTATTAGGGCCGAGTATTTCTGGCCAATGCTCCTCGAGGATGCTAAAAAGTACACAAGACGTTGAGCTGCTTGCCAACACCATTCTTCTGTCCCCAACTGACAGGAGCATCTCTGTCAATGACTCCACTTCCTTGTCCATTTAACATATGTGAGATTGATATCTTGGGACCGTTTCCCCGATCGGTCCAGCAGCGAAATTTTTGCATTGTGGCGGTTGAATATTATACAAAGAGGATCGAGGCTGAAGCGGTGGTTATTATTTTCGAAAAGGTTGTGAAACATTTCCTGTGGAGGAACATCATAAGCCGCTTTGGAGTACCTCGAGTTTTTGTATCAGACAATGGACTTCAATTCCACGGTAAAGCCGTTTGGGATCTTTGCGTCAAATTGGGTATTGCTCAACATTTCTCGTCGGTGGCTCATCCCCAGACTAACGGATTGACGGAGGAATCCAACAAAGTTATCTTGAAGGAATTAAAAACTAAGTTGGAAGATTTTGGGGGAAAGTGGCCCGATCATTTCTACGAGGTTCTATGGGCTTACCGGACTACTCCCGGCTCAACAATCCAGGAATCTCCATTTTCTTTGGTATACGAGTCCGAAGCGGTCAGTCCAGTGGAGGTTAACATACGATCACCTCGAATAACCCAATATGATGAGCATCTGAACGATGAACAAAAATCCTTAGACTTGGAAATGATTGAAGAGAAAAGGAACGACATCTATGCGCGCATGTGTGCTTATCAGCGAATTATGGAGCGTACTCATAACAAACGGGTCTTGCCCAGAGAATTTTCAGTAGGTGGCCTCGTTCTCAGGAATGTGAGAGTTCAGAGAAACGTCGGGAAGTTGGACAGGAACTGGGAACTGCCCTATCGAGTCCTGAAGAATAGGAGGGTTGGGGCTTATAAGTTAGAGACTTTGGATGGAAACGAGATCCCCCGAACCTGGAACGTTATGAACCTAAGGCGATATTTTGTATAAAACCTTTGATTCTATTTGGCAATTCTGAACTGTAAAATGTTTCTCATACATGAATAAGTTACAATAGGTGCAATACAAACTATTTCTAGCTAGGTGAGTCACCGATCTTGAAGTTGGATTTTCTGGACAAGTTTGAACTGGTGACTGTAGCGGTCCATCCATAAGGCTCCCAAGTAGTGTGACTGCTCTGACGAGTCAGTTGCTTCCTCGTTTGTTGAGTACTTAGATGGATCGCAAAACTCCCAAAACTCACTACGAACTTAATTTCCCCTTCGATGGCACCCACCACCTGGAGACAGCTCTTGCTTCTTTGTGCTTAGCCATGAACGAGATAACAGGGACAGAGTTAGCCGGTCAAAGTGCAAGCCGAAGCTCCCCATTTGACTGTCTTCAGAACCGGGGCTTGGCTAAACTTGTAATGGGACTTATAAAGAACCAAGGCAACGCCGCCAAGATTTTACAGGGACGGATTCAAGTGTGGTTTGTTGGCGCAGTTAAAATCCCCTAACTTATTAAGCCCAGCAAAACTCAATGTTAAGTTGAGGGGACCGTTCGGTCCTGGTTCAGCTTCAACCCTGATCTTATACTTAGCAGAAATATTCTATTGAAGAAATGGAGTTTACAAAGCAAATACAAAAAGGAAGGGATTTCAAAATTAAAGATCTAGTCTATCTGTCATTCTTCCTTGTCTACTTCTCCAGACTTCTCCGCAATCCATGCCTTGAGATCTTCTACCTTTTAACCCCTCTCTTCAACTATCTCATTGACTGATCTCTTCATCAGGTCAAAGAGGGGATAGTTGGGATCGTTCTCCAGCGGGGGTTCTTTCAGCTCTGGGATCTCATGGAAGCTTCCATCTTTGGTTAGGGGGGTCGATCATCTCCCAACGCTCATCTTCGGGATCCAGAGCAAATTTGCTGATCATTTGGTCCTTCATGTTTTCCACATATTAGGAGACGCTTGGTCCATAAACGTTTGCCGCTAAGGCAAACATCAGTGGCGACCTGGCAAAACCCAGAAGGGTTTCCGGGATTGCACCCTCAGTTGCTTCTTTGCCCCTAACCAAATCTTCATTTAATGCTTCATTTTCCTCCCTTAAGACATTTTTTTCTTCTTGGGACCGAAGGAGAAGTCTGTTGCTCACATCAGATAATTCTTGAATATGACTGTTATGGTCCCTTTTTAGGGGGTACCAACAGTCACTCGATTCGTCAGCAAACGAATTCGGTTTTGATTTATTTTTTATGGGGAAAACGATTAACGATAGAAACAAGTAAAGGAGACACATCGATTTATAGTGGAAACCCCAGGAATTGGGGTGAAAACCACTTGACTACGAGCGAATTACGCTCCTAGTCTGTTCACTAATCAAACAATTCATATAAAATACAACAGAGGCTTAATGAAAATGACAAGGAAAAGAAAGCAGTAAGAACTCCGGCAGGGTAACGGCATGTTTTTACGCGTCCAAATGGTCCTCTATTTCCGTCTTCGCGTTCTGTATTTGTAGAGATAATGGCATGTGTAAATCACACTCTGTAACCCCCTCTGATAAGTTTGTTAGAGGTTGTTGTCGCGCGATGTAAAACGAGGTTGGGACCGAGGCGTGGTCTGCGTGATCGGGCCCGAGGCGTGGTAAACGTGTGACGGCCCGAAGCGTGGAAAACGTGGGTCTATAACTGCTTAGACCGAACCACAGAGTTAGTTGCCAGAAAACGCTTTATTTCGCCAAGGTTATCTTCGGTCATCTCTTTGAACATCGGGCCGCTTTTCGTTAAGTGTATAAATGGGCTGCATGAGTTCGCTTTCATCATTTGGATCGGCCCAACCGTTAGTGGCCTCATTCGTTATAGGGTACCTGGTCCTGGAGTTCTCATCACTAGCCCATCGGGCTTGATTGCTATCGTAGAGGTGATACAAGGCCGATCACACAATGTTTACACATTCGTGAGAACATGGGACCGTACCTGTAGGTAGTGGGCGTCCAGGGGACCGATCTTTTCCTTAAGCGTAGGAATTAATTTGTATTTAGAACTCAATAGCGTATATTTGTGTTATATTTTGGTTGGATCGGTCGTTTTACATGGTGTATGAGTCACTCTTATTCCATCCTTGGAGTCAATATTTGATTGGAGAGGCGTGGTCTACGTTCAATATGTGTTTTTATAAGCTTTGGCCGAACCTTGGTTCTACTGAAGTCCCGTAGGTTATATTGGCTAATCTTTTGCTCAATATGTCTCATATTATGACCGAACTTATGTTTCGATATGTTGACCCCTCCCATTCCTCTTTTCGCGGCAGATTTCATAAGTACAAGGGTCATTTCCTAATATTGAATTCCGTTGAAGGAAGTGTTTTAGTTCGTAATGAGTTCTGGGAGAATCGCAACTCATCCATGGGACTAGGCAAGTGTAGGAGCATCTGACTAGTCAGAGTGGTCACTACAACTTGGGAGTCTTGCGGACAAGAAGCTTCGGTCACCAATCCAGATTCGTCCTAAGTCATCCAACTTCAAGATCGGTCCATCATTCAATTAGGAATAATTTGTTTTGTACTTACTTGTTTTCGTCTTACGCTTAAAGGAATGTACGTTTATTAAGTCAAACTGGTTAATCGAAAGTTCACAAGAAATATCGCCTTAAGTTCATGACGTTCCAAGTTCGGGGGACCTCGATACCATCCAATGTTTCAAGTTTATACGCATCTGATTCCAATTTCTTTGATATTCGATACGGTCCCTCCCAATTTCTGTCCAGCTTTCCAACATTCATCTGCACTTTAATGCTTCTGAGGACGAGATAGCCTTCAAAGAATTCCCTTGGGAGGACTCGCTTTTTATGGGCCCGTTCCATAGTTCGCTGATAAGCACGCATCCGTGCATAAATTGCATATCTCTTTTCTTCGATCATTTCGAGGTCCAATTATCTCCTTTCACCATTCATATGCTCATCATACTGAGATATCCGAGGTGATCGGATGACAACCTCCACCGAGCTAACAGCTTCGGTCCCGTACACTAATGAGAATGGTGATTTCTGGGATGTTGAGCGAGGTGTAGTTCGGTATGCCCATAAGACCAAGATGTGTTCATGTCATTTTCCTCCGAAATCTTCTAACTTGGTCTTCAATCCTTTCAGGATAACCTTGTTAGATACCTCCGTAAGTCCATTCGTTTGGGGGTGGGCTACTGATGAGAAATGTTGGATGATGCCCAACTTGGTGCATAGATCTCGTATGCTCTTTCCACGGAACTGAGTCTCATTATCTGATATGAGCGCTCGGGGAACCCCGAAGCGACTCACGATATTTCTCCATAAGAAGTGCTTAACCACCTTCTATGAGATGATGACTACTGCTTCTACTTCAATCCATTTCGAGTAATACTCCACAGCTACAATACAAAATTTTCTTTGCCCTATTGACCGAGGAAAAGGTCCGAGGATATCAATCCCCCATCTGTCAAACGGACAAGGCAGTGGGGTAACCGATAAGGGAGCCCCAGGCAATTGCGGAATCGAAGCATGGTATTGACATATGTCACAACGTTTAGTGTATTTCATGGCATCTGCAAGCAACGTTGGCCAAGAATATCCAGCTCTAATAATGCGGTGGTACAAAGATCGAGCCCCTGAATGAATGCCGCATATCCCTTCGTGAACATAAATCATAACGGCTTCAGCCTCAATAGGGGATAAGCAGCGCAGAAGCGGGCCCTCAAAACTCTTTTTAAACAAGCGTCCGTCAACCAAGATAAATCTGTTAGCCCGGACTTCTATCTTTCTGGCTTCGAACCTGTCTTTAGGGAGATAGCCATTTGAAAGGTATTTAATAAAGGGATTCATCCAATTGGGTTCCCTCGGAGATTCAGTAGTTTTAATATTCGAGCCCTGGAGTTCATGGCATAGAGCCCCGATCTCTTCAATAGACTGTTCGGTCACTGATATCTCGACCGAATGTCAGTCCTGAATGTGGATCGAAATAGTGTTTGGCTCTATGTCAGGTATGCCTGCGGCCAATTTGGCGAGTGCATCGGCAACCTTGTTTTGCTCTCGTGGCACGTGGTCAAGAGAAAACTCACTGAATTTCTTGGATAATTCCAGAACTTTGGCACAATATAACTTCATCATTGGGTCATGGGTCTCAAATCTCCATGCGAACTGTTCTACTACTAACTTCGAGTCTGAGAACATTCGCACCCTGCTAACTCCCATTTTTCGAGCCAAGGTCATTCCTGATAACACGGCCTCATATTCTACCACATTATTTGTTCCGGCAAAGGAAAATTTAACTGCGTAATGAATAAGGTCACCTTGTACCTTTGTTAGGGTAATGTCCGCTCCTCTACCTCCGAAGATCGACCCATCTACGTGGATCATCCATCAATCATCCTCTTGATTAAGATATATGGCCGATCGGGTCATTGCAACCACAAAGTCGGCTAGGACCTGAGCTTTGATCGCCCTTCGGGGCAGGAATTCCAGATACATAGCGCTGAGTTTGATAGCCCATTTTGCCAATTTCTCATTCAAATCCTTATGTTTAAGGACCACCTTCAGAGGTTGATCCGTATAAACATAGACCGTTCGACCTTCAAAATAATGTTTCAGCTTAGATACAACATTTTTCAAAGCTAGCATGAATTTCTCCAAGGTGGAATATCTGGTTTCAACATATACCAGAGAATGACTTACATAATAAACAGGTCTATGAATGTCGTCTCGGATGGTCACTAGAGCTGCGCTGACGGCAACTTCTGATACAGCAAGATACAACCCCAAAGGTTCATCACAAGTTGGACTTACCATCATCGGGGGAGTGCTTAAATAAGTCTTCAGCTCAAAGAAGGCCCGATCGCATTCTTCGGTCCAATCTACATGGCTTGCTTTTCTTAGCACTCTGAAAAAAGGTAGAGCCCGATCTGTGGATTTTGAGATAAATCTGCTTAGTGCGGCGAGTCGGCAAGTAAGCCTCTGAAATTCCCTATTGTTTCTTGGAGGTTGCATATCAATGATAGCTTGCACCTTTTCAGGGTTAACCTCTATGTCTTTCCCTGAAACGTAATATCCTAGAAATTTTCCGCTTCGGATCCCGAAGCAGCATTTGTTTGGATTTAGTTTAAGCTTATATTTTCGGCATACTTCGAAACAACGAGAAAAATAAGAAAGGTGGTCTTCATCATTCATAGATTTAACAATCATATCGTCAACATAAACTTCCATCATATGGCCGATCAATTCTCTAAAGATCCTGTTGACCAACCTTTGATATGTTGCTCTAGCATTTTTGAGACCGAATGGCATAACCACATAACAGTAAACGCCATCTTCGGTCTTGAATGATGACTTCTTCTGATCTTCTTCAGCAAGGAAGATCTGATGGTACCCAGAGTAAGCATCCATGGTACTCATCATGGTGCTACCAGACACAGCGTCTACCAGTCGGTCGATATGCGGCAAAGGGAAAGGGTCCGATTTACAGCTTTTGTTAACATCGGTAAAGTCGATGCACATTCGCCATTTCCCGTCGGGTTTGGAGACCACTACTGGGTTTGCAATCCATTCAGTATAGTGGATTTCTCTGATGAATCCCGACCATAGCAATTTATTCACCTCAGTCCGGATAATCTCGATTTTTTCGGGAGAATAGCGTCTCCTTTTCTGCCTAACAGGCTTCGTTCCAGGCTCGGTGTTGATCCAATGTTCACTATCGGATCGGTCAATCCCCGGAACATCGTTCGGGGTCCATGCGAATATATCCACTTGGCTTCTCAACAGGTGGATCGGTTCTTTTTCAAAAGCAGGGGCTAAGTGTGCCCCAATGCGAGTTGTTTTGGTTGAGTCATCCTCAACCAGGTTAATCAACTTGAACCCTACGGGTTCCATTGCTTGCCTCGGGTGCGGCGGTTCTTTCAGCAGATCGACCCGAGCCCGAGGTCTGCGTGATCGGGCCCGAGGCGTGGTAAACGTGTGAAGGCTTGAAGCGTGGAAAGCGTGGGTCTATAACCGCTTAGACCGAACCACGGAGTTAGTTGCCAAAAAACGCTTTATTTCGCCAAGGTTATCTTCGGTCCTCTCTTTGAACATCGGGCCGCTTTTCGTTAAGTGTATAAATGGGCTGCATGAGTTCACTTTCATCATTTGGATCGGCCCAACCGTTAGTGGGCCTCATTCGTTACAGGGTACCTGGTCCTGGAGTTCTCATCACTGACGCTCCAGTTCCAAAACGCGAGCCGTTGTGAAGTTCGCAGCTGCTTGGGCCTCTCCCGCCTTAGAAGTAGCTATTGAAAGCTCAGTGTCCGCTCCAAGCACCTCTCCATTCAAGCGGTCCCGATCGGCCCGGCCCGGATTGAAAATTTGGCCCGAAATACTTCGAGGTCCATCTGAGAAACAACTGGATACCTAGCCCTACGAGGTGTCACGGATGGTTACCTTAAGGTTTGTGAGAGAATTGGAGTTGAAAGACGGTCGAGCAAAATCGCCAGAGAATTCTAGGGCTCGGAGAACTCTTTTGCTAAGTTACGACGATGGTTGCACAGAGCAGAAAACCCAACTTTTATAGCAGCGCATTATCCAATCACAGGGCGACACGTCATTACTGCAGGCGGTTGCAGTCTGACAGCCTGTCCCTTATTTGGAATACGGAAAGACGCTGGTTACTATAGAGCCCAGAATTACGCTTTTATCCATAACCGTTACGAATTTCAAATTTGAAAATTCACACTCTGAAATTTCTAAGTGCAGGATCGGTCCCCAAGGACGCCGTTATGACCAGTTCGGGTACGGTTTTCCGTTGGATCGATCGGGCACTCCTTCCTCAAACGCTCTCAATCTGATAATTGAACTCACATTGGCACCATGATGGCAATAGAGTCCGTGGGGCTAGTGATGAGACCCTCGGAACCCGGTACCCCGAACCTGATCAGGGCCAAGCTTAACCAGACTAGACCAAGAGACATAAGCTGAACTTGGAGGCTCAGATCCAGCTCACGTGAATGGACGGTCCAGCCAGGCCAGTCGGGCCCGACCGCCCGTTCTTATCTATCGGTCCCGATCGATAGAGCCAAACTTTCTTCCCCTCATCAGGACCGATCGGTCCACATCTCACAGGCTATGCTTCGGACCATCCACATTCCTCAACTTGCGACAACGACCTCTGACAATCCTGTCAGATGCAAGTCCGGCGGAGTCATATGAGCCTCCTTTTGGTCTAGAGATAGCCAGCTAGTAGCGCCGAAAGGTTTAGCGTCGTGCAACCCTATAAAGTCATACCCGGCGGCTGTCCGCCTGACACGAGCCGACCTAGCTGCAGAGGACAAGCACAAAACTTCACCCTACTGTTCACACAACACAGTAAGCGTATAAAATGGACACTTGGGAGACAAAGAAAATGATCCTTTTTTTATTCTCTTTTCTCTCTTCTTGTTTGGCCATCTATCGATTTATTTTCGATAAACTTTCTTCCCCTTGTTGTCTAAAGAACAAACATGACATTTGTGATCAGCAACTTGCTTATTGAATCGACTAAGGGCATTTCCAACTCTTAGTCAATTGGTTTTTTCCTCAGCTTTTGAAGTTTTCCACTCTAAAATAGTCTTGTCTCTTATATATTTGATTTATAATCGTCTTTCACATATTATATAAATTACAACCGAGTTCGTCTTGAAACGAACCGGATGACTGTTGACACCCCCGGTTTTTGAACCACAACAGCAATGATAAACGGTATTGAAAACTTGAGATGTATTATGTACATTTAATTGAAGTTGAAAGTTTCAAATACATATTATTGCTCAAAAAGTGTATTATATTTGTAATTTCGTAACTTGGATAACATATCATTTACGTAACCCATAA
This sequence comes from Utricularia reniformis, assembly GCA_009725065.1. NCBI lineage: Eukaryota > Viridiplantae > Streptophyta > Magnoliopsida > Lamiales > Lentibulariaceae > Utricularia > Utricularia reniformis. Next base: position 324,444 of record RWGZ01001034.1, read on the forward strand.
ATTGGGGGTCGTTTGCAAACGTCACTGAATTTTTTTATATACATATTTTTTTAAGTAATAACAATATAAATTGAATATGAGTTAAAAAATGTGTATTTTTATGTTATTATTTATTTTATTTTATTTAATAATTTAATTTATTTTATTGTTACGTTATATATTGATAAAACGACTTTCCGGAATATTGGCCAATACAGTTTTAAAAACATTGCTTGTGGTTTATGTGTATTATAATATATCTCTTGCGTATGGGCACAGCACAAATACGCAGCATACAATTCATTCATTTCACACGATAAAAGCCTTTGTCTCTTTATTCCTTTATGATAAAATAAACAAATATCGGCAACAGAAAACCTTTTACCCCCTATCATGGTTTTAAAACATCGGTTCTACCGTGAATCGTTCATTATCACAATTCGATTCAAAGAGGTTGACATATTATTTTAAAAACCGATTTTGGAGACAAAATCCGGTTGAACCGGTTTATTTCACTCAAAACCGGTTTTTAAGAATTTATATTAAAATTGTTTTTAAATATATATCAAATCTTTTTTATATCACCTAATTATATTTTTTAAGAATTTATTTAGAATTCTTTGTAAAAAAATATATTTAACCTGTTCATTAATATTATTATTTATTTTTCTATTAAATCGGTTCAAACCGATTCGACTAATAGAAAGCATTTCCGATCCACCGGTTCGATCGGTTTTAAAACCATGCCCCCGATCTCATGCTAGAATCATAAATTTTGTCTGTTACTATTTTTCAAATATATTATTATTTAATAAAATACTAAAATTAAAATAGAAAAATATTAGAATTTTTTATTATTAATCTCTCATATTTATCTCAAAGTTTTCGAAAAACAAAACCAGTACAAAAAGTTTGAATTTTTTGGCAAAATTAGTACAAATAATTCGTAAATTTTGGTAAATCAATTCCCTAAAATTTAATTTGTGTGGTAAAATTTGTTCTCAAACTTTAGAGATTAGTTTTGCCACACAAGAACAAAATTATGAAACTTTCAGGATTATTTTTAGCAAAAAAACAAAGTACAGAGAATACAGATGCAAAATTAAAGTTTGGTGATCAAATAAAATAAAATAATATAACTTTGAGGATCAAACAAAACAATTTCTCGTTTCTATGCAAACCCATGTTTTTATACATACCGGTACGCAAAATACCGGGCAGCACCGGTATTTTGACCAGTACCGCCCGGTACCGGGTATCCGGGTCGGAACTCAGGTTTTCCTGGGTCGACCAAGAAAAAATAAAACAAACCTTTTTATACCGGGCGATATACCGATCATACCGGTCCGAACCGGTATGATATTCCGGATCGGTATAAAAATATTGATGCAAACACATTCAAATTAATCGTGTGGGGTGTGTTTTTAATAATTTAATCTTTTTTGGTGGAATATTAAAATAAAAATAGTAAAATATATGAATGTTTTATTAACAATCCCTCAAATTTGCCTTAAAAGTAATTTTAATTTTTCCATACAAACATATTCAAATTAATAGTGTGAGTTACTATTCTTTAATATTTAATCTTATTTGGTAAAATATTAAAATTAAATAGTAAAATATAGGAAAAAATTATTATTAATCCCTCAAGTTTGTCTCAAATTAAATTTTGTTTTCATTTCCATTCAAATTTGATATATTATAAATATTAGTTTAAAATTATTAAAATATTCTTAATCTGAAACCATAATATTATTATAGTTAAATTAGATTTCTTATTATACTTCCGTACCTTGGATTTTTTAGAATTTCGACACAATCAATATTTAATTTAATAAAGAAGTGCATATAATAATTAAAATAATACTTAAAATAAATAATCGAAATAGTTTATAAATGAAAAAACATAATTTAATCATAATATTATTATGATTTCAGTTTAATAGTGTTTTACAAATTTTATTTAAATTGGATAATATATGAAATTTAAATAACCTAATTTGAATTTGCTTAATTTAGATCAGCAATAAACTTTTTCGTACAATATATTTTTAATATACTTATTGTTGTAAATAAACGAAAAATATACAATTTGTTCGCTCAAAATTGAGATTTCTATCATACTAACCAATACGGGTTTTAAGCTGGTCGGATCATAACTAACTAGTTTGATTTAGGAAAAAAGAGTAAAAAAATTATATTTATTTATTCGAAGTAAGAATAATATAAATTGAGAATGAATTAAAAAATGTGAATTATCTCTATATTAATAATTTATTTTATTATTTTGATACAGACCAATTCAAATGTTGTATATCATATATATTGATGCAGTGAGCTCGACGTATATCAAATAATAACGGTTTTTAAAAAATTGGATTTTTGTACTCACCATATTTTGTTGAATGGTGCAAAAATTGGTACTACACATAAATATGTGCATAGGAGGGACTACAAATCCGACAGAACATAATATTTTCGGGTATTAAAATGATTCTCATGCCGAGTCTAAGTTTATTATTTGGAAATAATAGTATAAGGGTCGGAGCGGGTCTATGGATAAACGATATGAGACTCGACTTGCTAGTATTTTTCAAGACTCATATTTAACGGGTCGGATCACAGTTCATTGGAGATGGAGCATGTGGAGATCTGTAATTACACTATTTTCTTGTATTATTTGGAATTGTAGGAGTATAGTATTTGATGCATCTTAAGTGGATCAGAGGATAACGAACGGAAAGTAAGACCGGTTCGACCGGGAATTGCTCATTATCCAATTTGATTTAAACCGGTTGACCTATTATTTTATAAACCAGTCTTGGGCCAAAAAAACTAGTTGAACCTGTTTATTTCACTGAAAACCGGTTAAAAAACCGGTTTTTAAGAATTTATAATAAAAACTTTTAAAATTTTTTTTAAATATATATCAAATTTTTTTTTATATTACATAATTACATTTTTTGAAAATTTATTTAGAGTTATTTGTACAAAAAAATATTTCTCTTTTCATTAATATTATTATTTATTTTTCTATAAAATCGGCTCAAACCGAACAGACCCTCCGATCTGACCAGTAGAAAATTTAGACCCTCTTTTACGGGTAGGGGTCGAACGAAAAAGTAATACGAAAGTAAGAAATAAAAAGACACGATTTTTGTAGGTGGAAAATCTTTCTATAAAAGAAAGGATAAAAAACCACCCAGGCCGTAGCCTTTGAATCCACTATAAACGTCAAGCTCGTAGTTTTACAATAGGAGAACATGATGTACAAAATCAAAGAAAAAAGATCATGTTTTGATGGCCGTAGTCGTAGGTTTCCAGGGCAAAAAAAAAATAATAGCGACCTCCTCCTTAGGTCAAGAATCCTCCATTAGGTCAAGAGTCAAAGAAAAATCCACATTTTTCTTTCTTTATCCATGTTTATATAGATAAATAATCCAATCCAATTATAATTCACTATGCCAATCATTAATGAAGTCCAATAAATAATGACTCATTAATCTCTAAATTAGACACAAGGGTCCAGTAAATAAGCATCCCGATCCAAATACCACGATAAGCTATAAACAATGTCAATCATCAAAATATCTCGATCTGCTTCGTTTCTCGACTTGGGAATGACTATATAAAAATATATTTGTCATCGAATAATAAATTTCTTAGGATGATATCACATCCATTACGGATTTATTAATATTAATTTTAAAAAAATTATATTATTTTGGATCCGAAAAAACCTAAATTCGATCCGAAAATCCAATTACTGGCAATCAGACTGCTAGTAGGTCAATTTGGATTTCAAGAAAAGATTTTGGAATCCCTAATATTCACTTTTTTAAATATTTAGGATTTCCGAAATTTTGGTCATATCTGTTTTGACTGATATTTACATATTCGATAGTTAAACGGATCGGGTTTTTAGTGGGTTGGTTCGGATTTAACTTGTTTAATTTAGAAAAAAATATTAAATTTGTAGATTTTTAATCATATTTTTTAAATTAATAAGAATATAAGTTGAGAATATATTAAAAGATTATATATTTTCCCTCTACTTTTATATTTTACTTTATTTTATTATTAATGGTGTATACCGAATAATTTATTTTATTATAATTATATTTATTTTAAAACATTGTTAATAGTACGGATATGGATGACGTCAGAATCTGCGTTTTGCTGGAATTTAATTCCTTTATTAAATAAAGAAAAACAGAAGAAATCATAATTTTGGGTGAACCGCGTCATTAAATACTTATTTAAACCGCGTCATGAAACCGCGTGAACCTTTTCTATAAATACGGTAACCGTAACAGACTGCAATCTCCATTCCCAGCTGTTTGGAAGAAAACGAAATCTCGTCTTTATCGTTTATCGTTAACTATGGAGAAAAATCCGGCGAAGATACCAAAGAAAGAAATCGAGGAAGTCTTCAAAAAGTTCGATTCCGACGGAGACGGCAAAATCTCTGTCACAGATCTGAGAGCTATACTCAATTCTCTAGGAACGAAGACTTCAGTCGATGAAGCGAAGCGAATAATGTCTGTATTGGATATCGACGGCGACGGATTCATCGATTTGAAGGAATTCAATGAGTTACAATTAGACGGCGGTGACGGTAAGGAATTGAAAGAGGCGTTTGATTTGTTCGATAAGGATAAGAACGGTAAGATCTCGCCTGTAGAGCTTCATTCTATGCTTCGTAGCCTTGGTGAGAAAAAGTCTTTGAAGGATTGCAAGAAAATGATCGGGAATGTTGATGTTGACGGCGATGGATGCGTGAATTTTGACGAATTCAAAAAAATGATGGCGTCGCCTTCTGGAACTAACAAATCCTTGTGAAGGATTTTTCTAAGGTGCTTTTCTTTCAATACAAGCTCTGATTATGCGTTCTGGTGATTAGAATTAGTTAAATTTTTCTTCATTCTTCTGGATTGTAAGCATTTCTCTCGCATGAAGAAATTGATAGTTTCAATTGGAATCAGTTTAGAAGGTGTTAATTCTTTGCCTTTAGTCTTCCTTAACTACTGTGTTTATGTTATATAATCAAATTTGCAAGTAATTCTTTCAAATTGCTATGTGAAATTGTGAATGCAAGTATTAATGGGTTTTTTTTGTATAGTTTTTTAAAATTGCGGGTGAGGTGCGGTGACGATGAGATATGATGATTGTGAATTTTTAAATATATTTGGTAAAATTGTAATATTATACTCGTGATTTATGTAAAATTATTAATATATCCTTAAATATATAAAATCACAAATATTTTTATATTATAATTAATAGAAGTAAAGGTAAATTAATCTTTTCGAAAATTATCATGAGACCCTGGTTTTAATAGCTGTGACGATATCCTGATTTTTGAACGATTATCACATCGCAATTTAGCTTGTGTTTTGTGTACCATATGAAAATCATGATCTGGATATCGCATCGCACCTCACTGCAGTTTTAATTTGAGTTCTAAACAAAACCAATAAATTGTGTTTATGAGAATGAAAAAAAATGTGACTCCTAATAGTTATTTCTTAAAGGCCAAAAAACTTAGATCAAATTATATTTTACCTATTATTAAAAAATTTAAAATATTAAAAAAATCACACAAATATACAATATCAAATTATAAAAATATATATAATAATTTTAAAGGTTAGCTTTTGAAATAGCAAATTTATAAACATAATTTATAAATGATACACAATTAATTAAAAAATTATTTCATAAGATTATCGTAGTTTTTTAAATCACAATTATTTATACTACCATCATTTCAGTGTTATTCCTTCAACGTTATTCCAAAAATGCCAACTAATATTCCATAATCCTTTGTTTACTCATTTTTAAAATTGAACCAATTTTTTTACTAAAGATGTTAATCTTAGTTATACTAATGTTTTCATAACGGTCTAAAATTTGGTTTCGATCCAAAACAATACGGTGCTACACTGGCCGGTATGAAATGCATTCGGTATGAAATGCATTTTTTTAGTATCGGATTCGAAATGTAATTTTTTTAGTATTGAACCCAAAAAAACATGGGATCCGAATCTAAATCCCAATATCAGATGGTCTCGGATAAAATACTGATATCACCTGATAATTGATACAAATATCCGTCATAAAAACATTGTGTTATACACCCTGGTAATCTAAATAATATAAACCGATAAATTAAGAATTGACGTTATTAAAAAAAGTTGAGCTTTAAAACAAGCTAACTGCAATTATTTGCATTCATTTAATGCCTTATAATAAATTCGGTATCATATTGGTAGACATGTCCCCATTCTTACGCTTATTAAATAAACGTCCGTTTCAGTTATGGATGACCACTTATATCAGTGGGGCCCCTCACAAGTTTCAGTTATGCGTGCTTTTTACTTTAATAGACAATTAAATATATACTTATTTCCACATTTCATAAATGACAAAATTACCAGGCTAGTCCCAAATATTTAAAATAATATAAATACAATATCTGCAAAGTTTTTAAATTGCATGTAAATTTATCGAAGTTTCAAAACGGTGCATCAATGACCCTTGAAAAAATAATAGTAGTTTCATCTTTTTTCGCATCAATAATTTGACAATTTATGTGTTATTTTAAATTTGTTAAAGTTTGAATATATGTTTATTATATTTTTTCAAAGTTAGGGGATACAAACTATATAACATTTAAAATATTAACGAGAGTTAGAGTCATATATAAACGGTTTTAGAACTTCGGACATTAACCATGCAATTCTTAAATTTTGATGGCATATTGTTTACTAATTTAGGAAGTTTGAGGATCAACAACATATATTATATCAACTTAAAGGATTTTGTATGCAATATTATATCAACTTAAAGTATTTACACTATTTCAAAGTTTGGGGGACAATGACAAAGATCACTCTTTCTTAAATGTTAATGATAAAATAGTGATCTTAAATTTTAATATTTTTCACAATTGATTCTTAAAATTCATAAGAAACGTTTAGTATTCAAACTTTAATTTGTTGGGAAACTTGATCATCTGAGCTTGTAATATTAGACAAATCATATCCTAAAATGATAAAGTCGATATTTAAAATTTGATTTTGGGTGAAGATCACAATTGCCAAATTAAATAAATTTGGGTATCAATTACGCTATAGATATTGGGTTTGTTTGGTTCAGCTTTTTTAAAATTGCGGTGTGGTGATATGTGATGAGATGTGGTGAGGTGTGGTGAGATATGATAATCGTGAATTTTTAAGTATGTTTGATAAAATTGCAATATTATGATCGTTATTTATGTAAAAATACTAATATACCCTTATATATATATAATAATAAATATAATTATATTATAATTAATAGAAGTAATGGTAAATGAGTCTTTTCCAAAATCACGACGAGGCCACAGCTGGTTTTAACAGCTGTGATGATATCATGATTTTTTAACGATTATCACATCGCAATTAACCTTATGTTTTGTGCACATTAAAAAAATCACGATTCCAACATCTCACCGCACCTCACCGCTGTTTTAATCGGGGTACCAAACAAACCCATTATATTTTGGGAAATTGATTTTACCAAAAATTAAAAAAAATGTATATCCATTTCTAATCTTCATATATTGGGGATAACAATTATCATACTCCTAAAAATTTGAAGACTAAAATCATTTAGGTTGATTTGGATTATTCGACCAAATTAGCCAAATCATTTATCCGATACAATTCAATTTTTTAACTAAATAAACTTTTTTGTTTATAATAAAAAAATAATTTAGTCATAATTAATATACTATTTTGAGAAAAATGACTTTGTAATGATTTTGTATCAAAATTGATAATAAACCAAATTTGAATGATTTGATTTGAATTTGTTTGAATCGAATAACTAAAATTAAATGGATATATTCACCAGAAGATACAAGATTAATTTTTTTATTAACGTGATGGACATGTGATATGAGTCGTACTCGACATGAAATTTCAAATGAATGATATTTTGTTTGAGTTTTGCTTAAAATGAATTTATAGTTTTTTGGATCTTATTAGCAATTATTCAATAATAGATTCTAATATTATAATAAAAACTTGAAATGAATGTATGTATAGTTTGCTTTCCATTACTTTTGTTTGTAGTTGTAGATTTGTCTATTCTAATTCGTTGGCCTTGCTACATAAGCCACGAAACCATGCTGTAGAAATTCATGATTCAATTGACCGAAAGAATATTCGTGTAACTCAATTCATAAGAAAAATGAATTATATTGAAAAGTATAGGTCAACTGAATTAGTCATCATATTTCTCATATTATAAATTTTAAACATTTCTATTTCATATTCCATGTAGGACATTTTATTTTAACACTCCCTCTCAGGTTGAACTGTCATTGGTACGTTTCAAACATGTTTCAATAAGTTCGGTGGTATTCGAGTAATATGATCGATCTATTTTTTCGCCTAATCCCAATGTGATTTTCTACAAACGTTTTTTTAGTAAACCGAAATAGACCAACTCGAAATCCACTATGGAGCTTCGATATCATGTAGAAGTTTAAGATTCAATGGATTAAAGAGTGTAACTAAGACTATAAGAGAAGTTAATCATATTGAAAATATAAGGACGCTACAATTAGTCATTATAGCACTCTTCTTATAAAGTAAAATATTTATACTTTAGAATATAATTAATAAATGATAAAAACTCTAAGTATAATAATGAAATTTAGAATAAAAAATTGTTGATATGATAAATAAAAAATAGAAATATAATATATTAAATATTTAAAATTAACTAGTATAAACCTATTTATTTAAGACAATATATAAGCATTTAAACTATTAAAACATAATATAAACAAAAATATAAACAAATCATTTAATATCATATAAAATATATTTGGAATATGAAATTGGATATTTAATTGAATCTCGTTAATCGAGTATGGATGCTCAATATTTTACGAGTTGGAAATAGTTAAGTGGAAACTCATATTCATATTTAATTAAGACACGATTGAATTAAATAATAATAATATTAATAATAATAATCATAATAATAATAATAATAATAATAATATTTAGATCTTTACACTTATCCATTTTTCTTTCTGTAGTACAAGGCACAAACGATATCTGTATAGTACAAATCAGCTCGATTTAAAATACCAAATATGCCCTTGTATCATTGCCAGATTTTTATGAGACTTATATATCATGTCTAACTTATAATACTCATATCCAAACCTATAATACATATTACATTTTTAAATAATTTTTTATTTTATTTTATACTTTTACTTATAATCAATTCTTTTTATTTGATATTTAGTTCAATCAATTACTAATATGTTTATATCATATACTTTATAGTCCTTTAAATGTTATCGATCTTCTAACATACATATTATGTTTGTTTGATTACTCGATTAAACATGTGGTAAGGTGCGGTGATGTCATCAAATTGTTATTTTTTTAACATATATAAAAAAGTAAACTTGTGGTGTGCTATCGCTAACAAATCACTATTTCATTTATGGATGATTATTTGAGTTATCTACTCTATTATCCATCGGATAATTGCACCGTTTGAGATATATTTGGATAGATAAACGGTGATGGATGTCTGACGGTTGTAAAATTACTTATCCGGCTTAATTGGGGAGAGTAGTGGTTTTATATATATTTTTTCCGCTACCCGCATACAAATTTAATTACTCAGTTATATTTAATTATATATACTTATAAAATTATTTTAATAAAAAATAATCATAATTCTAGTTTTGCACTTTCAATTGAAAAACCATTGAATATTGTATAATTTTCATTAAGAATATGCATATTGTATGCTAAACTCGTATTTTATCAAGTTCGTGAGAAAATTCGTTATTTTAAAAATATATTAATATTTCATAAAAATCTATAGTTTTGTCCAATATAAAAATTTTGATTCGTAAAACTTCTTAATTTAATATTAATATTTTATATTTGTCTCGTCAAAGATATTAACAATTCTTATTCTAAAATAGTTAATTATTATGATATTGATTTTCTATATTAATAAATCATAAATATATTTATAAAGGGGAAATGTAGAGATGACAATTTGGGTTCTCTATCCAGCTAACCGCTGGATAATTGCCCCATTAGGATGTATTTAGATAGTTAAACGATTATAGATGTGTGATGAGTTGTAAAATTATTTATCCACCTTAAATGGAGTAGGTAGTGGTTTTACATCCATCCCGCTACCCGCATGGTTACCCGCATACAAATCAATTACTTGTTTATATTTGATTGTATATACTTGTAAAATTACATTGGATAAAAATATACAATCTTAGTTCTAGTTTTGCATTTTCAAATGAAAAATCATTAAATATTATATAATTTTCATTATGGATATTCATATTATTTACTAAACTCGTATTTTATCAAGTTTGATAGAGTTAATTCCTTATTTTTATAACATATTAATATTTCAAAAAAATCTATAATTTTATCCGATATAAAAATTTTGATCCGTAAAATTTCTTTAATTTGATATTAATATTTTTTATTTGTCTCGTTAAAGATATTAAATATTCTTGATTCTAAAATATTAATTTGAGTTTTATATGAAGTATATTTAATTTTTATGATATTGATGTTTGTAATTAGTCCCTAAACTTAATAATAGTGTAAATGCGATGTCCATAAAGTTTGTAAATTGCATACAAAACCCCCAAAGTTGATACAATGTACGCGGTTGGCCCCCAAACTTTTAAATGTTGTAAACACCGTGCCCTCAAAGTTTAAAAATTGTGTGGTTGTCCCCCGAATTTCTAAAACCGTTTATATTTAACCCTTATACTGGTTAATATTTTAATCCATTAACTTTGAAAAGATGTTATGAATATGTTTCCAAACTTTGAAAATTTTAAAAATAACGCATAAATTATCAAAACCACTTATATGAAAAAAGACGAAAACCGCTACGATTAACTCGTGGGTTATTCTTGAACGGTTTTGAAACTTCGGGGGCTTCTCACTCAATTTACAAACTTTGGATGTATCGTTTTTACACTATTTTAAACATTATGGGCCAATTACACAATTTTCTCATTGATTTTTTAGATTATTAAATTATAAATCAACGGTTAAACTGTTAACTTAGCGGTTAACCATTGACTTTGGCGGTGAAGGTAATGGGCGGGGGTATGAAGGAGATATGACAAGGCGAGGCATGGAACGATTAAACGGTAGGTTAAACGGGGTGGGTAACGGTTATTGTTGTAATCGCCCCATATCCGTCCCGTTGTCATCCCTATGAACATGTATGTGGTATGTTAAACATGACGGATATCGGTTATTAGTATAACCATCTCATATCCATTCCGTTATCATCCATAATTGCATAACTGTTAAAATCAAATGTGACATCTTCATAATTTTAGAAATAACTATTATTTCTAATAATTATAATATAATTATATTTATTATTTTATATATATATAAATGTATATTAATATTTTTACATAAACAACTATACTACATTCATACTATTACCATTTTACTAAAGATTGTTGTTCTCACTATCGTGTTCCGGTTCCCATTTTTAAGTGTGCCATATTACTTGTACGACACAAGGTAGATTTGAAGGGTATTTTTGACTATGCATTTTTGTCGTACTGGAACTTGTAATTATCGTGTACCAAGTCTCAACGTTGAATTGTATTTTAAGTCCCAATCTTCAACTGACTTCTTAGTTCGGAATCTGTAAAAGAAACGCGCATTCTTGTAATCGTTTTTATTTTTGTTTTGACTCCGAATTTTCAAGTTCTTTGCTTTGTGTATTTGTCGATCATCATCCATATTTGCTTAAAATTAGTTATTTTTTTCTTTGATTTACTGGGTGCCAGAACGAATTTTGGAACGATGACGGATCAGGATTTGGAATGGAAGAAAGCCCAGAACATTGAAATAGGAATTGACCTTGTTTCTGCGGCCAAAACCCAGCTCAAGTTTCTTGCTGTCGTTGACCGGAATCGATGGCTCTACGAAGGACCAGGGCTTGAGAAAGCAATATACAGGTATGAATTTTTCTGGGTATAGCTAAATGAATCATATTTTGTTGAAAAATATAATTTCCCCACATTTAATTTGTGATAAAATTTGTATGGGTTTATAAGATGATTGAGGATCACGGTAAATGACTTCTTCAAGTCTTTTACGGTGTGTTCTACTATCTATATGCTATATTAATGCNTTTATCCGATACAATTCAATTTTTTAACTAAATAAACTTTTTTGTTTATAATAAAATAATAATTTAGTCATAATTAATATACTATTTTGAGAAAAATGACTTTGTAATGATTTTGTATAAAAATTGATAATAAACCAAATTTGAATGATTTGATTTGAATTTGTTTGAATCGAATAACTAAAATTGATGGATATATTCACCAGAAGATACAATATTAATTTTTTTATTAACGTGATGGACATGTGATATGAGTCGTACTCGACATGAAATTTCAAATGAATGATATTTTGTTTGAATTTTGCTTAAAATGAATTTATAGTTTTTTGGATTATATTAGCAATTATTCAATAATAGATTGGGTGACGTTTGTAGGTGACCCTCCAACTTTCGGGTGGTGTAAAGGGCATGCCCTCCAAGTTACGAAATTGCAAATATGACACCTCAAGTTAACAAAAATATGCAAATATGACACCACACGTTAATAAAAATATGCAAATATGACCCTCCAACTTTAATTAAATGCATGTACGACACCTCAAGTAAACAGTACCGTTAAATATTGACTATCTACGACATTGTTATTGTTTTACGTCCGGATGCACATTTCTCGAACTTAAAGTATCAATTTTGTATAATTTGTGAACATTGAGAACGAATACTGCCAACGAAAAATGTTTGCAAACTTAACGGAAAATCATGTGCTAAATACCAGGGGTAAAAAACAAACGGTTTTGATAACTTGAAGGGTCATTTATGCAATTTCATAAGTTGGAGGACATAGCCTTTACACAGCTCGTAAGTTGGGGGGCTATTTATGCAATTTTCTCAATTCTAATATTATAATAAAAACTTGAGATGAATGTATGTATAGTTTGCTTTCCATTACTTTTGTTTGTAGTTGTAGATTTGTCTATTCTAATTCATTGGCCTTGCTACATAAGCCACGAAACCATGCTGAAGAAATTCATGATTCAATTGACCGAAAGAATGTTCATGTAACTCAATTCATAAGAAAAATGAATTATATTGAAAAGTATAGGTCAACTGAATTAGTCATCATATTTCTCATATTATAAATTTTAAACATTTCTATTTCATATTCCATGTAGGACATTTTATTTTAACACTATGGAGCTTAGAACTGTCATTGCTACGTTTCAAACATGTTTCAATAAGCTCGGTGGTATTCGAGTAATATGTTCGATCTATTTTTTCGCCTAATCCCAATGTTATTTTCTACAAACGTTTTTTTAGTAAACCAAAATAGACCAACTCGAAATCCACTATGGAGCTTCGGTATCATATAGAAGTTTAAGATTCAATGGATTAAAGAGTGTAACTCAGACTATAAGAGAAGTTAATCATATTGAAAATATCAGGACGCTACAATTAGTCATTATAGCACTCTTCTTATAAAGTAAAATATTTATACTTTAGAATATAATTAATAAATGATAAACACTCTAAGTATAATAATGAAATTTAGAATAAAAAATTGTTGATATGATAAATAAAAAGATAGAAATATAATATATTAAATATTTAAAATTAACTAGTATAAACCTATTTATTTAAGACAATATATAAGCTTTTAAACTATTAAAACATAATATAAACAAAAATATAAACAAATCATTTAATATCATATAAAATATATTTGGAATATGAAATTGGATATTTAATTGAATCTCGTTAATCGAGTATGGATGCTCAATATTTTACGAGTTGGAAATAGTTAAGTCGAAACTCATATCCATATTTAATTAAGACACGATTGAATTAAATAATAATAATAATAATAATAATAATAATAATATTTAGAGCTTTATACTTATCCATTTTTCTTTCTGTAGTACAAGGCACAAACGATATATGTATAATACAAATCAACTCGATTTAAAATACCAAATATGCCCTTGTATCATTTCCAGATATTTTTATGAGACTTATAAATCATGTCTAACTTATAATACTCATATCCAAACCTATAATACATATTACATTTTTGAATAATTTTTTATTTTATTTTATACTTTTACTTATAATCAATTCTTTTTATTTGATATTTAGTTCAATCAATTACTAATATGTTTATATCATATACTTTATAGTCCTTTAAATGTTATCGATCTTCTAACATACATATTATGTTTGTTTGATTACTCGATTAAACATGTGGTGAGGTGCGGTGAGGTACGGTGAGATCATCAAATTGTTATTTTTTTAATATATATAAAAAAGCAAATTTGTGGTGTGCTATCGCTAATAAATCACTATTTCATTTAGAGATGATTATTTGAGCTATCCACTCTACTACCTACCGGATAATCGCCCCGTTTGAGATATATTTGGATAGATAAACGGTGATGGATGTCTGACTGGTTGTAAAATTACTTATCCGGCTTAATTGGGGCGAGTAGTGGTGATCTCGTCTAAAAATATTTTGGGTATTTATTTTTAGATCAGTCAATTTTTTAATTACTCGAAATTTAATTGTTGTGGGGACACGAGCAATGTACTAGGTTGGGCCCACAATGTGTGGGCTTACGTCATCGAGAGAGTGAAGCTCTACCTTGGTTTTCACTATAATAATCGAGAGATACAATTACAATGAATAGATATCGACAATCTGAGCGAAAACGGTACGAAAAGCGATCAAATATGTTCTGCCACGCCGAAACTGCCAAAAACTCGCGAATAGAGGTCTGGCCGCGAGTTTTATAAAACCAAATCTCGAGAATAGTGATGTACTCGAGTGAAAACTCGCGAGCGAAGCAAAGTCTTGCGAATAGTGGCTCAAATGAAACTGGTCGCGAGTTTTCGAACCAAATCTCGCGAATAGGGGTTGAAAAGCTAAATCTCGTGATTACCTTCACAAGTTCGAGCGACAGTCTTTCCTTGAGAGGTACAAAAAGAGTCTGAATCCATTTTTCAGTGTCTTTGGGCTCATATTTATAGAGAAATCCAGCTCAATTAATAAGTTTCAGGCCCATGAGCCTAATTTTACTTAATTCAGCCCAAAGTACTCAAATAATATTTAATTAAACTGGAATAAATGTCATACCGCAATAGAACTTCAGAAATGAATCTCGATCGAGAATTAGCCGGAAATGTCGATGAGATAATACTGGAAAACCTTGTAAAATAATTCATTGCTTCCAGATATCGAATATACAGCCAAAAATATCGCTACAACTTACCGGTGCGCTCCTCGGATGCCAAATTACGAAAATACCCTTGGCCCCGTCCGGGGCCGAATTTGTCCGAAACTGATAAAAACGTTAGTGAAATGCTCATATATAGACCTGAGAGGTCCGAATTACGAGAATACCCCCAAATTTATGGAGTGACATAAATATACGAGAATACCGAAAATATCATCTAGCCAGGTCGGACGAGCTCCCGGGATGACATAATATCGAAAAATACCCCCGAGTAATATCAATAGTCCCCTGGTTTTCAGATTCAGACTATGAGTCGTAAACCATATCATATTAGCTCATCCCGAAAGTCGATGATCGTTCGTGAATTTTTCCGGGCAAACGGTGGGTAGTGTTGGAAACCCTTCGCAGACGCGATCGTTTTGACACTAAGAACGTCAGATTCTGAGGTCGGGTGAAAATCTCGGGATTTTTCGACGCGGGGATCCGCCCCTATAAATACCTATGCGTTCCCCTGTAACAGCGCCATTTCGCAGAAACTCAGCACTCTCGCGACATTTCGAACGGAATCTCGCGACTACTTCCATTGCACAGTCCCTGTCGCGACTTTTTGAACGAAATCTCGCGACTAGATCGTTTGAACACTGACAGACATGCAAACTTGTAACCTTTGAACGAAAACTCGCGACTGCATAGGCTGCACAGTACCTCTCGCGACTTTTGGTACGAAAACTCGCGAGACACTTAATAAAATCTGAAAAAATTAGTAAAAATTGGAAAAACCTTAATTTCGAGAACTTAACGCCATGTCCTCCGGCTCTGCTCATTCCTCGGACTCCGATCCTCGTCATCCCATTTCTCGGACTCCTCATCCGGCTCGAGGAGTTCCAATTCCAGTCTGTCAGCTTTCCTTTCTTCTATTACGAACCCTTATCTATATTTCTTTGATCGAATTGCACATCTTGAGAATACGATTGGTTCTCAGAGTTCTGCTGTCAAAGCCTTAAAATCTTTTGACCAACCCTATAGCATGCATCCCCGGAAGTGGATGTCTATCGTAGAAAATTACCACCTTCCTTCCGATTGTGTTCTATACTAGTCGGGTCTCTCTGACTGGATTCTACGTCCACCGACTACCACCCATGCCGTTTGTCTTGAGTACCTAGAGTGTGTTCTCCGCTTTCCGCTCAATCCGTTCATTTCCACACTCCTAACTCACTTAAATATCCACCTTTTCCAGTTGAATCCAAACTTGGTATCTCTGGTGATTGCATTTATCATTTTTATGGAGACAAATAAGATTTCGATGACCGCTGACAGCTTCTTCGAAATATTTCAAATCAGTACCACTATCCATTACGGAGCTCAAGGTTGCATTTTTTTCGTCTAAGGCACAAGAAGAACCCTTTTCCATTCTCAAATCCCCAATCGAATCATGACTGGAAAAAACACTTCTTTTTTGTCACTTGTGTGAGTTTCACTAGGTTATCTGCACTTAGCCTTCCTTCGCGGTTCCCAATTGAGGGGGAACCTTTCCTTTCGGAGTCTTATTATCCTATCCCACGATCCGTTACTCCTAAAGCTTTAGAGAGGATATTTATCGCGTGTGCTAGATCGGATGGTATTGATCGGACCCCGAAGACATTATTCTATGCCCCGATGTTAGTCGTTTCCAACATTCTTCGGGCCCATACCCATTTAATTAGGGGACTATTAGGTATCTATACCATGCATTAATACTTAAACCATCTCAACAACTCTTCCTCGATAAGAAAACCTTCCTAAATCTAGCGCCCATATGTTTTATAATCTTTTGAACTGTATTTCTCATGCGAGTTACTTATTTCGCAGATAAAATAATGGCTCCCCTTGAAGATCGTTCGAGATTAGGCGATAGATTGAGATCGCTCCGTACTCTTGTTACGGAGAAGGACGAGCTGATCTTCGAGATGGCACCAGGATCTCGGAACCGCACTGCCGCGGCCGAGTTGACACAAAGCTTGCAAGAAACGGTGCCGCAAATAGAAGAGGTCGGACCGATTAGTCCGCCACCACCTGCCCCGGCAATTGAGAATCCCGGGCCAGTAGAAAATGAGCCGACTTCAGAGGTCCCCGAGAGTCCCGAAGACTTGATTCATGTGTCTCGGCGATTGGAGCTTGCCGCAAGAGAATTTACCCCTGACGAGGGGATGTATGATTTCCCCGAGACACTAGTCGATGTGATCGGGGATGACGAAGAAGGAGAAATCAGTGGGGGTCAACCGATAGGCCCCGTGGTGGAGGAGGTGATACATGAGTCCCGTACGGAAGGAGAGATAACCCCAGAAGCTCATCGAGATAAGGGGAAAAGACCGGTGGAGGGCCCCACCGTTTTGGAGATTGCGGAACCCATTAAGAAAAGTGGGTTAACCGCTGAGTTCCTCGATGCCTTCCGCTTTAGGGATATCCCCATGCTTACGGTGAAGGAATGGCTCGAGATGGGGCGTCAGGCCGGTTTCATACTGATAAAAGACGGAGTCGCCACTCGAATCCCGAAAGGTGATAGGGTGTCGAACCGACATGCCTTAACATACTTTGACCGGAACCCGCAGATATTGCCACGTGGTAAGGATGACCACACGGTTTTTACCGACTTCAGTCGGTTGATGGCCCAAGCTGCGACGATATGCATTACGGTGGAGGAGGTTCGTCATGGCATTAACCGTTGTCTCTTTTCAATTGTTTACCCACTACTTTATATATATGTACTTATAACTCTTGCTTCCTTTCAGATACATCGGACAATAATGGAGCTGGGTACCGCGGCTGCCGTAGGGGAATATTGTATGCTCAGGCATTCGAAGCTCGAATGTCCGGATATAATCGGGGAGCAGACAAAGAAGGCCGCAGAGAAGCTAATGCAAAATCAGTGGGAAAAACATGCCCAAGAGATGGCAACGCTCCAGGAGGAACATAACAAGTCGATCGCAGCTTTAACCCGAGCTCATCGCAGCGAATTAACGGAGTGCGAAGCCTATCATATCGGGAAAAGACATGCTCTCGAGCAGTCCATAGGCACCCTCAAGGTGAACGAAAAATACGCTCAGGATAAGATGAGGGAGATCAAAGCTGAGACAGAAGAAAAGCTGAAGAAGGCCAAAGATGCTAATGCTGCTGATAAGAAGGCCCTCGGGACGTCTCTAGAGGAGAATAAAGAGCTGAAATCAAAGAATGAATCCCTCCAGTCTACCGTAGACCGTCTTCGGGCTCGAGCTGCTAGGTTGCCATCCCAGATCAATGATTGTTTCCGGAAACTGATATGGGAGTTTACAGTGCACCCCCCGACTTTCCGAAACCTGGCGGCCCTAGCTAATGCGACGTCGTCTGCCCTATATTTATTTAGAGGGAGTGTCCAGACTCAAAGAATCCTGGGCATATCCTGAAAAGAGAGGAAGACTCGATCCTAGTCTGTCCGGGAAATTCGAGTCAGTGCCTGCAGAGGACAAATTGGATTGCTCGCGGGATCCGTTCTGGGCGCTCCAGTTCAATCTGGAGGAGGACTTNTCCATTTCTTAACACATATGCATCATGTTTTTGTTCATTTGATAATTCTATTCTCTATGTTATGCTCCAATGCAGGTTTCACGACCCCATGTGATCGACGATCGTTTTATTAAAGGAGCCATTGCGAGATACAAAAGTTTTCTTCACTTGATTAAGCGTAACAAGGAAAAAGGATTGAAGAGCTTTTCTGTTCCAACTTATGACATTGATGTTATCTGGCACACACACCAACTTCATCCTATTTCTTATTGCAATGATCTTGTGAACATAATGGGAAATGTTTTGGAACATGATGATACAGACTCAGATAGAAGCAAAGGTCAGAAACTTGATACGGGTTTTTCCGAAACAACGAAGGTGTATGAGGAAATGTACGGTGCTCGATATTGGAGAGCCGGAGCAATGTACCGAGGCACTGCCCCGAAGCCGGTTGAAACTACTCCGTACTCTGGTATTAGCTCCACCAAGAGCCTCAATTTGAATGAGGGCCAAGGAATTTGTGTTCCTACTGTGGATGTTTTTGAGGTATTACTTGTTAAATTTATAGAGTCAGTTCAATTTACATGTGGATTGTGCATGGATATAGTATATAAGGGAGAAATCACACTCTAAAAGACTTGAAGAAGTCATTTATTATGGTCTACATTCTCTCTTATAAACCAATTCAATTCACATTGTGGGACAATTCCTTCATATTTAACACAACTTCCTCAAGTCCAATCACGTGACAAGTTGGACTTGACAATTCAAATAGATGTATTACCAACCAATTAATTTCATTAAACTGGATTAACCCCTGACAATGTTACTTAGGATTTTCCGAACCCGCTCTGATATCATGTTAAATTTCTAGAGTCGGGTTAATTTACGTGGAGATTGTGCATGGATGTAACCTATAAGAGGATGAGACTTTTGAAATATATTTGGTTGTGGAAATAGAAATCTTCTAGTTTATAAGAGAAGTGATATCGTGATTCAATTCTCTTATAAACTGGGCTACACGACACTTTTCCGGCCCATTGAATCCTTACTTTCTACAGAGACTACACAATAAAAGACTTGAACACTCTTATTTCGATAGTCATTATACATTCCCTCTTATTAACCAATCCAATCCACATATAAACTCCGATTTAGAGCAATTCATTCATATTCAACATTACTTACATAAATTTGACATCTTGAACATACTTTGTGATGTTGATGCATTCTTACAGGTCATGTTAGAATTTATCAGTGTTAGAAATCTGCCTGAAGGGCACAAGGGGAGTCTCTCAGTTTTATTTAGTAAATCGAAACCCGACATGATATTTAATACAAAGAGAAGGCTTACAATCTTGTCCGAAACAGGAGAAAAACAAGTGGCTTCGTTTATGTGCGAGCCTAAAGGGAACTTGATCCTAGAACTTGTCTCATTGCAATCAAGATCATACGAAGATATTGGGAAAATTTCGATACCTTTAGAGAATCTCTTGCTTCCCAACTCTGAGCTTGTGATGGAAAAGTGGGTCGAGTTAACACCAAGTCGAAAGATTTACGGATCGAAACAAATCGGCTTAAGATTCGCAATATCAGTAACTGTTCCTGTCTCAGCACCTTATGAACTCAGCATGATTCGTTCTCGTGCAATCTCGAATCGGTCATGCTTGTTCCCACTTTCGAAGAGAGTTCAGTTTTCTCGAAGATCGACTCGGGTCGTTGATACTGATGGAAAAATGATTCTCAGCTTACAGATAAGGTAATTTTTTTTCTATGGTTCAAGTGAAACTATTAATGAACTCATTTGACTTATGCTTTAAAATATTACAGAGATGAGAATCAGTTAAATTGTAAGAAGGGATGTGGAAAAAGAGTAGTTGTTGAAATTGCTGAGTCGGGTGAAACTCGAGATATATTGGAGTTTTCGGATTTAGGATGTTCGATGTTGAACTCTCCATGGTTTGTTAAGCTTCCAAATTTAACTTCAAATTACTCTAATGGCTATTTCTTCGAGCTTACCGGGCCAAAAACCGTAAGTTGTGTTATCGGTATTATCATCCCGGTGATCCATGAATTCATTTAAGCTACATTACTTTAAACAGGTAAGGCTTTATTATGGTGGAAGGTTGGATTATGAAGCAAAAGAATGTCAAAATCATGGAGCCGAGCATCAACTCGAATCTAATCTCATCACAGCCGTTGAATTCTCTTCCGAGAATCCTTACGGAAGGGCGGTTGCATTGCTTAATCTTAAGTCGGGTGATATGAAGGTGAATGTTGTATAATGGAACATCATGTTTTTGGTTATTAATTTTCATTATGAATTTCATAGGTCAAAGATGAATGGTTCATTTTTCTTGGCTCACTACTCATGTTCATATTCTATGATCGAACAACGAGGAATCGGTATGAAGATCTTGTTTTGGGAAGGAAAAACATGACCCCAAGGTCGGATTATCTGCCGGAGACAATCGAGAAGAATGTGGAAGTTGTTACAGATGAGGGATTTGGAGGGTGCGGAGATGCCATTATGGCTGACACCAGTGGATGTGGAGGTGGGTGTGAGGATGCCATTAAGGTTGGCTCCGGTGGTTGTGGTGCCGGTGGATGTGGTGCCGGTGGATGTGGTGGCGGGTGCGGAGATGCCATTAAAGCCAGCTCTGGTGGATGTGGTGCTGGTGGATGTGGTGGTGGGTGTGGAGATGCCATTAAGGTTAGCTCCGGTGGATGTGGTGGCGGGTGTGGAAATTCCATCAAAGTTGGCAGTGGTATACGTAGTGAAGGTGTCTGAGGATGTCGTGGTTCTAGTGCGACGTGATGTGGAGCTAGGGGAAGGTGATCCGAGGGCGGAACGAGAGCGACGAAGATTGTTGTGGTTTGATGTATTGTGTTCAAAGTATGTAAGTTTGTATGTGTATAATGTATTTATGGTATGTTTATGCATGTTGATGTAATTACCCTACTCACATGAATTTAGACATATCCTAAATTTTAGGTTCATGACCCGGTTAAATCCGATCTTCTATTTATTGGTAAGATATAGGTGGATCGGGTCAGATCGTTCGAAATGGTCACCCATTATTTATTTTTTATTTTTTATTAAAAATAGATATATAAAATTTGCAATAATAATATACTTTTGAGTTTTGAGGACCAAATTAGCTAATATAACTTTGATTTATGAACTTACACCATTTTTAGAATTCGGTTAGAGATTAAATTTGAAAAAATAACCAAACTTAAAGGACCAAAATTATATTTTTATTTCTTTAGTGATTTCATTTGCCACAAAGTTTAAGTACTAATTTACCATATTAAACAAAGCCATGTTTTCATATTGACGGTAAGTCAAATATAGAGCAATACTTGTATTTATTTGGTACCATCCGGTACCGGGTTTTATAGTCGATTCCAGATTTTTTTTCAAGTACGATCCTAAAAAATTCAATATAATTATTTTTAAGAAAAAATAATTTTTTTCCGATCGATATGAAATATTGATGCAAAGTATAAAGACATATTTTGCGATCAACATACTTTTGAGATCAAAAATTTCAAATTTGCATCTAGACCATTAGAATTAATAAATAAGAAAAATTTCAGTTTAGGTAACTCAAGTTTGTATAAACATCAATTTTGGTACATCATTTTCAAAAAACTCAATTTACATCATTCAATTTTTAAATTTTATCAATTTTCATTACTATTAACTAAAATACCCCTAATAATTACAAATAACTTCTTTTATTAATCATAGTTAATATATTTTTACATATTTCAAATAATCAATCACCCTTAGTTATTTTATTAACATTTCATTAGTTTTATACAATAATCGTTGATTTATAAACTAATAAAATTAGAAAAAAAAATTCATTTATAACTATATAAACTTGATTATGTTTGAGATTCAAATAAGAAACGAGATGGTTCAATCTCTAGTTCCATATCTTATTCATAATCATCTACGAAATCAATAAGATTATTTAGAACATTTTCCTCCGACGAGTTGTAGCTTTCCAAAAATAAAAGTAAGACATTATCACAATCCACGAGTCTACCTACATGAACACAATTATTTTCTTTATTGAGTCTTATATATTTCTAATTTCCTTCCACAATGACTCGAATCAATATCTAATAATATTTTGGTCACCGTAACCGACAGCGTTGGCACATTTGAACCAATGTGTTTCATATCATACGGTATATCGATGGTATACCGTTCGTTACATCAAATTCGTTATGTACAGATATTTTTTTCGTACCGGGTATTCGGGTCGATTTCCATGTTTTTTCGGGTCTATCCCTAAAAAAATTTTAAAATTTTCTTCCAGGTCGACCCAGAAAAACCCAGATACCTGGTATCGGACGGTACCGATCGAAATACTGATGCCGCCCGATTTTTGGCGTACCGACCAGTATACCGACTAATATAAAAACATTGCCCTAAACATGAATAGAGTTTGGGGACTACAGAAAGAGTAAAATTGGTGAAAAGTTGAAATTAATTATTTGAAATATGTGAAAATGTTTTAACCATGGTTAATAAAAGAAGTTATTTTTAATTATTTGGGATATTTTAGTAGATAGTGATGAAAATTGATAAAATTTAAAAATTGAATGATGTAAATTGAGTTTTTTGAAAATAAGATATCAAAATTGATATTTATATAGACTTGATGGACCTAAACTGAAATTTTTCCTTAATAAATATATCAGAATATTTTGATTTTCACATTATTTCTCATTTCAAACTATTTTTTGAATATGTTAAATTTATTAAATACAGATAAAAGTTACTCTCGTACTGCAAAACCCCAGAACAAGAAGAACCCTTATTTCTAAATTCAATTGAGCAGGGCAACTGCAAATGGCGTTAGCGACGGAAAGTTCAGATTCATTCAAGCCCTACACTTTGAAGCACACTCTCTCTGGTCATAAGCGCGCAATTTCCAGTGTCAAATTCTCCGGTGACGGCCGTTTACTCGCTTCCGGCTCCGCCGACAAGACCGCCCTCGTATATTCCGTATCTTCTCCTGAAGACAAACCCAATGAATTCCAAGGGCATGAACTGGGTATCTCCGACGTTACTTTCTCAAGCGACGCCCGTTTTCTTGCCACTGCATCTGACGACAAAACTGTCCGTCTTTGGGATGTGGAAGCTAGGTGTCTTGTGAAAACTCTTACAGGTCATACAAACTATGTTTTTTGTATGAATTTTAATCCTCAATCAAATATGCTTGCCTCTGGTTCATTCGATGAGACAGTGAGAATTTGGGATGTGAAATCTGGGAAATGTTTGAAAGTTCTTCCAGCTCATTCTGATCCTGTAACTGCGGTTGATTTCAATCTTGATGGATCTTTGATTGCTTCTAGTAGTTATGATGGGCTTTGCAGGATTTGGGATGCTTCAACTGGGCATTGTATGAAAACTCTGATTGATGATGAGAATCCTCCTGTTAGCTTTGTGAAATTTTCACCCAATGGAAAGTTTCTTCTCGTTGGAACTCTTGATAATACTTTGGTTAGTTTCTTCATCTCAGTCGCTTTGGAGTATTTTGATGGATATTGAGGCTGTTGTGGTTATTTGATTGATTTTAGAGACTGAAAAAGTCATGTGTTTTAGAATGTGAATTGGTATATTTGGTGTTTGTTACTTAGATGATTTTATGAATGCTTCGTCAACCTGAGTTTAGTTTGTGTAGTTGTTTTTTGGGTTGTTATTTGATGCGAAAGAGCCGAGTTTGGTTTGTTCGTGGTAGTTCATATTATAATTCGAACTGAAAAACTTGTTTGATATTGTTCATATTTCTTAAAATTTGTCCGTGTTCATGTTTATTTGTGTTTGGATATGTTCGTTTTTTGTTCAAGTTCGTATTTGTATTCATGTTTATTTGTGTTTGTATCTTTTGTTTTGTTTTGTGCTCGAGTTCATATTCGTATGCATGTTTATTTTTGTTTGTATATGTTTTTTTGTGTTCAAGTTCGTTTCAACCGTTCGTTCGTGTTCGTGCATAAATAATATAAAAATACTCGAATTCAAACGTTCGTGGAACATGTTTATTGGCGTTTGCATCTGTTCATTTTTTGTTCTAGTTCGTGTTTGGATCCATCCGTTTTTTCATGCATAAATACTATAAAAGTACTCAAATTCGAACGTTCGTAGACATGTTTATTTGTGTTTGAATCTGTTCTTTTTGTATTTCAGTTCTTGTTCGTATTCATGCTTATTTGTGTTTGTATTTTTCTTGTTTGTGTTCATATTCATGTTTATGTGTTGGGATATGTTCGCTTTGTGTTCAAGTTCGTGTTCGGATCTGTTTGTTAGTGGTCGTACATAAATAGTATAAAATACTCAAATTCAAATGTTCGTGAACATGTTCATGCTCGTTCAAATTTTTATTTGAGCTCATTTTGTTCGAACAATGCTCATATTTTAATTTAAACGAACATAAACGAGTCGAACATCACATGTTCCCTAATTACTTTGTGTTTCATCTACTCATTCATTCTTTTTGTTATATGATTGTATTAACAGCGGCTTTGGAACTTTACAACTGGAAAGTTCTTGAAAACTTACACAGGCCATGTGAACTCAAAATACTGTATCTCTTCGTCATTTTCGATAACAAACGGGAAGTATATCGTAAGTGGATCGGAGGATAACTTCGTATACTTATGGGAGCTTCAATCTAGAAAAGTAGTTCAAAAGCTTGAAGGTCATAAAGATGGAGTTTTATCAGTTTCTTGTCATCCATCCGAAAATATGATTGCTTCGGGTTCTCTCGGAAACGATAAAACCGTGAAGATTTGGACACAAGACGAGAAGTAATTTATGGGAATCACGTTATTGTACGATGTGAAAAGAGTTGAGATTTGGCTAACTGTCTCGTATATAATCGTCTTCGTTAATCGATTTGTTTTGTTGTTCATTTTATGCATCGGATCAAAGTAAAGTTGACATGATTCGACATTAGGTTGAAGAACTTATGAGAGTGAAGTTGACACTTTGTTTGAGAGACATTGAATTGATCTCAATATGTAGAAATAGTTTGATTATTAACATGATTTTGAATAGAAAAAATGGCATCTTCGATCCTTAAATTTTTATAGATTTGACAAAATTGATTCCCATAATTTGTAATGGAATACCATATCCCAAAGTGGTAAAAATAGTTCACAACATTTAATTTTGATCGATAACTTTATTTTTCAAAATTGAAAATATTAGGAATCAAATATATCATATATGCTAAATTTTGGGGACTAATTTTACTAAAACATATTAAGTTTTTGTCAAAACTTACTAAGTTTAACTTAGAGAAAGATTGGTTTTGTCTCTTTGTACTTTTGTGGATCAAAACGACAATCATAAAATTTTGAGGACTAAAATTGTCAAAATTATGAAACCATAATGACCAAATTTGCGAGCCATCCTTTTTAACATCACAATCGGCAATGATGCCGGTAGACAAGGATGATGATCATCCATCATATGAATTGGTGTTGGGAAAATTTCCTTAATAGAACGAAGGAATTCAAATTATCCGGGATCGGATCGAATTAATGATATATAAATCAAACATAAATGAAGAAAATATAAGACATAAAATTTAGTGTGGAACAAAAACGTGATATATATCAATATATTATTCCATATAGCTAATAAGATATATCTTCTACTATATATATATAACCAACCAAATGGATATGTATCTTTTTCCACATATGTAGTCAATAAGATATATAGATCTAAGTCCAATGCGATCCCTACAAAATAGACTAATCAGAATCGCCTGATCAATATCATTGACAGATGATTGGACTGAGCAAGCTGATCGCTTCATATTACGTTTCCTTGATCGATCTTCCACACTAATCAACTTTAGTCATTCGATTATCATCTTACCACAATTCGTAACAATTAACAATGAGTACTTGATGACCAATGGTCGAGGGGCCGCTTGAAACAAGGGTAATTAATTAATTTGATATATGATAGAGAGGATTTAGTCCACTATTTCAGGTATAAATGAACCCCTTGTTTTGCTTGTATGATTAGATTACACCTTTGCATTAAATGCAAATGTTAGTCAACTAATTATTTTGTTGTTGATTTTGATCAATTTTGAATTTTCCCTATTTATGGGCTATATACATTTTACCGATATGGGAAAACTATATCGTTGACGATAAAATTAGTGTTGACATTTTATTTGTCTTTTTTGGATATTAAATTTGATTGTAAAAGTGATGAAATAGTTGGCCAAGTTTAAACTCAGAAATTTCGGGCTATATAAATATTTCGGATGTGGGATATGCGCATCATTACTTAATCTATTTTGCATTTTTTTATTTGTTCGTCTGGTTGATGAAAAGTCATGAATTTCTTATGGAAAAACGGAGAGATATATAAATTTGATTTCCATATTTTCATGATTTTGATAATTTTAGTATTCAAACTTTTATAATTGTAGTAATTTTGTTCATCGAAGTATGAAGATGACTAATCGATCTCCATATTTTCTAAGTTTTGGTAAAATTAATCATTAAAGTTTATTATATATAGCATAATTAATCAACAAAGTTTTCAATTTTGACAAATGAATTCATGAGTCAAAATTAATTTTCAGGGTCGATTTGCAACTTTGAAGATTTAATTTGTTAAATGTTGCAATTTTGGAGATCGAATTTATCAAAATTTTAAAATTTGGAGGACTAAATATACCTAAATTATAAAAGTTTTGGGATTTAATGCATCATTTTCTCGAAAAATAATAATCACAAATAGTACACTAGTTTACATATTAGTCCTTATGATTTTATGTGATTACAATTAGGTCCTCCTATTTTCAAATCGGATGACCTCAATTTGGTGACTTTATACAACAATTACATTTCAATCTTTAAAAAGAACAAATATTAAAGAGTAGTATCTATTAAATAATTCTCTTAAATATTTGGTAAAATATATTTAAAAATTATTTATTGTTCATCTCAAGTATATTAAATCACGTTTATTTTGAAATGAATGACTTTGCATCAATTGTAAAAGATATATTGAGTTTCTTTGGTTCTTCAACTAAAAGTTCGATAAGATTCTCAAATCATGATTTTTTTAACTTGCATAAAACAAAAGCAAATTTACAATACGTTCATCGCTAAAAAGTCACAATTTCATCACAACTGCTAAAATCATATTTTTATCATCGTAATTTAAGAATTGACTAATTTACCCTTAATTCTAATAATTATATTATAATTATATATAATGTAATAAATGACTTTATAATCCGGAAGAAGCACTATGCAACTCAATCTACGGGTACTAACGGAAAATATTTTACTCAAAATATAATGTTTAGATTAGTTTCTTTGATGTAACCTTATATATCTTCAAAATAAAAAAAAAACAAAAAAATTTTCGTGATAAAAAAAATGTAATTATATATATTATTATTTTATATATATATAAGAGTATATTAGTATTTTACATAAATTGCGATAATAATACTATAATTTACCAAACATAACTATAAATTTACGATTATTATATTTTACCACGTATTATCACATCTCACTATAATTCATCGCACCTCAATTTTAAAAAGTAAGCCTAATAAACTCAATATAACACAAATAATCAATATAACATTGAAACGTGTATAATGATCAAGTCACAAATAACTATACTGCTAAGTTTTAA
This sequence comes from Utricularia reniformis, assembly GCA_009725065.1. NCBI lineage: Eukaryota > Viridiplantae > Streptophyta > Magnoliopsida > Lamiales > Lentibulariaceae > Utricularia > Utricularia reniformis. Next base: position 353,043 of record RWGZ01001034.1, read on the forward strand.
TCCCCGTCGATCATTCATAATACTACAACATATTATTTCATCGGTTCGAGCGTATATTTCCATGCATCATAGTTACACAAGAATTCGGACTATTTTACGATTTAAAATGTATTTGTGCATCAAAATTGTGATATTAAAATGTTTGTGGGTAAAACATAATTTATGTACATTTATTATTATATATTTTGTTTGAAAAATAGGCCCCTACACTAAAACGAAATCCAAATGGGCTACTACTTCTTTAATCAATAAAATTAATTAAATAAATAAATTGAGATATTTTTAAGTATTTCCATGCTACGTGACTTCTTCCCTTTTCTATTACCTCCCATTTTTCCAAATTTCATATAAAAAATTCCCCAGATTTCCCGTTCAAATTCTATAAATTTTACAGTATCAAATCTCGAGATTTCAGTCACAGAATCAGATTACCCATATTTNTTTGAACCCCGTCTTCTTCGTGGATGAATATTATTCCTTTCAATTAACCGTACTCACGTTGAAGCTATGGAATAAGGACAGAGTCAATGCATCGGCAGAGGTTTTTCAGGTAACACTAACCCAGTTTTCAATGCTCGTGATGCATCCAAACTAGTAGCTGCAATGGATGATTGATGAAGAGGGGTGACAAGATAAGAATGCTTTTTTTGGGTTTACATAGTAAATTGCCTTCATCTTTGCGCTTGCTTAGAGCTTGATATGAATAGAATGAATATATACACTTAAAATAGGCTTGCAGCTAGTCTTTATACTGCTATTCATTGAAATGATATTTGCTGTTTGAACTTGTCTACTATTTAATGCTAGCTTTTTGTATATATATATTACGTGATACTATTTCAATTCGTTTCCAATTCAGTAAATTTAGGAAGCTTAGATTCTGAGTTTACTAATATATGCTCTAAGATTTAATTTTTAAGACACGATTATGCATAAAATATGCAGCCAGCATTTGAGATCTTTTGTTTAGTTGGTGGTGAGTGTTGTAATATTTCTGAGATGTTTTTATTTGACACTGACAGGATCCCCAATAACAGCAGAGTATTGCATTATCTTAGATGCTAAAAACAATGATATCACAACAGGGAGTTCAAATTGTGGAACCTTTAATTTATAATACTGATAGAGATTCATTTTATCCATATTTCTTTTGCCTTACAGGTTGGAATCCTACCTACTCAGAAGCATGTGATTTTCGAAATTTTATTGCACATGATGTCAAGTATAATTTCTTGCTCTTGAATGTTTTTTTTAACGAAAATTGTGTTTTATAGATTCAGGAATAACAAATTGTTACTTCTTCAAACATAAGAGTTTACATGCCAAAACCATAATTTCTTGCTCTTGAACTCTTGATTATTTTTATATCTTATGAATTTAGATTGCTTTCTGACATTTATCATCTTAAGGTACAGCCATACAAGCTCTCCAAATGTTTCAGCAGCTCATGTGATTCTGAATGTGTAGTAAGATTTTAAGTTTTTTTTTAACGAACTAAGAAATATTGGGGACGAGGATAACAAACCGTTATTCCCTTCCCCGGAAAATTTTCAAGGGAATGTACTAGGATGATGAATTCATGATTAAATCTTTAGGCGCTTGAATCCATTCATGTAGTACCGATTTATGAAGTCTACCTCGATGTTTAGTAATATCAAAAGCATACAATATATCTTCTCAAGTTAGTTAGGCATATGCAAGACCTCATTTTCAAAAATAATGTTTTATAGATTCAGGAATAACAAAACGTTATTCCTTCAAACAAAAGAGTTTACATGCCAAATCTAGGCCAATGCGTTCATACCGCATCTGATGGCGTTTGGAGCCATTCACACAAATTCAGTCCATTAATCCTACCCCGATGTTTAACAATGTCAAATGAATACAACTGTACCCTGTAAAGACTTAGAGCGGGGCAAATTTTTCCCTCGTTAAACAGATGTTGGTTTCTACAAAACCAATACCTCCAAAGGAAAGATACAATGATATTTTCATAACCTTTTTGGTTGGGTTTTTTGATGGCTTCCGACTAATTATATGAACCGCTGCCTCCCATGTAGACGGCATATTGACTGCATTATGACAACTATACCACCATAGTTAGAGCTTCTCCCAAAATTTCTTCGCCACCGAGCAATCCCAAAAAAGATGATAGCATGCTACCGGCCCCATGATTATCCTTCGCTCAAACAACAACTTAGATATAGACAACCTGTTCTTTAATAAAAGCCATGTAAAGACTTTGATTTTTTTTGGCCACCATTCCTTCCACCATTTCAATTCCATGTCCGTGATATTCATGTTGATCTATTGACTATTGTGCATAGCAAGGTAGACATATTTACTTTGGAATCCATTGATATGTTCTCCCCAATACGGTACGTCATCCCTGTCCATATTAAGAGTCACTGAAGTGAGCAATATATAAAGAGAGCTTCTCTGCGTTGCAGTTTCCCCTCTACTATATTCCCTTGGCAGAGGTGACCATTGCCAAAGCGCTTGCACCATCTGTCCCATCTCGCTAACTGTACCTTACTTACTATGTGATAGAGCATAGACCGTCGGGAATCGAAGTCGAAGACTGAGGGGGCCAACCCATATATCCTGCCAAAATTTAACCATAAGACTATTCCCGATCTTCCATCTCACATGAAGTGCTGCATCCGGAAACAGTGCCCTACATTTTCCCCACACCCCTATTATGTCTGACCATAGCGATCCAACCATTGAGTGGTTTGAGCCATCAAGACCTCCCGTCTCTCCATAGATCGATGTGATGACCTGATTCCATTGTGACTGTTTATCTGCATAAAACCTCCAAATCCATTTAAGCAATAGGGACCAGTGGTGGTACTACAATTTCTTTATCCCTAAACCGCCAAATTTATATGGAATAGTTGCATCGTTCCATCTGACTAAAGGAGTTCGATTAGTCCCGGGCTTCCCTCCCCAAAAGAACTTCCTCCTATAGGCTTCCAATGCTTTTAATACGGATTTTGGAGCTTTAAGGAGTGACATCTGATATAGGGGAAGGCTAGATAAAATAGCATTCACCAAAGTAAGTCTCCCTCCATATGATAAGTGATCTATTTTCCAACTGTTCAGTCTATTTTCCATTGTCACCAAGATTTGCTTCCATGAAGATGCCTTGACTTTAATATTATCGAGAGGAAGGCCGAGGTATTTCAAGGGAAGAGAGGCCGTCTGGTACATTTAGACCAATCAAATTAGACTTCCGCATATTTAAGTGTAGGCCAGAAAGAATACCAAATCCTAAGAAAAACTTGTTTATGAACATAAGATTCTGTTCATCCCATTCACCAAACAGTATAGTATCCTCTGCGAATTGAAGATGAGAAATAGAGAAACCATCGTTTAGTTGAAATCCTTTATACATTCCCAAACTCTCCGATTTGGTCAAGATCCTACTCCATGCTTCCGAGACAATTAGAAAGAGAAAAGGAGCTAGGGGTCCCCTTGTCTGATTCCTTTTGTGGGCTGAAAGAAATCCGACGGACTTCCGTTGACCAAGATGGCCATAGAGGAGGATGTTAGGCATGCTCTTATCCATTGAATCCATTTAGGGCTGAATCCCATGAATTTCATAGCATTCAAGATGAAATCT